>SKCR01022769.1:0-157958 GCA_019454045.1 Zanthoxylum bungeanum
CAGCCTTAAACTTAATTGTTGGACAGTTATGACCCATAGCGTCACAATTTGTACAGATCATGGTGTTGTTGTACAAATTAACTATGTGACAAATGAAATTTCTCTCTTATCATTTGTGATTAGATCACCAAGATGTATAAATGATAAGAGGTCCTTATGATTAGTTCCTGGATTGAGATGATATGAGACAATATCAATCCTCGAAGGTTTAATCATTAAATATCCCTAGTCGTAGTATTATCGAGATTGGACACCGATAATGCGGAATAGACTAGTATTACACTTGTACGCGTTGTGAGGGCATAACAACATAGTTCTCATATATTTGGGTATAGGATACTCATGAAAGTATAGTAGGAGGTTGTGTTTTACCGATGGTACGGAAAACAGCTTTGCTCTGGATAGACCCCTCGAAATTCCATTAGTAGTATTACTATGTGTCTATGGAAATCCGAATCAGGGTAGGTGTATTTGGTCTTAATCTGAGACTTGCACCGCTAATACTTGCGACAATCAATATACTTTGGTTTTAGTCATCCAGGGCTTTAACAGGTTCTGTGTATATTGAGAATTGTAGTGTATTGGGTGTGATGTCAAGATAGAAGTATCACTCCAGTAATAATGGAGATAATGATCACGTAGGATACGAAACTCGTTCTCTTATATGCTGTAGCTATCGGGATATTATGACTAGGTCATGTATATCCGATTATAGAGACTAGTTACCAGAGATCCTATATGTGCTTCGTATGGGGCAGACACAATTCCAGCCCCAGGCCTTGCACGTGACATCTGATACTGGATCGAGATACGAAATACTATGTATACTATGCCTGATATAGATCACATATTCCGGTAAGGATATTTCTGGAGAATTGGGTAGGCATGTCGCTTTGCTAGAAGCCAACCTTGTCTTATACTTTGGTTTTGGTCATCCAGGGCTTTAACAGGTTCTGTGTACGCCTCTTCTGGGTATATTGAGAATCGTAGTGTATTGGGTGTGATGTCGAGATAGAAGTATCACTCCAGTAATAGTGGAGATGATGATCACGTAGGATACGGAACTCGTTCTCTTATATGCTGCAGCTATCGGGATATTATGACTCGGTCATGTATATCCGATTATAGAGACTAGTTACCAGAGATCCGATATGTGCTTCGTACGGGGCAGACACAATTCCAGCCTCAGGCCTTTCACGTGACATCCGATACTGGATCGAGATACGCAATACTACGTATACTACGCCTGATATAGATCACATATTCCTGTAAGGATATTTCTGGAGAATTGGGTAGGCATGGCGCTTTGCTAGAAGCCAACATTGTCTTGTAAATCAGTACAAACGTAGTACTAGGTACGTACATGTTCGAATAGTCCGACGACCGGATTTACTGCCAACATATCCGGGGATCTCATGGGTCGCTTCCCGAAGATTCACCGATGACGTATGACTCACACTTTATTAATCTGAGATTAATTAGATGAGAGAGAAAATTAATCTGGGATTAATTACGGAGATATTTTATCTGGGATTAAATATTAATTAAAGAGAGAATACAATTAATTTGGAATTAATTGATAAAATAATATATTCGATATATTAAACGAAATTGGATTTCGACGCAGAATTAAATTTAGAATTTAATTCGGGCAAACGAGTTAATTTAGAATTAATTCGTTAGCGACGTGAATAGTGATTTTGCTAGGCATAATTATTTAATTATGTCGCAACGGAAAATTCGTTAATTTGGAATTGGCAAACCCGAGCCTGGGAGTGTTTGCGGGCGCACTCGCATTGTGAATTTAAGTGCGGCCCATAAGTCACATCAAGCGTCAAATCACTAGTCAATCAATTGATGAGATGCCTAGTCACTTTGAGTGATGTGACAACTTGTCATTGTGATTGATGGTGGTAGTTGGCAAAGCTTTAATGCTTTGACTTTTTGGAAAAGGAAAAATGGTATATGTTTATTTGTTTTTTAAAAACAATTAACTAATACACATTTTTTACCAACCAACTTCCTCTCACTCATTTTTATCTCCTCTCTCACACGCCCAATGGGCACTTTCCTTAGCCAAAAATCTGCACTTAGCCGAGAGTTTGGAGAAGGGAAATAGGAAATTTTGCCGCAAAATTTCCGGAGTGCTAGCACGCTTTAAGAGTCTTGCGAAGGTGATAGGGAACCGCACCCGTGAGCATGGAATCACACAAAGCTTGGAGCTTGGAGGGATCACCATTGCCGAATCATGGAGGACAAAAACTGCCAGTGAAGCCGAGAGCTTCATCACCTTGGAGGAAAAGTTTTTCTTCGTCGCATCACTCAACCGATCATTGTAAGTATTCTGCAACTTCCTTGTTGTATTCGCACTTGTGTTTCATTGCTTTAATCGATCCTCGGGACCGTAGAAACCCAACAATGGTATCAGAGCGAAGCTAAAGCATGAAACTTGAACTTAGGGTTAAAATTGGGAAAAATTGATTTGAGCATGTTTGAGTGAAATTGGATGTTTAAGTATGCTTAAATATTGATAACATGGTGTTATGCATTGTCAATTTGATGAATTTTGAATTGGACAAATTTTCCCCAATATTTGAGGCTTGGCCGAGAATGATGAACCCTAAAGGTAATGGTGATTTTTTGATTTTTGATTCATTGGATGACTTGAAATCAATTGGGAATTGTTGATTTGAAAATTAATTGGATTGAATTTGAAATTGGACAAAATTCCCTTCATTGCCGTGACCTTAAGCATGGGAAATGGGTTTGATTTTTGATCAATTGTGTTGGATACTAATTGTTGATAATGAGCATAATTAATTAGGCTAATTGATGTTTTGGAAATGTTAATTTGGGTGATTAATTATAGCATTACACTTTGAGTAATTAAATTGTGAAATTTGGAATTTGGTAATTTAATTAATTGGGCTTGAATTTGGAATTGGGCCTTAAAAGTTGTAATTGGGCTTATTGGGCTTGGTTGTACCAAGATTGGTTTAGGAAAATTGGTTGGATCCAATTGGGCCCAAAACCATATCCATAAAGTCCAATTATGACTTAATGGACCTTTAAATTTAATTGGGCCTAATGGGCCTAAATTGGTTTCTTGGCAAATAAGGGTGATTCCTTAAATGGGCTTTAGTCTTTGGGTTTGACCCAAGTTGACCAAAAGTCCATGCCTTAGAAATTAATTAAAAGCTCATTTGACTTTAAATTAAATTAACATTGGATGTTAATCGGGCTTTGAGACCCGTAACGATTAGTTTTGGAATCTAAGTCGTAAAAGGTTCGTTAATAAAGTGTCATATTTAATTTGGAATTAAATAAAGAATTAGTATTAAATACAAATTAAATTGGATTTAATGTTGTAGTTTAATTTAATTCAAGAATTCGTACTTTGAGTACTTATTCGCAAAATGAGTTGGACTCGAGCAAAATCAAATCGTTGTTTGAACATTGGATGATCATTAATTATCAGATTAATTAATTGGATTAGATTGATTGATAACATGCTTGTGTGAATACATGGTTGCGATGCATGAATAATGTATATCGGATGGATATTAGATGGGTTGGGCAATTTTGGAAATTATTGTAATAAATTTAGAATTTATTAATTGGACCTGCGTGTCCAGCCTATTACCTCATTACTTTTTGTATTTCTCTTCTCACCTATTCCCCTCAATGTAAATGAGGTTTCTTTAGAAGTGTTATGTAACGGGTAGAAGCAATACTTGTGCTAACGGGAGAGAGGAAATGGAGAGATTTGTTCTAGGAATAATGTGTTGAGTATGCATCCGCATATCATTATTATTTATTTATATGCGCCTTATTATGTGTTTAGAATGCATGTTTAAGGGTGTATGATGATGAGACCTTAACAAAGATAATAAATTGGTTGCCAATTGCACGCGAAAAACCCTCACAAAATATTAAGCGTTTTTCCTTCCATTGAGTGATTCTTACTCAAGATCCAAGACTGACATTGGTTTGTTGGCCAAAGTCAAGGCCTTTGTCCGTCGATGATGTGTTTGAATCATGAAAGCTTTGTTCTATATTGGTGTCTTGTCCAAGTTGTGATTTGTTGGCCAAAGTCAAGATCACTTCTTGTCTATTGACATTGATTACGAAGCTTTCCAAGGTCAATGGGTTCCGCTTAACTAGGATCACTAAGTTTGTTGTGCCAAAGCCAAGGCTTAGTTGATTCAGAGGAAAAAGGTTAGGCAATATATTGGATATATTGGCATATATAAGATATATGTTTCGAACTTGGATGTCCACCTACTGGATCTAGGAATTGGATGGGATCCAATTGATCTTAGAGATCTGCCTAATTAATTATCATACAATTTTTTGGTCAAAGTCAAGATTGTGTGTTATTTAACGGGATCCTAGCCCACTAGGAAACAAGGTTTCCCGAGTACTCGACAGAGGGTTAGAGGCTCGCCGAAAAATAGTGGGAGACAAGTATTAATTTTCAATATTCGTTTAATAACTTGCCATACGCGCTCATATCAATATTTCGTCAATAAATTAATATATTAGTTGGACTAATAATTAATTGTTGTTTTGATAAAACAGTTGGACTATATTCAAACTATTTCATTTATAGTTGATTATATAATTGGATTATAGTAATCAATATATTTGAATTAACCGATTAAATTATAGTTGATTATATAGTTGGACTATAGTAATCATTATAATAAATAATACCTAAAATCGTTGATTAAATAGTTGGACTATTAGAATCAAGATAATTGAAAGATTGGTGTTTAAAATATAATCCTGGGTGAAAAATGTATTTAAACGACTTTAATATTCAAATTGGGAATAAAATTTCAGGATGGTCCTGGAAACTAATAAGTTACTTTATTTGATAAAATAACATATTAGGCCTAAGCCCGGAGTTAAGCAAATAGTAGAGCATGATATTTGGAATATTCATGTAATGATAACTTTAGTGCTTAATCCGTTATGCTTGCCTAAAAGACTCCTTAATTTCTTAATCAGAATTAAGGATTAGATCCTTATAGTTTGATAAATGAAATTGAAGGATCTTCATAGATCTATTATTAGATCTTAGAAGAACTAAATTGCAATAGTAAACTCTTGGAGAGTTAATGGCTATTCTCTAGGAGACAAATCCAAAGTTTGCAATAAGGCAAGAAGCGCAAGGCGCACCTTACTTCAACATCCCAGAAGGCCAAGGCTAGGCCGAAGGCTTCTGGAGTGTGAAAAGGGCAAAAGGAAAAATCATTATAATCTTCTGGGAAGATAAATGACATATCCCAAAATATCTGCCTAAATTGTGGCAAACGGGATCGCGGAAGCGTGACTGCCATTTGGACAATGCAGACATGAAAGAATTGAAGAACAGGCAAGGTTTTGACTTCAAATATGTTTGTCAAAAATATGTTCACTGCTAGTATTAAAATTGGATTTTAGATACTGGAAGTGGTACATAAATATTTACTGGTGTGCAGAATCTGCTTAAAAGCAGGATACTGACTTCAGTTGAGATTAATCTGTGAATTGAAAACGGGATGAAAGTCGTTGTTTTAACCGTAGATACCTAAGTTTAGGAACTACCCTTCGGGTGTGTACTTAAATTAGGAAACTGTTAAAATGTAACTAGTTTGACTAGATACATTATCTCTGTATTATGGTTTAACTCATTGCGGGTACACCTTTACATTCTAGAACACTAAAGTGTTTTATTATATAAAGATGATATTGAGATAAACACATTAGATATGAATAACAATATTTATATTTTGAATATAAATAAATCTCAAACATATAACATGATAAACAAATAGCTCAAACTGATTTAATCAGTTGAGACTTAGAAGTGGCATTGTGGTCTGGGACACAATTAAACAAGAATCGTATATCCACACTTTTGAAGAGTGGGTACTAGGAAAAATTTGATTCCATTCAAATAATGTATACGAATCTAGTTTATTGGGCAAAGTGCCTAAAACACTATTTACTTGGTAAAAGTATAAATGCCACCAATCTGTTAGCCCTCGTTCATAGTGACGTAAGTGGGCCCATATCTAGCTAGGCTAGATGTGGATATGAATGTTTCGTGACCTTTACGGATGTTGCATCGCGTTATGGTTATGTGTTTCTTTTGAAACACGAATCGGAAACTTTTAGAGTTTCGACACGAAATAAACAAACAGATCGGCTAAAGTATTAAACCGTCATGGTTAGACCATGATGAAAATACTTAAGCAATAAGTTTCTCAAATACTTGAAAGAGTATAGTATTCTTTCAATGAGGAGTCCTCCCGGAACACGTTAGTTTGACGGTGTGTCCAAACGGAGAAACCGAATTTTGTTAGACATGATAAAGTTAATCATGAGTCGCTCTGAGCTACCATTTCCTTCAACGGATATGCATTAAACAGTGCAGAACTTATTTAGAATAAGGTTCCATAAAAATCTGTTAGACTGACTTCATATTAGATATGAACAGGAAAGAAACCGGGTTTCTCATTCTTGAAGATTTGGGTATGCTAGGCATATGTTTGGATGATACCAAACCAAAACCCAAATCGGATAAGTGCCTAAGTTGTAGGTTATCCTAGGGAAACCAAAAGTATAGTACTTATACAACTCACAAGAGAACAATGTAATTGTTTCTCACCATGCGGTTTTCCTAAGAGGAATACCGATATGCAGTGGTAAGTGAGAGGAAAGTAAAACTCGATGAAAAATCAGAGTATTACTATTACAGGCACCGATTCCTTAATGGAACACAAATAGTTCATCAAGGATGAAACTATACCAGTAATCTTTGAATACACAAGAACCACGTAAGTCGGAGAGAGTCAGAAAACAACCTGGGGTATGGGTTTCTGATCTCACCTTGTTAAGATGTCAATCTTATTGAGGAACACGAACTGACTACATATGAGGAAGTGATACAAGGTATCGACTCCCTAATATGGCAAAGTGCCATAATATCCGAAATGGATTCCATGTATACCAACCAAGTTTGGATACTAGTTGTTGTACCGCAAGGCATTGTGCCTATCGGTACTATATAAGTCTTCAAGGAAGACATACATGGAAGGCAACATACCAACGTACTAAGCTAGGCTTGTAGCGAAAAGGTATCGTTATCAATATTGTGTCGATTACGACGAAACCTTTTAACTGTTGCCACGGTAAATACATTTGGATAATGCTTGCAACTGATGCATGTTTCATTTATGAAATATGACAGCTGAACGTCAAAATCGTTTTCCTTAAACGGAAACCTTTTGGAGAATGTTTATAACATCCTGACGGTTTTGTCGTACCAAAACTAGTAAACAAGGTTTGCAGGTTATTCGATCTATGGATGGATTGAAGCAAGCATAGCGTTCTTGGAATTATCGTTTTGATGTAATCATAATGATGTATGATTTAATTCAAAACGAAAATGATTTTTGTGTATATAAGAGGGTCAGTGGGAGCGCACTGACTGTGAAAGTCTTAAATAATGATGACATATCATTTCTTAGAAATGAAATTCCCATAAAACAATCGGTGAAAGCTTGGCTTTCACGTAAAATTCTCCGTAGAATTCTTGGGAGAAACAACCTTTATTCTAGGAATAAAGATCTACTGGGATAGATTTAAAGTTGTTGACACTCTCCGAGAACTCGTACATTGAAAAATATAGGTGACCTGGTGTCTCATATGCTTTGAGCATATGGATTCACAATCAGGCCAATCCTAGTGATAGTCACTGGATTGATATTAAGAACATCCTTTAGTATCTTAGATGAACTAAGGATGCTGTCTTAAACTATGGAGAATGAGAACTTGAAGTGACTGGGATCACTGTTGCAAGTTTCCTAACCGATAATAACGACTATAAGTCGTAAGAACGGTACTATACAGTTTGAATAACGAAACAGTGAGCTGGAAATCATCCAAGAAAGATACTGTTACCGAATAAACAACTAAAGTGGATTATTGCTGCAGCTGAGGCAGCAACAGAAGCCTTATGGATTGATAATAATCTAATTAGATTAGATATAATTCTATTAGCAGCTGAGCTAGGCTACAACGCAGGTGTGGGACACATGATCTGGAGCGACGCATGCTGTCCTAGGCTCGCGGCCTAGTTCGGAGTACGGAGTAGCCACGAGGGACTAAACCGGAGAATAATGGAGTCGCCACCCGGTGTGAACCGGGAAAATGAGATTTAAGGCCGCACTCACCCCTCGTAAGGGAAGACCTCAAACCGTTGGGTTCGGAATGGTCCCTTACTTATGCCACTTGTAATGAAAGGATTTATATAATAATTTAATCAGGCTTAAGTAACACTTATTTCTAAGAATATCATGCTTCTACATTCACATACATACATCAACAAGTTCATCTAAATTTATGTGTAACACATATTCGAATTTGCATACAGCCTATTTGCATGTAATCTATGTCTCAATTTACATACATAAGGATTATCATACGGCAAGCATACAAGTTAATGAACGCATTGGTGGACACAGAAGCGCAAACAAATAGCATTCTTACTAGCATGCATATTAAGAAAAGATATTTAAGCGCATAATAGAAATAGACGACTAGAGAGGTAATACAAATGCATAACATAAAAAAGGGGTAACTATATGCTAAGATGGACATGTCGTAATGTGATGCAAGAGGATCTGTTTACCGTGTGCGTTCGTGCAGCATTCGTAGACGAGTTCGAACGGTAAACAGAAGGTTCTCGTTCGAGTAGCGTTCGTAAACGCGTTCGAACGGAAATGAAACAGAATTCTCACGTTCGTATGGCGTTTGTGAACGCATTCGAACAGAAATGAAACAGAATACTCACGTTCGTGTGGCGTTTGTGAACGCGTTCGAACGGAAATGAAACAGAATGCTCACGTTCGTATGGCGTTCGTGAACGCGTTCGAACAGAAATAAGACCTGGTGCATGAAATGAGACGCAATACATAAATGACAAATAGTACAATGCGAGGCGCGGTGAAGCATCGTGGTAAAGGATTTTAACCTCTTCAATTAGAGGACCTCTCATCGCACTTACTAAGCCCATGCGCTCGATCGCATCATGCATACAAACATAAAGACAATCATATCAAACTAAGTAGGCCCGATTGAACGTATCTTGCATTCAACCGGACACACATCAACCGGCGCGGCAAAGCATCGTGGTAAAGGGCTTTAACCCCTCCACATAGGGGATCTTTCATTCCACTTACTAAGCCCATGCGCTTGATTGAACCATGCATAAAAACATAAAGACAATCATATCAAACTAAGTATGCCCGATTGAACGTATCTTGCATTCAACCAGACACACATCAACCGGCGCGGCAAAGCATCATGGTAAAGGGCTTTAACCCCTCCCCATAGGGGATCTTTCATTCCATTTACTAAGCCCGTGCGCTCGATTAAATCATGCAGGACTAAGCAACATACAGAATTCAAGTGACGAGAAATAAATAAACCAAAGCAACACAAAACAAGAGAAGGTGCCGTTTACTCAAGTGGTACATGGAGTTGTATCCCAAGTACAGACCGCACTACCGTCCATTCGGATTCGGCTACGGAATTTACGTCTGGGTTTCCATCCTATATACCACAAGAGACGACAATCTTCCATTTCATTCAAGCCACAACATGCATCCATAAACGACTCTCATGCGAATAGAATTCAATAATGAAAAAAAAACGAATATAAACTAATGAAAAAGTGCCCTCAGGTCTAACCTTTTAAATCACCTCTCGGATGTACGGTATACGATCGTCGGAAGGGTGGATGCTCCGCAACTCTTCCGGTTCACTGGTTCACTGTTCTCATTTGTTGTCTTACTGTTTTGAGTCGTCGTTCTCCGTCTTTTGCTGCTGCTTTTGACTCCGATTCGTTGCCGTTGCTACTATTTTGCTGCTGTATTTTAGTTACTGTTTTTGGGATATTTTGGCTACTGTTTTGGGTGTGATTTTCGGTGATGTTATGGTGTGGTTCGGGGGCTGTTTTGATGAGGTAAAGGGACTGTTCGGGATGTATTTTGGTCAAGGCAATGAGGGTTCTTTGGTTTGTGATCTTTGGTTATTGAGAGTGAGAGAGAGTTGTGTCCATAAGCTTGGGTGTTTCTTGCGTGAATGAGCTAGGGGAAAAGGGTTGGAAATTCTTTGCTTCTTTTTCTGTAATGGGCGTGCACCCGGGGGGGGGAATGCCTTGGAGAGGTGTTGTTTATATAGAGAATGGCTAGGGTTTCACATTGTCTCACAAGGAAGGGATTTGGCATTAAAGGGAGGATTTGATTTGGTGTTGGGCAAGGAAAGCAAGGGATTTGATTTGGTTTAGATTAGGAAGGTTGAATATTTGATTGGCTTGGTTTAGGAATATAATATTTTAAGTTAGGAATAATATATATTTGATTGGGAATATAATTGGTTGATTGATTTTAATTAGGCATGACATCTTTTTAATTTGGTATGTGATTTTTATATTTGTTTTGATTTCACCATGTGTTAAATATGTGTTTTAAGTGGGCTTGGCATGTGGGCCAAGGTTTGGGCGGATTGGGCTTAATGTGAGGCTAGCAGCAAAACCAGAATTAGCGACACCGTTCGAACGCTTCCTCGAACGCGGCACGAACGCCCGCAATCCGTTTGACGTTCGAACGTACACACGAACGCAGCACGAACGAAAACAGTGAACCTTGTTTATTCTGAATTCCCCCTTCCGATGTCCGCTTCCCGTGACCTCCGTGACTTAAAAGGTAGTGTCTCCAAATGAGACTCATCACATGGACTTATGTACAAAAATGAAGTGCCTACAGCAGGCTAAAGAATTAATGGTCTCATCAATGATCCAGATATATACTTCGATATTCATCTGATTCATTGGGATCATACATCGTGGCGATGTGATGATCGTATTAATCGCATCAGATGATAATTATGCAAATCCACTGACGAAAGTCTTTTCTCAGTAATTTGAGTGAACCGTACATAGTTCGGGTGTAGGACACTTGAGTGACTGGCTATAGGCCAAGTGGGAGATTGTTGGACAGTTATGACCCATAACGTCACTATTTGTACAGATCATGATGTTGTTGTACAAATTAACTATGTGACAAAGGAAATTACTCTCTTATAATTTGTGATTAGATCACCAAGATGTATAAATGATAGGAGGTCATTATGATTAGTTCTTGGATTGAGATGATATGAGACAATATCAATCCACGAAGGTTTAATCATTAAATATCCATAGTCGTAGTATTATCGAGATTGGACATCGATAATGCGGAATAGACTAGTATTACACTTGTGCGCGTTGTGAAGGCATAACAGCATAATTCTCATATATTTGGGTATAGGATACTCATGCAAGTGTAGTAGGAGGTTGTGTTTTACCGATGGTACGAAAAACAGCTTCGCTCTGGATAGACCCCTCGGAAGTCCATTGGTAGTATTAGTATGTGTCTATGGAAATCTGAATCAGGGTAGGTGTATTTGGTCTTAACCTGAGACTTGCACCGCTAATACTTGCGACAATCAATATACTTTGGTTTTAGTCATCCAGGGCTTTAACAGGTTCTGTGTATATTGAGAATCGTAGTGTATTGGGTGTGATGTCAAGATAGAAGTATCACTCCAGTAATAGTGGAGATGATGATCACGTAGGATACGGAACTCGTTCTCTTATATGCTGCAGCTATCGGGATATTATGACTAGGTCATGTATATCCGATTATATAGACTAGTTACCAGAGATCTGATATGTGCTTCGTACGAGGCAGACACAATTCCAGCCCCAGGCCTTGCACTTGACATCCGATACTGGATCGAGATATGCAATACTACGTATACTACGCCTGATATAGATCACATATTCCTGTAAGGATATTTCTGGAGAATTGGGTAGGCATGGCGCTTTGCTAGAAGCCAACCTTGTCTTGTAAATCGGTACAAACGTAGTACTAGGTACGTACGTGTTCGGATAGTCCGACGACCGGATTTACTGCCAACATATCCGGGGATCTAATGGGTCGCTTCCCGAAGATTCACTGATGACGTATGACTCGCACTTTATTAATCTGGGATTAATTACGGAGATATTTTATCTGGGATAAAATATTAATTAAAGAGAGAATACGATTAATTTGGAATTAATCGATAAAATAATATATTCGATATATTAAACGAAATTGGTTTTCGACGCGGAATTAAATTTAGAATTTAATTCGGGCAAACGAGTTAATTTAGAATTAATTCGTTAGCAACGTGAATAGTGATTTTTCTAGGCATAATTATTTAATTACGTCGCAACGGAAAATTCGTTAATTTGGAATTGGTGAACCCGAGCCCGGGAGTGTTTGCGGGCGCACTTGCATTGTGAATTTAAGTGCGGCCCACAAGTCACATCAAGCGTCAAATCACTAGTCAATCAGTTGATGAGATGTCTAGTCACTTTGAGTTATGTGACAACTTGTCATTGTGATTGATGGTGGTAGTTGGCAAAGCTTTAATGCTTTGACTTCTTGGAAAAGGAAAAATGGTATATGTTTATTTGTTTTTTGAAAACAGTTAACCAACTTCTTCTCTCTCATTTTTCTCTCCTCTCTCACACGCCCGAGGGGCACTTTCCTTAGCCAAAAATCTGCACTTAGCCGAGAGTTTGGAGAAGGGAAATAGGAAATTTTGCGGTAAAATTTCCGGAGTGCTAGCACGCTTTAGGAGTCTTGCGAAGGTGATAGGGAACCGCACCCGTGAGCATGGAATCACACAAAGCTTGGAGCTTGGAGGGATCACCATTGCCGAATCATGGAGGACAAAAACTGCCAGTGAAGCCAAGAGCTTCATCACTTTGGAGGAAAAGTTTTTCTTCGTTGCATCGCTCAACCGATCTTTGTAAGTATTCCGCAACTTCCTTGTTGTATTCGCACTTGTGTTTCATTGCTTTAATCGATCCTCGGGACCGTAGAAACCCAACATTAATAGCCCATGATCTTCATTGAGGATAGATAACCCTTTAATAGATTTCCTTACAGGATAAACATATACCTGTCGAGCGGGGGTAGCCATAAATGGAACTTAAACTTAATGAATCCAGATAATTTGGTTGACATAGACATATGGTTCAATTGGGTTAAGCTGGGTATTTGCTTCTGACCTTCGACAGAGGCTTTCACATAATTTAGTGTTCCAGGTTAGTAAACCGATTTATTACACAAACATGAAATAACCACTTCATCTTTTAAAAGATATTAGAAAGATTCACAACCCTAGATAGTTTTTAATATTGAATTTTCTCAAACCTACTTTCGAACAATTTTATTTACTTGTTTTTAAATTTAAAATCTTCACCATTTCAAATCAATCAATCAACCATTTAGATACTAGTAATCATTTGACCTCATAAAATTAATATATTAGGTATTAAGTCATCGTGGGATCGATAATTTTTATACTACTTGAACGAGACGTGCGCTTGCGTTATGCGTGTGTGTTTACGCCGGTCAAGTTTTTGGCGCCGTTGTCGGGGACTTATTTATCTTTCACTATTAGTTTAGAGGTTAGATACCTTTACTTATGTCTAATTTTCTTTTTTACTTATTGTTTTTGTTTTATTGTGTTTCAGGTTCTCAGAAACTTCATGAGACGAACCAGAAGCTTTGAACTTCGACCGCTTGACCCAGAAATTGAAAGAACCATCAGACAGTTGAGAAGGGAAAGGCGAGAAGGCCAAGAAGCTTTAGTCAACATGGAACATGAACCTTTGGAGGTTGCACCACCAATTCCCATTGGAGACAGAACCATTCCGGTGGTTGACAGACTCATTTCTTGTATTGTACTTCCTCTCTTACCAGCAAATGCAGGTGACATCAAAACATGCATTCAGATGATTCAGCATTCAGTTCAGTTTGGAGGGAATGCAACTGACGATCCTAATGCCCACATCAGCAACTTCCTGGAAGTTTGCGACACTTTCAATTACAACCGAGAAGCTGAAGAAGCAATGAGACTGCGTATTTTCCCATACTCCTTGAAGGACAAAGCTAAAGCATGGCTACATTCACTACCAGTAGGTTCCATCACAACTTGGAACACTTTAGCCACCAATTACTTGCAAAGTACTTTCCACCAGCCAGAACTGGAAAGCTGAGGAATGACATCACATTGTTTGTGCAACAAGACTCAGAAACTCTCTACGAAGCTTGGGAAATGTACAAAGATTTGCTCCGGAAATGTCATCACCATGAGATTCCAAAATGGCTTCAAGTTCAAACCTTCTATAATGGACTTTCTGGACTGATGAGAACCACAATCGATGCTGTTGCTGGAAGAGCTTTAATGGCAAAAGGAGAAGATAAAGCCTGGGACCTAATCAAAGAAATGGCCAACAACAATTCCTTGTGGCCAACAGAAATGAGCATGATCCAAAGAATTGCAGGAATTTATGAAAGTGGAGCCAATACAGCAGTCAACGCCAAGCTAGATCAGATATGCAAATTCATGGAGACTCTCAACACTAGATCCACAAGTTCACCATATGGGGGAACCCCAGAGCCAAACCGACTTGAAGAGACGGTGAATTTTGTCAAAAATTTCAACACACAGGGGAACAATCCATATTCCAACACCTACAACCCATGGTGGAGGAATCATCCCAATTTTTCATGGAGCAACAATTCAGGACAAAAGAAAAATCCACCACCAGGATTCCAACAACAGAACTTTCCACCACCAGGATTTCAACAACAGAACAAAGGCCAGGAACATGAAAAAGAACCAGAAATGAAAGAATGGATTGCATAGATGTTCAAAAAGCAACAAGCAGCATATGATGCTATCTTTCAGAGCCAATCTGCTTCCATCAAAGCACTGGAGAGTCAAATCGGACAACTGGGCAATGCTCAAAGTTACAGACCGCCTGGTAATCTTCCCAACAACACAGAACCCAATCCAAGGAACCGAGGGAAGGAGCAATGTCATGCCATCATGTTAAAAAGTGGTACTGAAATCAACAAAGATGTTGGAGCCAAAACAACTGCTGAGGAAGTTCCAAAAGAAACAAAACAACAGATGGAGGAAAAAGAAGCAAAGGAAAAAGAACAGATCACTCCACCTCCACCTTTTCCTCAGCGTCTTCAGAAAAACAAATTGGACAAGCAGTTTGCTCGTTTCCTAGAGGTGTTCAAAAAGCTGCACATCAACATTCCATTTGCAGAAGCCTTGGAACAAATGTCCAGCTATGTAAAATTCATGAAAGACATTCTTTCACGAAAATGGAGATTGGGAGATTACGAGACAGTAGCATTGACAGAAAAATGAAGCGCCATCATTTAGAGGAAGCTTCCCCCAAAGTTGAAAGATCCTGGCAGTTTCACTATTCCTTGCATGATAGGGGAACGTAACTTTGGTATGGTTTTATGTGATTTAGGTGCAAATGTTAACTTGATGCCTTTTTCTATTTTCAGGAAATTGCAGATTGGAGAAACAATGCCAACTCCAGTCTCTCTACAACTTGCTGATAGAACGCTCGTATTTCCAAGAGGCGTAGTTGAGGATGTGCTGGTCAAGGTTGACAAATTCATTTTCCCAGCAGATTTTATTGTCCTTGATATGGAGGAAGACGTAGACATGCCAATCATCCTCGGGAGACCATTCTTGGCTACAGGTCGAACCATTATTGATGTACAAAAAGGATAATTAACTATGAGGGTACATGACCAAGAGGTAACATTCAATGTTTTCAAGGCCATGAATTTCCCAGATGATGACAAAAATGAGGAATGTTTCAGACTTGATGTGATACACAGTACCATTCAGAACTCCAATGCAATGCAAAGTTCTACTGATAAACTTAAAACATGTCAATTGCCTGTGGAGCCTGAAGATAAAGCGTCTTTTGCACTGAAAAAACCAATTCTTGCACTACAAGCAACATAAGAGAAAAAGTTCCACCAGCTCAACGAATTGGAGGAATTTCACAATCAGCCTTTTGAGGATGCCAAATTGTACAAAGAAAAGGAAAATAAGGGACATGATGAGAAGTTAGTGTGCATACAACTGGAACCAGGGTAGAAGGTACTGTTAAACAAATCAAGGGTGAAATTCTTCCCATTGAAGCCAAAATCAAGGTGGTCAGGTCCATTTATGATCACCAAAGTTTTACTAGATAGAGCCTTTGAGATACATGATCCTGACTCCAACAAAACTTTTAAGGTTAAAAACAAGCGTGTCAAGCACTACTGGGAAGAATCATTTGAGCGACAAAAAGAAAGTGTCACACTTTCAGATCCAGCCTAACGTTCGAGAAGTCACGTCTAGCTGTCGATGTTAAACTTAGCGCTCGTAGGGAGGCAACACATGCAATTTGTGTATATATTATGATTTGGTGTGATTTAATTTGGTGTGTTTAGTTTTTGCAGATTAAGACATTTCAGGATGGAAGAAGCTCTCGCAAATCTTCGCAAGCAATTTCATTCTCTCCCTCAAAACTCTCTGATGAAAGTCTACAAAGCTCGCTTAGAACGGATTAGATTACTAACGATCCATGGTGTTCCTAAAGATATTCGTTGGGTAATTGAAGCACGGGTCCGATTGGTAGGTGAGTCTTCTCAATCTTTTATTTCACATTTGCCTGGTTTTGGAAGAAGCACCTATGCAAAGAAACGTAGAGCTAAGCAAATGGGTGTTTGTTACAAATGTGCACGCTGGAATTGCAATACTCATTGTCGTTCTTTAGGAATGGTGTTTGATAATCGCGAAGATAAAATTAAATTAATTAGGGATGGTTTGAGTAATGAGTCTGTAGATAATATATCTTCGACTCTTGAGACACATCCCAGTGGATATGTTCATATAGCCATTCGTAAATTACATACACAATTTCAAAAAGAAAGACAACAGTTAAGTCTCGGGAATTTGACTCAAAAAGACCCTGTTTGCCAATTTATAAGAAAATTGGATGGGAAGCTTGTCCCTGACGCATAGACGTCAATCAAGCCGCTAATTTTCTTGTACATATTATATCTCTTTGTCTTTTCCTAATAATTGTAATTTGTATTTTGTTTTCTTTTATTTTCTCCGACAAGATCCAGACCTTTTTGACTATCACGATTTATTTTACTGTTAACTAATAATTGTCATTTGGCAGGTACTAGTGCTATTATTTTACTCACCCTTTTCAGGTGTTATAAATTCAACTCATCATCGCACTTTTGAAGACATCCAGAGTAAAACATGGAAGCCACTTCAAGAAGACAAGTTGAAAACATCTGTGTGTTTTGCGGAACTAGTGTTGGTGCTAAGCCACAATATGTAGAAGCAGCACATGAATTGGGTCGAGTCTTAGCTGCAAGGAATATGCACTTAGTATATGGCGGAGGCAATCTTGGACTTATGGGGATCGTTTCAAAGGCTGTACAGGAAGGAGGCAGTCACGTTTTAGGAATCATCCCAAAACCCTTGGCGGAGGCAAATCTTATTGGACCATCAAACGGAGAGGAACTGATCGTGCCAGGTATGTCTGAATGATTGGTAGAAATGATTAACCGTGCTGATGCTTTTATTACTTTGCCAGGTGGCTTGGGTACATTGGAGGAAATTTTTACAGTGTTATCTTGGGCGAACCTGAACATACACCAGAAACCGCTTGGACTGTACAACGTTGAAGGATTTTATGATTTTCTTTGTGTGTTTCTTGATGATGCCCGAAGAAATGGATTCGTGTCAAAACCTATGAAAGAACTCCTCTATACTGCCAGAACTGTTCCGGATCTAATAGACCAACTCTTAGCCTATGAACCACAAGTTGACCCTATCCTTTCAAAGATAAATTGGTCCGAGGACGATCGTGGTAAGAGGCATCAGATTAATCTGGATCTTAACCTTTAATTCCCTGTAGAATTTCAGTTATCCAGGTATTATCTTCTAAACTCTTCTTCTATTATTTAAGACATTGGGGACAATGTCTCATTTAGGTTTGGGGGAGGGAATTAGTTGATCAGTACCTTATTTTTAGTTTGTGTGTTGTTTTTATTTTTAGTCCAAAATTTTTCAAAAAATACAAAAAAATGAAATTTTTTCAAAAATTACAAAAATATTTTGCGTTTTTGTGTTTTTATTTTGACTAAAAATGTGAAATTGGTAAGAGATAGCTGAGTAAGGAGTTTTCACTCCTGAGACATATCTCAAACCATTTTTGAAACAAGTTAGTTTTTGTTTATTTTATTTTAAATTATTTAATTTGTAAATTCTCCATAAAACTGACTAAAATGGATCTTCATATGCTCAGTTGGCAGATATTATCAACATGCATTGTAACATACGGACATGAGCTAAAATTGAAAAGTTTGTAATATTCAGTGCTCTAGTTTAATTGGAGGAAGCATCTCAAAGATTGATGGAGTAAAAAAAAATATGAGATCCGAGTTATTAAGTCTGTAAGGGTGTTTTAATACCTAGTGCCCTAAAGCCAACTGGTTTGGGAGCCACTGGCCCAAAGCTCGCTACATGGATCAAGGATGTTGCAAAATATATATATTTGAAGTCTGAGTAATTAAGTCCGTAGGGGTGTCTTAATACCTGGTGCCCTAAAGCCAACTGGTTTGGGAGCCACCGACCCAACACTCGCTACATAGATGGAAGTTATTGTATATAAATAAAAAACAAAATTCAAAAATCAAAGAAAAAATCAGAAAAAGTGAGAAAAATTATTCCATTACTACAAAAAGGTGTGAATTCTGATAAAACTTTAGGACAAAAATATTACTCTCTTTTCAACTGCACTTGTGACTGTTGTGGGCAAAAATGAGTTTTTTAATATTTTTTCGGCTGTGTATATGGAGAATGGTAAATATAATAGGAGAATTTATTTATTCAGTAATTTAGAAAGAAAGAAAACAACTAGTAACTTGGAGTAGAAGTTTCACCTGATTAGTCACTAACTTCTTTATTTTCTTTTCGCTTGTCTTTTCGCTTTTGTGTGCATTAGTTTCTGATGTTTATGTTATTTTATTCTATATTTTTCTCGAGGACTAGCAAAATGTTAGGTTTGGGGGTGTGATGAGTGGTAATTATATCACTATTTCCCACTCATTTAACCTAATATTTTGTATTATTCCTTGAGTTTTGATGAACGTTTTGATGTGTTTTAGTTTATTTTCCAGATAAAATAATATTGGGACACAATAAAATCATTTAGGACGAAATGTGGGTCAAATAAGGGCAAAAGTTGGACTTGACATATTAATTTTGGAGATTGGAAACTTGAAAGGGCGTTTTAACGAAGTGCAGTTTTGGAAATTCCAGTTTTGTGCATCTGTCATATTTTGGGCATAACGTTTTACTCCGATATCGGATTGAGCTGATTCAAGTTCCAGATTAAAGAAGACTCAAAGATCTACAACTGGGAAAGACAAAATAATTTTGAATTCTAAATATTTCATGCCGGAAATTGATGAACCATCCGATAAATTAATAAATAAATAATAAAAATTATCAAATCACCACCAAACATGATAAGCAATTAGTGGAGCAATTAATAATGGATTTGGTGGATGATTTGATGGAGGCAAAATTTTGCCTATAAATACCAAGCCATTTCATTTGAAAATTCATACTTTCTTCTAAGGAATTCCTTAAGAATACTAAGAAGATTGTATCTTGTTTGTTTATTTACAGCTTTCAGTAATTAATTTCCGCTTTCGCACTTTCTTTTCTTTACTTTTCAGTTCTTACTTTCTGCAATTTACTTTTACGCACAATAATTTTCTTTCTTTAATTTTCAGTTTTTACTTTTCAGTAATGGGGAGGTAACTCCCCTTTGCTGGGGTAAAAGGTAAAACTTTTATTACTAATATTTAGATTAATCTCCCTTAATTATAATATATAAACTAGTTAAAACCTGACTTAACGAGGATACCACCATATTGGTCGGTTGGTAATTATTTAAATTGGTTTTAACCTAACTAAACTGGATACCGCCTGATTGGTCGATTGGTAATTAATTATTAATTTGACTTAATCTGGATACCGCCTATATGGCTGGTTGGTAATTATCATGCAAAGTTAATATATTATATTAAGGGAGATATCTAAAATAGAAGTAATAAAAGTGGATCCTTTTACCTCAACATTTTCTTTTACTGTACTTTTACTTTATTTACTTTCCAGCAATTTACTTTCAGCATTTACTTTTCAGCAATTTACTTTTCAGCAATTTACTTTCAGCATTTACTTTCAGCATTTAATTTTCAGTATTTAATATCAGCATTTACTTTCCGTCATTTACTTTTCAGCAATTTACTTTTCAGTATTTTACTTTATGTCTTTTATTTTATTTAAGTTTTTACTAGCCCTAGTTATGTGTCGTAACTAAGTTAGTTATCTAGGGTTGTGATGAATTCTAATATCACCGGTTTATAAGGGGTTAGTTTATAGTTTGGGTAATTTAAAGGTTTACTTATTAAGTCTTAAGCTTAACGCTTCTTGTTGTCTGATCACCAATAAGATTGATATGGTAAATCTAAAATAAACTTGACAAAGGAATTTTAGGTTTAAGCCTTAGACTTAATTGTTGGACAGTTATGACCCATAGCGTCACTATTTGTACAGATCATGGTGTTGTTGTACAAAATAACTATGTGACAAAGGAAATTGCTCTTTTATCATTTGTGCTTAGATCACCAAGATGTATAAATGATAGGAGGTCCTTATGATTAGTTCCTGGATTGAGATGATATGAGACAGTATCAATCCACGAAGGTTTAATCATTAAATATCCCTAGTCGTAGTATTATCGAGATTGGACATCGATAATGCGGAATAGACTAGTATTACACTTGTGCGCGTTGTGAATGCATAACGTCATAGTTCTTATATATTTAGGTATAGGATACTCAAGCAAGTGTAGTAGGAGGTTGTGTTTTACCGATGGTACGGAGTGGTAAGAGGCCATGGAATTAGAGTTAGACTCTATGCATCAGAATCAAGTTTGGGACTTGGTTCCACTTCCTGAAGGAATTGTTCCTATCGGTAGTAAATGGGTTTACAAAAGGAAGCATTGGCCTGACGGAAATGTTGAAATCTTTAAGGCCAGACTGGTAGCTAAAGGTTACACGCAGCGACCTGGTGTCGACTACGATGAAACTTTTTCACCAGTTACGATGCTAAAGTCTATAAGGATTTTATTGTCTATTGCTGCTTACTATGATTATGAGATTTTACAAATGAATGTTAAAACGACTTTTCTAAATGGGTTTCTTGACGAAGAAATCTATATGGAACATCCAGAGGGTTTTATATCCAGAAAAACCTATGGCATGGTTTGTAAGCTTAGAAGTCCATTTATGGACTTAAGTAAGCTTCGAGAAGTTGGAATCTTCGTTTCGATGAGATTATTAGATTGTCTGGTTTTCTCAAAAATATGGAAGAATCTTGTGTACCAGAAGGCTAGTGGGAGTATGATAGTATTTTTGGTTCTCTACGTTGATGACATCCTAATCATTGAGAATGATATAGGGATGATGCAAGGTGTCAAAGCTTACCTCTGTAAAAATTTCTCCATGAAATACCTGGGTGAAGCTTCTTATATCTTGGGTATAAAGCTCTATAAGGATAGAGAAAGGAAGCTTATTGGGTTATCCCAATCAACGTACATAGATAAGATCTTAGAACGATATAATTTTGCTAACTGTAAGACAGTAAATATACCGTTCAGACATGGCATTCATCTTACGAAGAAAATGTGTCCGCAAACAGAAGATGAGAAGAATAGAATGTCTAATCAGCCTTATACTTCATGTTTGGGTAGCATTATGTATGCCCTATTATGTACGAGGCCTGATATTAGCTACGCGGTTAGTGTAACCAGTAGATATCAGTCCAATCCAGGTAATGACCATTGGATGGCTGTTAAACATATCCAGAAGTATCTTAAAGGTACTAAGGATAAGTTTATCATTTTTGGAGGAAATGAACAGCAAGTTAATGGGCATACGGATTCTGATTTCCAATCAGATCCCGATGATAGAAAGTCTACATCAGGATTCGTATTTACCCTTAACGAAGGTGCAGTTTGTTGGAAGAGTTCCAAACAGGGGTCTACAGCTGATTCCACCACAGAGGCGAAATATATTGCTGCTTTTGAAGCTGCAAAAGAAGCTATTTGGCTTAAAAAGTTTATCATAGAACTGGGAGTTGTCCTGAGTATCGAGAATATGATTCCGTTATACTGTGATAATACCGGTGCCATTGCGCATGTAAAGGAACCGAGAGCACATAAGAAATCGAAGCATGTGGAACGAAAGTACCATATTATTCGAGAGATTGTGTCGCGAGGTGACATTATCGTGTGCAAAGTTCCCAGTGAAGATAATGTAGCAGACACGCTCACGCAGGCCAAACCTCCGAAGTTATTTGATAAGTATGTGGAGTCGATGGGTATTAGATACAATCGATATTGGCGCTATAGCAAGTGGGAGATTTTGTTAGGGTTGGTGCTCTGAGCGCCAATTTCTTATATATTTCCCTGTAAATACTCTTGTATATATTTTATTAATGAATAAAATAAACAGTTTCTATAATATAAATTCTTTTATTATATGGTAAAAACGTAAATGACCATAGAGTGATTGGTTATGATACAGTTGCAAAAGCGTCGCAACTAACATTGAGCAGTATCATAACAATATCATTATTTAACTATTCATGGTCAAGGTTTACAATTACTTGGTCAGTAAGTAAACCCGCTGAGACCGGTACGTGTCGTATATTGGAATGCTAGATTCTAATGGTTTCTCATGAACCATGAGTCTCGGGGTACTCGTATAGACACGTAGGTGTTTATATCGAATAAACACCGAATGACTCACCGAAAATTCTTAATAGATTGTACACCAACGTCAATAAGAATCTTCTCGGGTTGAGTGAGCATAGTGATCATTCAACTTGAGATACCACTGTGGATATATGAGGTATCCTCCACACTTTGAAGGCAGTCACGTCACCGGTTTATTTAGATCAGACCTCCGTCTGTTCGTTGGGTGTGGACTGATCCTCATTATATCCTCTGCGTATCAAGATATGAATTATTAGTTCTATTTACAGAGCATAGGTATCCATTATGGAATAAGCAATTTGTTAAATCCATGGGCCCGTGGTACACTAAAGAAATCAGTTCTAAGTGTTATTTAAGAGATTGCTAATAGAATCGTCGACAAGATTATACCTAAAGAGATTTGACGTTTATATCTATATCTCTGGGATAATCCGGATACCTATGACGGAAGGATTATACGTATGTAGTGACCTCGACCTGTATGGTTCAGAGATTTTATCTGTGTTCGTCATAATTTCGGGTGGGTAAATTATGGACACGGAATTAGATTTCGTGACAGATATGCCAGAACCTAGAGAGTCTCACTAATGAGATATACTCGTAGGGCACTAGGGCAACTTTTATAAATAATACTGATTATTTATAAGTCGTTTAATGGTTAAACGAAGATACATGCTTTTGAAATCTTTCGGCCATTTATTAATATCGAATTGTGATATTTGACATTTATTACTGATAGATGTATTTTGATTATTTAATGTAAATATAATACATATATTTGAGATATTTGTATTTAATTATTTGATTATTTAAATGTTAAATAATTAAATTAATTAAATATTTAATATCTATTTTACTTTAATTAAAGTAAGCTAAATGGCTAATTTTGATTGGTTTTCTTGGCCAATTTTGATTGGTTGGATTGACATGATTTAATTGGTTTATTTGTGATAAGGATTGAATTATTTGATGATTTATTACCACAAACAAAAATTAAATCATTTTCCAATTTGTGAAATGAAAATAAAATACTTGGCCTACATTTTTTTGGCAATTTTCGGTGATTTAAAGAAAATATATTATGCGATTTTTATTTTTGGTTTCATTATTCCAAGAACCATAAAAATCAAATTAAAAGAGAAAAAGAGAGAAAAGGAGAAAAAAGGAAGAAATGCTTTGAAAATCAAGCATTTTTAGTAAGTTTTTCTTACTTTTCCTTACATGAAAATTGTTTCTATCATACTAAGCTTCAACATGTGTAGCTTAGTTTATTCTCTACTCTTTTATGGATATGATTTGATGATTGGGAACTTGGATGAAAGATGGAAGCATGTAAATTATTTTAGATTGCTTTAAATTGTTTATTAAGCATTCTTTTTAGCCATATTGATGGAAATTACCATTCTAGAGTTACTTAGCCACTCATGATTGACCTAGAATTGTTCTTGAGTTGTTTCATGATGGTGAGGCTTGTTTGGTGTTGTGAGAATTGAATTAAAGTATTGAATTTAATTAATATGGTGTTAATTTTGTTAATTTGTGAAATTATAAAATTAGGGTTTTTAGCCTTCACCAAATTTGGGGCTTTTCATATATGTGATGAGATTTGATCTATATATGATGTATATTAAATTTGGGAATTTTTGAATTTGATCTTGGCATGTTTTCAACAAAAAAAGACCAAATTACAAATTCTTGAAAGTTTTGGGACCATTCGGCAATAAGAGGAAAATTGTTTTCTTGAGTTGGAAAATTGTATTTTCATGTATTAGATATGTACAAATCAATTAGAATTGTATTTGACAATTTTGCACTAAAATGATTAAAATATAAAGTTTTGGGGCAAATGGTAATTACTGAAAAATCTGATTTTTGGGTAAAAATTTCAGTTTTTATGTATTGAGTAATTGAAATAAATTAGTTTATTTTAATTACCTAAGAAAAATATTTGAAATCGGAAAATTTTGATTTTCCGTGTTCCGCTGCGTTTACCCGAATCACCGTCCGAGACCCCAAAATAGGTGACCTTCAAACACTTTAGCCGATAAGGTCTTTGTAAACAGATCAGCCAGGTTCTCCGTGGATGCAATCTTCATGACAGTAACGTCTCATTTCTGCACTATCTCCCTGATTAGATGATATTTTCTTTCTATATGCTTTCCCCTCTTATGGCTTCTTGGTTCTTTGAAATTTACCACGACATCACTATTATCGCAATAAAATGGTTTATCTATATCTGGAAAAACTTCCAGATCTCCCAAGAACTTACAGAGCCAGACTACTTTCTTAGCTGCTTCGCAGGTTGCTAGATACTCAGCCTCCATGGTGGAGTCAGCAATACAAGATTTCTTTATACTCCTCCACACAATGGCTCCACCAGCTAGGGTAAACACTGATCCAGATGTTGCTTTCTTAGAATCAACATCTGTCTGAAAATCAGAGTCTGTATATCCCCTGAGGATCATATCCTCACCTGAATATACAAGCATATAATTTCTTGTTCTCTTATGATACTTGAGAATATGTTTCACAGCCACCCAATGATCTAATCCTAGGTTAGACTGAAACCTACTGACTACTCCCATTATAAAGTAGATGAATGATCACATATATAAAATAGCATACATGAGACTACCAACTGTTGAGGCATTTAGGATATGTATCATTTCCTCAACTCCTTGAGGTGTCTTAGGATATTGTTCCTAAATTGCCTTTCTTGGAATTTTGCATCTCAAAACGCACAAGGATCTTGTCGATATAGGATGCCTAAGACATAGCTAACAGTCATTTCTTGCGTTCTTGAATAATGTGGATCCCAAGAACATAACTGGCCTCTCCCAAATCTTTCATTTGGAATTGGTTAGCTAGCCAGGTTTTCACGTTCGATAATATCTTTATATCATTCCCAATGAGTGAAATATCATCAACGTATAAGACGAAAAAAACCACATTCCCATCAATGAAACGCTTGTATACACAAGGCTCATCAGCATTCTGCTCAAAATCATAAGATTTGATCGAGGTATCAAATCTTATGTTCCAATATCGAGATGCTTACTTGAGTCCATAAATGGACCTTTGCAGCTTGTAAACCTTTTTCTCTTGACCTTGGGCTATGGACCCATCTGGTTGTACTATATAGATACACTCATCAAGATTTCCATTCAAGAATGTAGTCTTGACTTCCATGTGCCAAATCTCATAGTCATAATATAGGGCTATGGACAGAAGCGTGCAGATGGATTTGAGCATGGTTATTGGCGAGAAAGTTTTATCATAGTCAACTCCCTCTTTCTGGGTATAACCCTTGGCCACTAGCCTAACCTTGAATGTCTGTACCTTCCCATTTGCTCCCCTCTTTCTTTTGTAGATCCATTTGCAACATATGGTTTTTACCCCATCAGGTTGATCTACAAGTTCCCAGACTAAGTTTTCAATAGATCATCTACACCATCGCTGGAAGCGACAACTTGTGCCTCTCCAACTCCTAGATAGCGATCAGGTTGTCGTACAACCCTCCCACTACATCTAGGTGGTAGATCATTCTGATAAACTTGCATCTGACACTCAGATGTCAAAGCTACTATGTGTTTGTCAACAGTTGTTGACGATGGTGCGCTTGTCGAACTAGTAAGTAACTCATCGAGTAACACCTTACTACAAGGTTTGAACTCCCTAATATAGTTCTTCTCTAGAAATGTAGCGTGTTTCGACATAAACACTTTGTTATCTTCAGGACTATGAAAGAATCCACCCATAGTCTCATTAGGATAGCCTACAATAAGCACACTTGTGCACGAGACTCCAACTTAGTAGTCTTATTCTTCAGCACATGTGCTGGACACCTCCATATGCGGAAATATCGTAGACTAGTTTTACGACCACTTCACAACTCTAAGGGAGTCTTAGGAACAGACTTAGATGGAACCACATTTAGGATATACATTTCAGTTTGCAATGTATACCCCCAGAATGAATTAGGAAGTGAACTATAACTAAATATATACCTTATCATGTCTAGTGGGGTTCGATTTCTCCTCTCTGTAACACCATTTTTTTGTGGTGTTCCAGGTACTGTGAGCTGGGAAACTATCTCATGTTCATCTAGGAATTCCTCGAAATCTCTGTCAAGGTATTCCCCTTCACGATCTGATCATAGAGTTTTGATCATCTTACTTAATTGGTTCTCAACCTCAGCACGATACTCTTTAAACTTTTCAAAAGTATATGACTTGTACTGTATTAGGTAAACTTACCCATATCTAGAATAATCTCAATAAATATGATGAAATATTCATAACCACCTCGGGCTCTTACATTCATCGGTCTGTAAATGTCCGAGTGTATTAGCTCAATTGGTTGATTGGATCTTATAACTTTTCCACTAAAAGGTATCTTGGTCATCTTTCCTTCTAGACAAGATTCACAGAGTGGTAAAGTTGCAAGCTTTAACTGGTTTAAAGCTTCATTCTTTATCAACCTATCTATCTGGTCAAGGCTGATATGACCAAGTCTAAGATAACACATATATGTGTCATTGTGAGAAATCTTTTGCCATTTTATTTTAGGTTTTTCAACCTTAAACATTTCAGTATTGAGTAATGACCCATTTGTTAACGGTCTTAACACATATAAATTATTTTCTGAGTTTCCTGTGCATATGTTTAATCCATTTCTACCAACAATAACCAAATTACTATTAAAAGAAACCGAAAAACCGTCATCCAAAAGTTTAGAAACGGAAATCAAATTCCTGCAAAAACTATGAATGGATAACACATTGTCGAAATTTAAATAACTATTATTTAAAAAATATAGACTGGAAACTCCTACTATTCTTGCTAAAATGACATTCATTGTCCTGACACTCATGGTGTAGTCACCTTCAGCAAGATATCTCCATGAATTAAGTAGCTGAAAAGAAGAACAAATATGGTTAGTGGCTTCAGAATCAACAATCCATGCAGACTTATCATCATCTACTAATAGAGATTCTATAACAAGTAAATCGTATTTACCTATAGCCTTCTTCTCTTTCAGCTCAACAAGGTATTTATGACAGTTTATTTTCCAATACCCATCCTTGTTGCAGTGGAAACACTTTCCCTTGGGCTTGGCACCTTTAGAGCTACTATTGTTCGTCTTCATCGGCTTTGTCTTAGCCTTCCCAGTGCATTTCTTCTTGTTCTTTGTAGATTTAGAAGATTCAGCAACATTTGCCTCAACATTGGGCTTACGAGGATCCACAAGCATGGACTCGTAATGGGTGAGCTCATTGAGCAGATGGGTCAAAATAAAAGATAACTTGTTCATAACATAGTTACTTTTAAACTGCAGGAAACTCTTCGGAAGAGTTTCCATAATCATGGTCACCTGGCTTCGCTCGTCAATACGAGCTCCATGGGTTTCGACAGTATTGAGATAGGCCATCATCATCAAGACGTGCTCTCAGACTGAGCTCCATTCCTTTATCCTAGCAGTCATCGTTGAGACCATGGCCTCATAACGCTGACGCTCTGAAGGCTGCTCGAACATGCCCTGAAATGACTCCATCATCTTAGATGTTGTGGCCATAGGCTCATGTTTTCCAGCAAGAACCTCAGACATCCCTGCTAGCAAGTAGCAGCATGCCTTCTTATTAGCCGCGACCCATTTTTGGTAGGTATCGCATACAGCTTGGCCAGCGTTTCTAGATGGCTCGGGAGGACATTCCTCTGTCATGACAAACTTTAGGTCATCACAGACCAGGATAGCGTTCATGTTACTTTTCCATTTGACATAATTTTCTCTCGTTAATATACCGTTAGAAAGAATGACAATTATTGGAGAAACCATGGCTGAAATAAATAAAGTAAACATGCATTTAATATTCATTCATCGCATATTAAAATTATAAAATATTTGGGCATAAAATTAAACATGATGTATGAACCATGAATAATGAATTAGAAACTTAAGAGGATTATTATGCCACAGAAATCTATCATCCCACAAATAAGTGTCGCCGTAGGGTAGGTCAAGTATTTCCATGAAAGATCGAAACAATCTTAATTGATTAATATATACGAGAATAACTCTTATTTCTATATTAACCTATCACCGTTTAATTTGATCAAGGAATTTCGATTAACATTTAATCATCCCTTTATGAGTGTCCCGATATTTCGAAATCTTTGGACTTAACTAGTGAAGTGTCGCCGTAGGGTAGGTCAGTTCACGAGATACATCTAGAGTCCTTATCCTCTCAGATTGATATTGACTCAAAATGGACACCATCCGTAAGGGATGAAAACAAAGCCGTCTTGAGGCGCATTTTGAATCTAACGTTTTCGGACTAATAATGGAGGTCACGGGATATATTGTCATATATCCCTCTCGCACTCACTATTTTAAAAGTAAGGTTTCTATTTTAAAATATCTAATATTTTAATTTACTAGTGTCAATAAACTTATGACAGCTAAAACATAACTCTTATTTACACTAGTGCATTATTAGTGATCTTGCCAATTTTAACTCTTAAAGTTCAACTCACTAATGTCTATTAGTCTCTACTAATTATTTTACTCAATTAAACTAATTTAATTAAGTTGGTTTTAATGACCTTATCAATTTTAACTCTTAAAATTCTGGAACACTAACAAGTTTAAAATTTAAAATTCTAAAGTGGACAAAATTTTAATTAAACCATTTAACTAATCTAGGTGCGTTATCAATTCTGATGGTACGTGGAGTTGTATCCCGAGTGCAGACCATATTAACGTCTATTCGAAATCAGCTATGGAATTCATGATGCACTTATTAAGCCCAATATTTTAGAATTTCCAATTTTAAATCATTAAACCAATTAATCTAATTAATCGTTTTTCATGCATATGATATTCCAATGTAACCATTTTATATTTCATAAAATCATATTTTATGTCTAGAATATTTATGCATCCAAAACATGTTATGGCATGTAAGAATACAAGAGTAGGCACCCTAAGCTATATGACATGTTATTCAAAGATTTCGAATTAAACACACATACAACAAAAAAATAATTTTGCATTGACCGGGCTCTTATTTTTCCTATACTAATCTAATTAGTACATAAAATTTCCAAGGCATCCATTGGTCTTCAAAACTTGATCCATGGTGGTGTTGGCTCTTTTTGTGACTTTGGTGCTCCAAATTACAAAAAAGTGAAATTTTATAATGGAAAATAAAATTACAACATTTGTAAAAATTGGCCTTATAGCCTTACATCCTAAAACCAAAACCAACATAAAAATAAGAGCTGGAAAAATTTACGATCAATGCAAAAGACATTAATCACATAAATCAACAATTAAACATTCATCTCAATAATATTACTTTGTGCTTACTCATCTAAACATGCATATAATAATTTATATCTCATATAAATAAATAAAAATAGTAACTTTAAATGAAAAAGAGAAGGGTTAAGAACAATTTTCAATCTTTTTCTGATACCAATTGTAGGAACCATTTTAAGCTCCCGGTTTCTGCCATTCTCTTCTTCTGACCGAATCTAACCAGCTCTCCCACTGAAATTTTACTTTTTTTTGGACAAAATTTCAATCCCAAAATAGCCCTCGAATAGTGGCATAAAACTAGACTGTTTTGGACTCGAAATGAGCCCAGCTCATTGCCCAAATCAGCCCTTATATATGTGAGTCACACCAGTATTTTCAGGTCTGATTTTTCTGTTAAAACTACTCCAACACAGTCCTAAAACACCTCTAGATATTCCCAAAAAATTCTGAATAAAAAACAAATCGAACCGAGTCCCATTACACAACTTTTGTGTGCGGTAGTGAGCAGAAAATTGCTCACTGCCGTGTGGTGTATTAGAAGGAGAAGATGATGAAGTTTTATTCAACACCAAATAGCCTTCGGTACTATATCTCGTTACCAATAAAAAATAGAGTGGGCTATTGATAAGTGCATGAAATTATATTTTGAACATCGCTAACTCGGCTTAATTATCATGGATTTAATCTTAATTACAATTTATTTTGTACTTTTTTATTAGGAGCAATGAAATATAAGGTTTGGAGTAATTACGCGTGTTTTAGGACCTTACGAACGCATCAGAAGCTCGTGGGAATAGCGGAGATGCAGAAATTGGCAAGACCAGAAGAGGTTACTGGCACCGCGGCACCCACTTCTTGGCGCTGCGGTACCTCCACAATTTCATCCATACAAATTCCAGTAAGTCCAGCGCCGCAGCGCCCCGGAAGATACCAAAACCCTAATTTAGACATGTTTGATGCGCATAATGACTCTAGAACTTCCCTATATAAACCCAACTTCGTCCAAACCCTAAAGGAGATGGAGGAAAGAGGAGAGAAAGAGAGAACAAACACACAACAAAGAGCCAGAAACATAATTTTAAGATTGAAGAACGAAGAAACTTCATAACAGATAGGATGCTGCTGCAACCTCTTCAGGCTATGTCTCTTTCCTCTATGGAGAACTAATCTCCTAGGTAAAGCTAATGATGAACTCTTGTATTTAAGTTTTTATATTCATGTTGTTGATTCCTAAATACTCTTAAACTTTTAATACAATTGATGTTTATTATTCTTTATTATCTTTCATTTTATGAATACAGAAATTGTGTTTATTCAACTTGCATAGAGATTCAGTCATACTTTTTCTATGTGTGATTGGGGAACTCAGTTGTTACTGGTAAAGTTGTTTTATGAGTGAATCTTCTGCTGCAGTATTTCCTGAGGGTATATTGTCGACGTTAGATATGTCATAATGATAATTTTATGTGCTGTTAATATAGAGAAAATAAATAATTGGTTACATTGGAATTTAATATGTTTAGAATTGAATATCTTCCAATTGTTGGTTTGGGATGTGAAACCTTCAATTGAGTAATAAAAAGGAATCAATAACTGAATATAGGGATTTGATACAAGAGGGATTATCGACACTTTGCTACTTTTCTCTGCTGATATTCTCAAAGTATTTTCCATAGTTTTTATCTTATATTATCAATTCAACCTTTCTATTTAATTAACTTGTTGCTAACGTTTTGTTTAAGTAAATCAGTTCTTTGTAACCATCTCTCTGAGGAATCGACACCCTAACTATACTGCGATAACAACAAGTACTTTTTGGGTGTAATCAAATTTTGGCGCTGTTGCTGGGGAGACGGTTTACAAGTAAAAAGAGCAGGTTTGCTTGGTCAAGAACAAAAGCGATAACTTCGTTCCATCTTATTTTTTATTATTATTTACTTATTTATTTTATTTTATTTCAATTTTAATTTTAGATTAGTTTTGATTATTAGTTTATTTTTTTCTTAATTATTTATTTCATTAATTTTATTTCGGTTTTAATTTTAATTTTGAATTTTAATTAATTAATTAATTTATAATTTATCTATTTATTTTTGTTTCTAGTTGTATTTGTGTTTAATTGCATGCCTAGACATAAGGATAGGTTTGGTTGATTTGTTAGGATTGAAGACGAAAATTTAAACTCAGAAAGTCTGTATGATAATCTTTTTACCACACCATCCACATCTAGCACACAAAGTATGAGTGAGTACGAGAGACCACCCATGAGGACTCTTGAAGAGTACCTCCATCCCACTCACACAGCTACACCGTCATGCATCATGTTTCCTCCTAATGCACCATATATAGATTTTAAAACTGGAATGATACACTATATCCCAACCTTTCATGGTTTGGAGAATGAGAACCCTTATGTGCACATTAGAGAGTTTGAAGAGGTTGTAACAATTTTCCATGACCGGTTTGGGACTATTGATACACTTAGACTTAAGTTCTTCCCCTTTGCCCTTAAGGATAGAGCTAAAAGCTAGTTGTATTCTTTAAGACCTCGGTCAATAGGATCATGGGGTAAGATGACACATGCATTCCTTAACAAATACTTCCCACACCATAAAACAAATTCCCTGAAAAGACAAATCTCTACCTTCTCCCCGAAAGATAGTGAAACCCTTTTATCAAACTTGGGAGAGGTTTAAAGAGATGTTAGCTAGTTGTCATCACCGCGGATATGAGAGTTGGCGCCTAGTGAGCTATTTTTATGATGGTCTAACCACTAGAGAGCGTCAATTCGTTGAGACAATGTGCAATGGTGAGTTCATCCGAAAGGACCCCGATGAGGCATTAGAGTACTTAAATGACCTAGCTGAGAAATCTCACACTTGGACTGGACCTAATACCATGGATAGCACTGATAGGATACACCTCACTCCTTCTGGCAAAGGCATACACCACTTTAGGGAATATGACAGTCTTAAGGCACAAGTTGAGTTATTAACCAGACAGATATGAACCTTAATAGCCAAAGATAGCAAGACTATGCATGCAGTAGCCCACTTATAACCCCAATGGGAATGTTTTGTGTGCAAGAGGACTGATCATTTGGCCCAAGAGTGCCCTTTATATGGTGAGATGAGGGAAATATATGAGGACCAATGCTATACCGTATGGATGTACAAGAAACCTTATACACCATATTCAGACACTTATAATCCTAGTTGGCGGAACCACCCAAACTTTAGTTGGAAACATGAGTCTCAACAGCCCACTCAAACATCACAACCTAGAAGTTACAGTGCTCCTTAGTACCACACACTGACCATTTTTAGAAACTCTTTAGATGACACTGTGCATGCATTTATAGAAGCCCAGAGTAAAACCAATCAAAGGTTTGAGTCATTGATAGCTCAGGTAGTTGAAGACAATAAGGAGATTAAGAGTCAAGTCTCTAAGTTGAACAATGTCCTGAGTGTGTAAGAACAAGGAAAATTCTCATCTCAGGCTCAACCAAATCCACAAGGGCAACACATGGCACATGCTTATCATGAAGCCTCCAATATAAAAGGTGTTAATGCCATAATCACTAGGAATGGTAAAGAGATAGGTGTGCATAACGCTTCCAACATTATAGGAGCCACTAAGGATAATAGTGCAAATACCCCTCAGAAAGATCGAGTAACACATTTCGCAGTTAGAGTACCTTTCCCTCAAGCTCTTAGGCCTACTGCAAGAGCTACAAACCCAAATGGTGGGATCCTAGGACATTTAAAGCAGGTAAAAATTAACCTTCCTTTGTTACATGTGATTAAACAAGTTCCCACATATGCGAAGGTTTTGAAGGATCTCTGCACCATAAAAAGAAAGCATCATGTGAAGAAGACTGCATTCCTGACAGAGCAGGCTAGTACAGTAATTGAGCAGAGGAATCCACCAAAATACAAATATCCAAGCTGTCCCACTATTACTTGCCACATTGGCACTTATGAGTTTGGTCAGGCTTTATTAGATTTAGGTGCTAGTGTTGAACTCATACCATTTTCCATCTATATGCAGTTAGGACTTCGAGAGATCAAACCTACATCTGTGGTTTTACAGTCAGCTGATCGCTTTATTAGAACACCGCGGGGAGTAATTGAGGACATTTTAGTTCAAATCGATAAATTCTACTACCATGTTGATTTCCTGATTTTGGACACCCCATCTGTAGTTAACACTGAGTCAAAAATTCCACTTATCTTAGGTAGAACTTTTCTTGCTACATCTAATGCCCTTATCAATTGTAGGAACGGTCACATGAAGCTATCATTTGGGAATATGACACTGGAAGTGAATATATTTCATGTTGAGAAACAACCACGAGATGATGGTGAGTGTCATTACACATACCCGCTGGACATAATCCTACCAGAGACAGCCTTTACACACCATGAATCAAACCCCCCCGAACTGGAATTGATCCCAAAGAACCGTAAAATGAGGAAATGAGAGTTAGTGCTCAACTGAAGATGATACTTGGGAAGTTAAGAAGGGCATTGAGCTAATTTTTCCATATATGCAACCTAAAATCTCAACCATCAGTAGACCGTGGAGCATCTATGGATAAACTACAACAGCCAGACAAAAATTCTTTTTCATGCCTTAATCACTAGGGGATACCGAAGAAGAAAGCACTTGGGACTACTTGGTCTGCGATGTGGAAATCACCAGGATAATTTGGGTGTCACTTCTGGCTGAAGACGTTAAACTTAGCGCTAGCGGGGAGGCAACCCTTGCATCTGTATTTATTTTATTTTATTTTCGTTACTTTAAGTTTTATTTTATTTTGTGTTAATTGTATGTTTATTGTTTGCATGAGTATTTATGCAGGTGTTAACGCAACCTACACAGCCACACAACTAAAGTCTTACCAGCAGGAACCTGATCAACTCCATGTCTGGTAGTGTTGTTCCTTAATCATTTTTCTTTATATTTATCTTACATTGAGGACAATGCAAGTTTTAAGGGTGGGGGTGTATGCATGGAGTGATAATACCTGTTATAAAAAAATTATTTTGTTTGTTTTTAGCCCTTAATAGTAAGCATATGTCTAATGATTAGTATTGTTCTTTTTTAGGATGAAATTTTAGAAATGATAAGTTCTTTAATGTACTTTTATCTGATGCCTTGAGTAGTTGATCTAGATTAGACTCGTAACCACTTAACTATAGGTTTTTAGCAGTAAACGCCTATGTAGTTGGCAAGGTGACTAGTTGAAGAAATTGCATGTCGATAAATGACCGTTTGCTTAGATATATATCCTGATTTGCTAGTGTTATGATGTATGGTTAAAAAAAGTCTCGAAAGAAAAAAATTAAACCACCTATAACCGAAAAGCGTGAAGCTACCCATGGGCGAGTGTTAGGACCATCATGAGGAGAAATGATATCTTAAAGGGTAGGTGTGTTGAAGAAAAAAAAAGAAAAAAGTTCAAAAATAAAAAAAAAAACAAAGAAAGAAAAAACATTCATACCATACTGAGCACAGAAAGGCAAATACATAGCGCATTTGAGATATCTAGGTTGGTTTGACCCATCAGATCCTAATTTTTAAACGAAATCATTGAGTTGGCTTACCGAATCAAGCTGTGAATGAACTTTACACACACTCACTGTGAGTCTAGGTTAGATAATTTATTCAAGAACTTGGATTCGAGTTGCTTTGAGTACTTTGAATGTTCTCTGATTTCATTACTAGGCATTCTTTGAGGACAATAATATGTGTAACTATTGGACTATTTCATTTTGTTATTTTTTTCATATGTTTTGAATGGCGTTTGTGGGTGTCGTCACTGTAAGCCCTCACGAGAATATAACTCGTCCACTAGGGCCACCTAGGGGTTTAAAGGCTTGTTGCATACGCTAAATGCAATCATGATCCCTACGAAAGTGGTTTAGATAGTTTTATTTATTTCTTTTTAATTCAGTTTAGTTCTTATTTTATTTTTGCGCTTGAATTGTTAGGGACTAGCAATAAGCTGGTTGGGGGTTGTGATAAGTGCATGAAAGTGTACTTTGAACATCGCTAAATCGGCATAATTATCATGTATTTAATCTTAATTATAGTTTATTTTGTGCTTTGTTATTAGGAGCAATGAAATATGAAGTTTGGAGTAATTACGCGAGAATAGCGGAGATGCAGAAATCGGCAAGACCAGAAGAAGTCACTAGCGTCGCGGCGCCCACTTATTGGCGCTGTGGCGCCTCCACAGTTTTGTCCATACAAAGTCCAGCAAGTTGGGCTCCGTGGCGCCACTTGCCAGCGCCGCGGCACCTCGGAAGATACCAAAATCCTAATTTAGACATGTTTGATGCGTATAATTGTTGGGGTTTTGGGCGAAGAGCGCGGCGGAAGCGCGGTTGGGGTGAAATCATAATTTTAAAACTTTTTAAATTACCGAATAAATTATTCAATATCCAATATGAATAATTCATTCATATTTCACCTAAATATGTTTATTCGATATCAAACAATGACATAAACAACTAAGAAATGTCGCGAAACGTTTACGAAAATATTTTTCCGTAAAATGGCTTAAAACACATTTTTTATCGAACCGACTACACAATACATATGAGGGCTGCCCAGTTCAGCCCCAATAGTATTAGGGCAGTTCATGAGCTGCCAAAATAGTGACAAATTCACTGTTTTGGCAGCTGTCACCCGGTTGGCTCAAAAAGTCACCCGATAACGCCGTTTTTTACCGTTTTCGCTTATTTCAACTCTGAAACAATTTTCGGAAATTGTTCCAACACCCAAAACACATCCAATACATCATAAGACATTATTTTCATCACCATATGAACAATATTTCCAGATCTGATCCAGAAGCAATAATTATTAATTTTTCATGCTTTAAATCTAATTTTACAAGATTAATCCAATTAATCAAAATACCAATCAAAGTCACTACACATGAACCACCCAAGAAAAATTATAGGCATTACAAGAGTGGTCATAGCACTCTAGAATGGCAACATATCATCAAATGACTAAATTGGATACAAATTACAATAATAGAACCCAAAACACTTCACACATGCATCATCACTTCCATACCATCCACCAAAACCAAAATCCCCAATTTTAACAAACAAAGGAACCCTAGAACTATTATAACAATTCAAGAAAACAAGAAACTTAATTTCCAAGCTTAGAGTTGTAGAAGATTACCTTTAATCTCTTGATTTCCTAAGCTTTTTCTTGAATTTTCCTTCATTTTCTTCATGATTTGATCAAACAAATCTTAGGGCTATTTTAGGAAGATGGTTCGGCTATGGAGCTTGTCCAAATGAAGAAGAAATTTTTTTCCCTTTTTGAATGCTAATGACCGACTATGCAAGGGAAAAATGGTCAATTTTTTATATTTAATTTCATTAAATTAAAATAAAGATAAGATAAGCTTTAGTTTGAAAAATCAAATTAGCACACTTAAAGTTGATAAAATCATGCTATGTGTATCAATAATAATTAAACATATTTCACAACATTTATGAAATAGGGATATTATTTAACTATTCAAATATTTAATAATTAAATATCTAAATAATTAATTAATATAATTATTATTATATATGTATTTTTATTTACATTAAATAACAGATATTTATATTTAAGGAATGTGTCAAAATCTCATTTGACAATTAATTAATGTGTATCTAATCAAATTATGTATCAAATATAAATACACAATAATTACGATTGACCAAAAATGTCCTTATGCATGTGTTTCCGTTTAACCGTTTAAACGATTCAAATTAACTCATTTAATCCGGTGAAGTATTATGAATAATCTGTATTATTCATAATACGTTGTAGGGGTGAGCAAAATCGGTTTCGGTTCCGGTTCCGGAACCGGAACCTACCCGGAAAAAATCGGTTCCTAACTAAGTGGAACCGAAACCTACCCAATTAAATAGGGTACCCTATTATTCGGTTCCAATTCGGTTCTGGTCCGGTTCTGGTCCGGTTCCGAATTACCCTATTAATATAACATTGTCAGATCAATAAGCTTGAAATATATTAACAAAGTATACAAATGATCATGAATTGCAAGCCATGCATTTAATCTTATTGCCATTGGCATCCATTTGTTGAGGCAGAATAAAGTTGTTTATTTATTACGTTGAAAGAGCTGTGTAACTCTTCAGGGAAATTTATCAGACCTAGATAATAATAATAATAATAATAATAATAATAATAATAATAATAATAATAATAATAATAATAATAATAATAATAATAATAATATAATAATAATAAGATTTTGATAATTTCAACAGCTGATATTATTACAAATATAGCCCATCAAGGCTCCAAAGTCTAAAAACGAGAGAAGAATGAACAGCAGCTTGGAACATGAAACTGTCTGCAATTGGTTTTAGGCAAACAGCAAGAACCCTTGCTCTGTTTCCTTCAATTTATCCATAAAAACATAATACTACACAAGAATCCCATTTTTTTAATCAAAACAAATCAAACTTAGACGCAAACAGGAGATAAAACAATATGCTGCTACAGGTATTAAAATGGGTAAAAATCGGGTATCTAATCCGGATCTCAAATGCGGTTCCGGTTCCGGTTTCGACCATTTTGGAACCGGAACCTACCCGGATAAAATCGGTTCCTTCATTTTTGGAACCGGAACCTACCCGATTACAACCGGTTCCGGTTCCGGTTCCAAACCCGAAAAATCGGTCCGGTTCCGGTAGAACCGGAACCGGTGCTCACCCCTAATGCGTTGTCCAAGTGCTCAACGAGTACACTTCATATTGTGGGTCTCTCTAAGTTTAGGTTTATCCGTCACGAAATCCAATTTCTTATCCATTGATGAGCGGAAAATATATCAATATTTACCGCCCCTTTAACTTAATATTTTGTTTAGTTTCTCGGGTTTGATGAAAGTTTTGATGTGTTTTAGTTTATTTTGCAGATAAAATAATATCGGATCTCAATGAAATCATTTAGGACGAAATATGGGTCAAATAAGGGCAATTATTTTACTTTATGTCTTTTATTTTATTTAAGTTTTTTTTACTACCCGTAAATATGTGTCGTAACTAAGCCAATTATCTGGGGTTGTGATGAAATCCAATATCACCGGTTTATAAGGGGTTAGATTATAGCTTGGGTAATATAAAGATTTATTTATTGAATCTTAATCTTAATGCTTTTTCATTAACTGGCCATTAATAAAATTGAACTGCGAAACTTAAAATGAACTAGACATAGGGATTTTAAGTTTAAGACCTTAGACTCAATAGTCCACGATCTTCCTTGAGGATAGATAACCCTTTAATAGATTTCCTTACAGGATAGACATATACCTGTCGGGCGGGGGTAGCCATAATTGGAACTTAAACTTAATGAATCCAGATAATTTGGTTGACATAGACATATGGTTCAATTGGGTTAAACTGGGTATTTTTGTCTGACCATCGACAGAGGCTTACACATAATTTAGTGTTCCAGGTTAATAAATCAATATATTACCCAACTTTAAGATAACCACTTCATCTTTAAAATGATATTGGAAGAAATCACAACCCTAGATAGTTTTTAATATTGAATTTTCTTAAAACCTACTTTCTAACAATTTTATTTACTTGTTTTTAAATTTAGAATCGTCACCATTTCAAATCAATCAAACAACCTGTTAGATACTAGTAATCATTTGACCTCATAAAATTAATAGATTAGATATTAAGTCCTCGTGGGATCGATATTTTTATACTATTTGAACGATACGTGCGCTTGCGTTATACGTGTGTGTTTACGCCGGTCATTTTTTTGGCGCCGTTGTCGGGGACTTATTTATCTTTTACTATTAGTTTAGGGGTTAGATACATTACTTGTATCTAATTTCTTTTTACTTATTGTTTTTGTTTTCTTGTGTTTCAGGTTCTCAGAAACTACATGAGACGAACCAGAAGCTTTGAACTCCGATCGCTTGACCCAGAAATTGAAAGAACCATCAGACAGTTGAGAAGGGAAAGGCGAGAAGGCCAAGAAGCTTTAGTCAACATGGAACCTGAACCGTTGGAGGTTGCACCACCAATTCCCATTCGAGACAAAACCATTCTGGTGGTTGACAGACTCATTTCATGTATTGTACTTCCTCTCTTACCAGCAAATGCGTGTGACATCAAAACATGCATTCAGATGATTCAGCAGTCAGTTCAGTTCGGGGGGAATGCAACTGAAGATCCTAATGCCCACATCAGTAACTTCCTGGAAGTTTGCGGTACTTTCAACTACAACAGAGCATCCGAAGAAGCAATGAGACTGCGAGTTTTTCCATATTCCCTGAAAGACAGAGCTAAAGCTTGGCTACATTCACTACCAGCAGGTTCTATCACAACTTGGAACACTTTAGCCACCAAATTTCTTGCAAAGTACTTTCCACCAGCCAGAACCGGAAACCTGAGGAATGACATCACATCCTTTGTACAACAAGATTCAGAATCCATCTGCGAATCTTGGGAAAGTTACAAAGATTTGCTCCGGAAATGTCCTCACCATGAGATTCCAAAATGGCTTCAAGTCCAAACATTCTATAATGGACTTTCTGGAATAATGAGAATCATAATCGATAATGCTGCTGGAGGAGCTTTAATGGCAAAATGAGAAGATGAAGCCTGGGACCTAATCGAAGAAATGGCCAACAAAAATTCTTTATGGCCAACAGAAAGGAGCATGATCCAAAGAATTGCAGGAATTTATGAAGTTGGAGCCAACGCAACACTGAATTCCAAGTTGGATGTGATTTGCAAAAATCTGGAAACTCTTAACATAAAAGTTAATGGTGGATCCACAATTTCACCATTTGGAGGAGCACCTGAGTCAGAATCTTTCAACCAACATAAAGAAACGGTGAATTATGTCAATAATTTCAACAGACAGGGGAACAATCCATATTCCAACACCTACAACCCAGGGTGGAGGAATCATCCCAATTTCCCATGGAGCAACAATTCAGGGCAAATGAACAATCCACCACCCGGATTCCAAAAACAGAACAAAAGCCAGGAACAGGCAAATGAACCAGGAATAACAGAAGTGTTGGCCCACTTGAAAAATATAGAAGCAAAACACGACTCTCAAGCAGCAAGATATGATGCTATGTTTCAATCTCAAGCAGCAAGATATGATGCTGTGTTTCAATCCCAAGCAGCATTAATTCAAAGTCAATCAGCTTCTATTAAAGCACTGGAGAATCAAATTGGACAACTGGCCAATGCTCAGAGTTACAGACCGCCAGGTACCCTTCCTAGCAACACAGAGCCAAATCCAATGAACATGGGGAATGAGCAATGTCATGCCATCATGTTAAAAAGCGGTACTGAAATCAACAAAGATGTTGGAATCAAGGCAACAACAATTGAAGATTTTCCAAAAGAAACAAAACAACAGATGGAGGAAAAAGAAGCAAAGGAAAAGAACAGATCACTTCACCTCCACCTTTTCCTCAGCGTCTTCAGAAGAATAAACTAGACAAGCAGTTTGCTCGATTCTTGGAGGTGTTCAAAAAGCTGCATATCAACATTCCATTTGCAGAAGCGTTGGAACAAATGCCCAGCTATGCCAAATTCATGAAAGACATTCTTTCACGAAAGCGGAGATTGGGAGATTATGAGACAGTAGCATTATCAGAAGAATGCAGCGCCATCATTCAGAGAAAACTTCCTCCAAAGTTGAAAGATCCTGGCAGTTTCACTGTTTCTTGCACCATAGGAGAACATGACTTCGGTAAGGCTCTGTGTGATTTAGGTGCTAGTGTTAACTTGATGCCTTTTTCTATTTTCAGGAAACCGCAGATTGGAGAAACAATGCCCACTTCAGTCTCACTACAACTTGCAGATAGAACGCTCGTATTTCCAAGAGGCGTAGTTGAGGATGTGCTGGTCAAGGTTGACAAATTCATTTTCCCATCAGATTTTATTGTCCTTGATATGGAGGAAGACGCAGACGTGCCAATCATCATCGGGAGACCATTCTTGGCTACAGGTCGAACCATTATTGATGTACAAAAAGGAGAACTAACCATGAGGGTACAAGACCAAGAAGTAACATTCAATGTTTTCAAAGCCATGAATTTCCCAGATGATGAAAAGAAGGAGGAATGTTTCAGACTTGATGTGATACATAGTACCGTTCAGAACTCTAATGAAAGACAAAGTTCTACTGACAAACTTAAAGCATGTCAATTACCTGTGGAGCCTGAAGATAAAGCGCACTGCGTACTGAAGAAGCCTATTCTTGCACTACAAGCAACGAATTGGAGGAATTTCACATACAGCCTTTTGAGGATGCCAAATTGTACAAGGAAAAGGCAAGGAAAAGACATGATGAGAAGATAGTGCGCATACAACTGGAACAAGGGCAGAAGGTACTGTTAAACAAATCAAGGGGGAAATTCTTCCCATGGAAGCCAAAATCACGGTGGTCAGGTCCATTTGTGATCACCAAGGTTTTACCAGACAGAGCCGTTGAGATACATGATCCTGACTCCAACAAAACTTTCAAGGTTAAAAACAATCGTGTTAAGCACTACTGGGGAGAATCATTTGAGCCACAAAAAGAAAGTGTCACACTTTCAGATCCAGCTTAACGTTCGAGAAGTCAAGTCTGGCTGACGACTTTAAACTTAGCGCTCGCAGGGAGGCAACCCATGCAATTTGTGTATATATGTGATCTGGTTTTGTTTTTTTATTTTTGTGTGTTTAATTTTTGCAGTTTAGTCATTTCACAATGGAAGATGCTCTCGCAAATCTTCACAAGCAATTTCCTTCTCTCCCTCAAAAATCTCTAATGAAAGTCTACAAAGCTCGCTTGGAACGGATGAGACTACTGATGATCAAAGTATTTCTACTGACATTCGTTGGATTATTGAAGCACGGGTCCGATTGGCAGGTGAGTCTTCTGACTCTTTTATTTCACATCTGCCGGCTTAGGAAGGAGCACCTATGCTAAAAAGAGAAGAGCCAAAAGAATGTGTGTTTGTTATAAATGTGCTCGCATGTTTTGTAATACTCATTGTCGTTCTTTAGGAATGGTGTCTGATAACCGCGAAGATAAGATTAATTTCATTAGGGATGGCTTGAGTAAGGAGTCTTTGGATGACATATCTAAAACTCTTGAGACGCATCCCAGTGGATGTGTGTATCATGAAATTCGCATGTTATATGCAAAATTCCAAAAGGAAAGACAACTGTTAAGTCTCGGGAATCTGACTCAAAAGGAACCTGTTTGCCAATTTATAAGAAAATTGGATGGGAAGCTTGTCCCTGACGCATAGACGTCAATCAAGCCATTACTTTTCTTGTAAATATTATATATCTTTGTCTTTTCTTAATAATTGTGATTTGTTTTATTGTTTTCTTTTAATTTTCTCTGACAGGATCCGGACCTTTTTGACTATCACGATATTATTTCGCTACTAATCGTCCTCTGGAAGATACTTGTGCTATTTTTACTCACCCTTTTCAGGTACTATAAATTCAGCCCGTCATTGCACTTTTGAAGGCATCCAGAGTTGAGAAAGAAATACATATAAAAAATGGAAGCCACTACAAGAAGACGAGTTGAAAACATCTGTGTGTTTGGTGGTAGTAGTGTTGGTGTTAAGCCACAATACGTAGAAGCAGCACAAGAATTGGGTCGAGTCTTAGTTGCAAGAAATATGCACTTAATATATGGCGGAGGCAATCTTGGACTTATGGGGATCGTTTCAAAGGTCGTACAAGAATGAGGCAGTCACATTTTGGGAATCATCCCAAAACCCTTGGCAGAAGCAAATCTTATTGAACCATCAAACAGAGAGGAACTAATTATGCCAGGTATGTCTGAACGACTGGTAGAAATGATTAACCGTGCTGATGCTTTTATTGCTTTGCCAGGTGGCTTGGGTACATTGGAAGAAATTTTTATTGTGCTATCTTGGGCGAATCTGAACATACACCAGAAACCAATTGGGTTGTACAACGTTGATGGATTTTATGATTTTCTTTGTGTATTTCTTGATGATGCCCGGAGAAATGGGTTTGTGTCAAAACCTTTGAAAGAACTCCTCTTTACTGCCAGAACTGCTCCGGATCTAATTGATAAACTCTTAGCCTATGAACCACGAGTTGACCCTATCCTTTCAAAGATAAATTGGTTCGAGGACGATCGTGGTAAGAGGCGTCGTGTTAATCTGGATCTTAACCTTTAATTTCTTATAGAATTTCAGCTAACCAGGTACTACCTTCTAAACTCTTCTTTTACTGTTTAAGACATTGGGGACAATGTCTCATTTAGGTTTGGGGGAGGGAATTAGTTGATAAGTACCTTGTTTTTAGTTTATAAGTACCTCGTTTTTAGTTTGTGTGTTCTTTTTATTTTTAGTCCAAAATTTTTCGAAAAATACAAAAAAAATTGAAAAATTTTCAAAAAATACAAAAAAAAATTTGTGTTTTTATGTTTTTATTTTGACTAAAAAAGGTGAAATTGGTGAGAGATAGCTGAGTAAGGAGTTTCCACTCCTGATACGTATCTCAAACCTATATCGGAACAAGTTAATTTTTGTTTATTTCCTTTTTAATTATTTAATTTGTAAATTCTCCATAAAATTGACTAAAATGGATCTTCATATGTTCAGTTATCAGATATTATCAACATACATGGAAACATACAGACATGAACTAAAATTGAAAAGTTTGTAATTTTCAGTGCTCTAGTTTAATTGGAGGAAGCATCTCAAAAAGCAATGGAGTAAAAAAAAAGAATAAAATCCGAGGTCCGAGTTATTAAGTCTGTAAGGGTGTTTTAACACATAGTGCCCTAAAACCAACTGGTTTGGGAGTCACTGGCCCAAAGCTCGCAACATGATTAAAGATGCTGCAAAAATATATATATCTGAAGTCTGAGTAATTAAGTCCGTAGGGGTGTCTTAACACCTGGTGCCCTAAAGCCAACTGGTTTGGGAGTCACCGACCCAAAGCTCGCTACATAGAAGGAAGATATTGTATATAAATAAAAAAAATCAAAAAATCAAAGAAAAAAATAAAATAAAAATCAGAAAAATTATTCCATTGCCATAAAAAAGGTGTGAAATCTGATAGAACTTTAGGACAAAAATATTACTCTCTTATCAACTACACTTGTGACTGTTGTGGGCAAAAATGAGATTGATTAATACTTTGTTGGCTGTGTATATGGAGAATGGTAAATATAATTGGAGAATTTACTTATTCGGTAATTTAGAATGAAACAACACAACTATTGACTTGGAGTAGAAGTTTCACCTGATTAGTCACTAACTTCTTTATTCTCTTTTCTCTTGTCTTTTTGCTTTTGTGTGCATTAGTTTTATTATCTTTTTACTTTTGTAAAACGTTTTTGGGTATCGTTGATGCAAGCCCTCACGAGACTATAACTCGTCCACTAGGGACACCTAGGGGTTTAAAGGCTTGTTGCATATGCTAAATGCAACCGTGATCCCTATGACAGTGGCTTAGTTTAATTTTAACTGTTTCTTGTATTTTATTTTATTGTTTTGCTCGAGGACTAGCAAAATGTTAGGTTTGGGGGTGTGATGAGCGGAAAATATATCAATATTTACCGCCCTTTTAACTTAATATTTTGTTTAGTTTCTCGGGTTTGATGAACGTTTTGATGTGTTTTAGTTTATTTTGCAGATAAAATAATATCGGATCTCAATGAAATCATTTAGGACGAATATGGGTCAAATAAGGGTAATATTGGACTTGGATATATTTAATTTTGGAGATTGGAAACTTGAAAGGGCGTTTTTGACGAAGTGCAGTTTTGGAAATTCCAGTTTTGCGCATCTGTCGTATTTTGGGCATAACTGTTTACTCCGATATCGGATTGAGCTGATTCAAGTTCTAGATTAAAGAAGACTCAAAGATCTACAGCTTTAAAAGATAAAACAATTTCGAATTCTGACGATTTCATGCCCTAAATTGATGAACCATCCAGAAGTGTGTTGTGTGTAATTATTAAAGTCACTTTCAATCATTTTCAAAGCAAAAAATAAATTAATAAATAAATAATAAAAATTATCAAATCATCACCAAACATGATAAGAGATTAGTGGAGCAATTAATAATGGATTTGGTGGAGCAATTAATAATGGATTTGGTGGAGCAATTAGTGGAGCAATTAATAATTGATTTGGTGGATGATTTGATGGAGGCAAAATTTTGCCTATAAATACCAAGCATTTCATTTGTAAAATTCATACTTTCTTCTTAGGAATTCCTTAAGAATACTAAGAATATTGTATCTTGTTTGTTTATTTACACTTTCAGTAATTAATTTCCGCTTTCGCACTTTCTTTTCTTTACTTTTCAGTTTTTACTTTCCGCAATTTATTTTTACGCACAATACTTTTCTTTCTTTAATTTTCAGTTTTTACTTTTCAGTAATTTACTTTCAGCAATTTACTTTTCAGCAATTTACTTTCAGCAATTTACTTTCAGCAATTTACTTTCAGTAATTTACTTTCAGCATTTAATTTTCAGTATTTAATTTCAGCATTTAATTTCAGCATTTACTTTCAGCATTTACTTTCAGCATTTACTTTTCAGTATTTAATTTTCAGTATTTTACTTTATGTCTTTTATTTTATTTAAGTTTTATTTTACTACCCATAAATATGTGTCGTAATTAAGCAAGTTATCTGGGGTTGTGATGAAATCCAATATCACTGGTTTATAAGGGGTTAGATTATAGCTTGGGTAATATAAAGATTTATTTATTGAATCTTAATCTTAATGCTTTTTCATTAACTGGCCATTAATAAAATTGAACTGGGAAACTTAAAATGAACTAGACATAGGGATTTTAAGTTTAAAACCTTAGACTCAATAGTCCACGATCTTCCTTGAGGATAGATAACCCTTTAATAGATTTCCTTACGGGATAGACATATACCTGTCGGGCGGGGGTAGCCATAATTGGAACTTAAACTTAATGAATCCAGATAATTTGGTTGACATAGACATATGGTTCAATTGGGTTAAACTGGGTATTTTTGTCTGACCATCGACAGAGGCTTACACATAATTTAGTGTTCCAGGTTAATAAATCAATATATTACCCAACTTTAAGATAACCACTTCATCTTTAAAATGATATTGGAAGAAATCACAACCCTAGATAGTTTTTAATATTGAATTTTCTTAAAACCTACTTTCTAACAATTTTATTTACTTGTTTTTAAATTTAGAATCGTCATCATTTCAAATCAATCAAACAACCTGTTAGATACTAGTAATCATTTGACCTCATAAAATTAATAGATTAGATATTAAGTCCTCGTGGGATCGATATTTTTATACTACTTGAACGATACGTGCGCTTGCGTTATACGTGTGTGTTTACGCCGGTCATCCATAACTCACCCACTTATGAATTATAACGACCACATATAATCTCGCTAAATTATGCAAGTCAAGCTCATTGCAAACGTATAATCCCTCTTTCACAGGCTATCCATATCATACTTGGGATATAGATAAAAACGTCAAATCATTTCGGTATAATATAGTCGACTTTCAATTTACGATCTCTAAATAACACTCGGAACAAGCTTCTGAAGTTATACCACAGCCATGGATTTACTAGATCGTAAACACGTTAAGATACCTATATCATTTACACAGGACTAACGGATCTTATCTTGATACGCACTGGATATCATGAGCATCAGTTCACACCCAACAAACAGGCAAAGGTCTGATCATGAATAGATCGGTGACGTGACTGCCATCAAAGTGTGGAGGATAACTCATATATCCACTGTGGTATCTCATGTCGAAAGACCACTATGCTCGCTCAACTCGAGAAGATTTCTATTGACGTTGGTGTACCATCTATTAGAAAATCTTCAGTGAGTCATTCATTTTTTATCAAATAAACACCTACATGTCTATACGAGTCTTCTGAGACTCATGGTTCTTTAGGATAAACCATCAGACCAAGTCACGATATACGACATGTACTGGTCTCAGCGGATTTTACTAACCGACCCATGTTAGTAAATCTTGACCAGGAACTTTATTTAAGGATATACATCTTATAGTGCGCTTCCAAATGTCAATTACAAACTACGTTGTAACTGCGCACTACATTGTAAATCCTAGGGTCTGTGTCTAATATACACATATCACTAAACTAGATTTAGTTTCAATATAATCATAATTAGATATCTAACCGCAATTAGATCGAATATGTGTATAAAAGACAAGAGGTGCTACAATTAAATAAGTAATATTATGGAAAATGGAATTGCTCGTATTAATGAATTGGACATACATACGATCCGAATTGGCACTCCGAGCACCAACCCTAATAATTTCTCCCACTTACTCTAGTGCCAATCCACGGTATCATATACACATCTCAATGTATATAACATACTGATGGCCCTCAAGAGCTCACCTAGCACTCAAGAGGTAGGCAACAACAAGTAAGTCCGCTTTAACAAATTGAGTCCGTCCAACAAACTCAATCGTTTTCCTTAGCCAGCATCATTCATATTTTGTAGAATCCAAATTCCACATCAATATGACTCAGACGCTATATCAGTATGTGCTATAGCTACAGAGTTGTCTATGTATTTAGAGAAAAAATTCAAATACTATGAGACAACCGCAAGCACTACACTAATATGAAAACTTCTAATCTATAGGGTCACTATGCAACTTCATACGTCAATATTTCATAAGTTGCAACTGATTCCACTAGTTTAGTAGAATCAATGGTGACACTCCTGTTGGAGATTCTAAGCATCCCAAGATCAATTATCAAGTATGAAACATAAGTGAATACATTCGAGGAAGTTGCAGAATACTTAAATCGATCGGTTGAGCGACGCTTTGATGAACAAAAATGAATTTTTGCTCACTGTTTTGGCGTCGGCAGTCCACTGTCCAAGCTCACTGGTTCGGCCTTCAATCAACAAGAAACCAAGCTCCAAGCATCGTCATTTGATTCCCGGATCATAGGTGGACTTCCCTATCACCTTCGCATGTCTCGTTAGTGTGCTAGCACTTGTGATTTTGCCATAAAATCCCACTTGCTTCCCCTTCACTACTCGGTATTTCCCAGAAAATGCAGTGAAGAATTTTGCCTCCTATGGGCGAGAGAGATGAGAGGAAGAATGAGAGAAAAGAGAGAGTTAGTTGGTGTTGGATTTGTGTATCCAATACACTTAATGAATTTCCAAATTCATTATTCATATTTTGCTTTACAAAAAGTCAAGCATTAATGCCAACCACCACATCCATCAACTCACATCAAGTCACATCTATCAATCAAGTTGTCAAGTCACATCACTCAAAGTGACAAGTGATTTGACGCTTGATGCGACTAATGATTTGACGCTTGATTTGACTTACGTGCCGCACTCAAATTCGAAATGCGAATGCGCTCGCAAATAATCCATGGCTCGGGTTCGCTAATTCCAAATTAATGAATTTTCCGTTGCGTCGTAATTAAATGATTACGCCTAGCGAAATCACTATTCACATCGCTAACGAATTAATTCTAAATTAACTCGTTCGCCCGAATTAAAATCTAATTTTAATTCCGAGTCAAAATCCAATTTCGTTTAATATATCGAATATATTAATTTGTCAATTAATTCCAAATTAATCGTTATCTCTCTTTAAATGATATTTTATCCTAGATAAAATATCTCCGCTATTAATCCCAGACTAATTTTCTCTCTCATCCAATTAATCCCAGATTAATTAAAGTGCGAGTCATACGTCATCGGTGAATCTTTGGGAAGCGACCCATGAGATCCCCGGATATGTTGGCAGTAAATTCGGTCGTCGGACTATCCGAACACGTAAGTACCTCGTACTACGTTTTACCGATTTACAAGACAAGATTGGCCTCTAGCAAAGTGCCATGCTTACCCAATTCTCCAGAAATATCCTTACAGGAATAAAGGATCTATATCAGGCGTAGTATATGTAGTATTGCATATTTCTGTCCAGTATCGGATGAATACATGCGCGGCCTAGGGCTGGTACAGTGTCTGCCCCGTACGAAGCATATATCGGATAACGAGCAACTAATCTCTTTAATATCGGATAATCATGACCAAGTCATATTATCCCGACGGTTGCAACCTTATATAGAGAACCAGTTCTATATCCCTGCGCGATCATCAACTCTATATGGCTGGAGTGACACTTCCGTCTTGACATCACACCCAACACACTACGATTCTCAATATACCCAGCATTGGCGTACACAGAACATGTTAAAGCCCTGGACGACCGCAACCAAAGTATATTGATTGTCGTAAGTATTAGCGGTGCAAGTCTCAGGTTAAGACCAAATACATCTACCCTGATTTCGGACTTCCATAGACACATAGTTATACTACCAATGGAATTCTGAGGGGGTCTATCCAGAGCGAAGCTGTTTCCCATATCATCGGTGAAACACAACCTCCTATTACACTTGCATGAGTATCCTATACCCAAATCTATGAGAACTATGTCATTGTACCCTCACAATACGCACAAGTGTAATACTAGTCTTTTACGCATTCATCGATGTCCAATCTCGATAATGCTCTGACTAGGGATATTTAATGATTTATCCTTCATGGATTGATACTGTCTCATATCATTCTCAATCCATGAACAAATCACAAGGACCTCCTATCATTTATATATCTAGGTGATCTAATCACAGATGATAAGAGTGCAATCTCCTTTGTCACATAGTTAATTTGTACAACAACACCATGATATGTACAAATAGTGACGCTATGGGTCATAATTATCCAACAATCTCTCACTTGGCCTATAGCCAGTCACTCGAGTGTCTAACACCCGAACCATGTACAGTTGGCTCAAACTACTGAGAAAAGGCTTTCGTCAGCGGATTTGCATGATTATCGTCTGATGCGTTTTATTCGATCATCACATCGCCATGATATATGATCCGAACGAATCAGATGAATATAGAAGTATATATCTGGATCGTTGATGAGACCATTAATTCTTTAGCCTGTGCTGACGCCTAGCTCCGCTGCTAACAGAATTATATCTAATCTAATTAGATTTATTATCGACCAAGAAGGCTTCTATTACCGCTTCAGCTGCAGCAATAACCCGCATTTATTGTTTATTCGGTAACAGTATCTTGCTTGGAAGATTTCCAGCTCACTGTTCTGTTATTCAAACTGTATAATACCGTTTGCGACTTTTAGTCATCTTTATCGATTTAGGAAACTTGCAGCAGTGATCCCAGTCACTTCAAGTTCTCATTCTCCATAGATTAAGACAGCATTCTTAGTTCTCTAAGACACTAACGGATGTTCTTAACATCAATCCAGTGACTATCACTTGGATTGGTCTGTTTGTGGATCCATATGCTCAAAGCGTATGAGACACCAGGTCGTATACATTTTTCAATGTACGAGTTCTTAGAGAATTTTATCGAAAGCCAAGATTTCACCGATTCTTTATTATGGGAATATCATTTCCAAGAAATGACGTATATTATCATTATTTTATTGGACAGCCACTGTCAGTGCGCTCCCACTAACCCTCTTATATACACAAGAATCATTTCGTTTTGAATTGAATCATAATCCATTATGATTACATCAAAACGATAATTCCTAGAACCTATGCTTGCTTCAATCCAAACATGGATCGAATAACTTGCAAACCTTGTTTGCTAGTTTTGGTACGACAAAACCGACAGGATGTTGTAAACATCCTCCCAAAAGGTTTCCTTTTCAGGAAAGCGATTTTCCCGTAAAGCTGACATATTTCACACATGAAACATGCAGCTTTAGCAAGCATTATCCAAATGGATTTACCGTGGCAACTGGTAAAAGGTTGAATCGTAATCGACACAATGTTGATAACGATACTTTCTGTTAAAAGCCTAGCTTTATACGTTGGTATGTTGCCATCCATGTATGTCTTCCTTGAAGACTTATACAGTACCAATAGGCACAATACCTTGTGGTACATCAACTAGCGTCCAAACATAGTCGATATACATGGAATCCAATTCGGACTTATGACACTTTACCATAATTAGGGAGTCGATACCTTGTATCACTTCCTCGTACGTAGTCAGTTGGTATACCTCAATAAGATAGACATCTTTATGAGGTGAGATCAGAAACCCATACCCCAGGTTGTTTTCTGACTCTCTCCGACATACGCGGTTCTTGTGTATTCGAAGATTAATGGTATAGTTTCATCCTTGATGAACTATTTATGTTCCATTAAGATTCAGTGCCTAGAATAGTATTACTCCGATTTTTCATTGAGTTATACTATCCTCCCACTTACCACTGCATATCGGTATTCCTCTTAGGAAATTCGCATGGTGGGCAACAATCTAATTGTTCTCTTGTGAGTTGTATAAGTACTATACTTATGTATCCATAGGATAACCTACAATTTGGCACTTATCCAATTTGGGTTTTAGTTTGGTATCATCCAAACATATGCCCAGCATTCCCAAATATTCAGGAATGAGAGAAACCCGGTTTCTTTCCTATTCATATCTAATATGATATCTGTCAAACAGATTATTATGGAACCTTATTCTAAATAAGTTCTGCACTGTCTAATGCTTATCCGTGGAAGGAAATGGTAGCTCAGAGCGACTCATGATTAACCTAATCATGTCTAACAAAATTCGGTTACTCAATTCGGACACACCATCACTTTGACGTGTTCTGGAAGGAATCCTCTTTGAAAGAATACTTTACTCTTTCAAGTATATTAGAAACTTATTGCTTAAGTATTTTCCATTACGGTCTTACCGTGACGGTTTAATACTTTAGCCGATCTGTTTGTCTATTTCGTGTCGAAACTATAAAAGTTTCCGATTTGTGTTCTTCAAAAGAAACACATAACCATAACGCGATGCCACATCCGTAAAGGTCACGTAATATTCATATCCACCTCTAGCCTAGCTAGACATAGGCCCACTTGCTTCACTATGAACTAGGGCTAACAGATCAGTGGCATTTACACTTTTACCAAGTAAATAGTGTTATAGGCACATTGCCCAATAAACTAGATTCGTAGACTTTATTTGATTGGAATCAAATCAGTCCTAGTACCCACTCTTCAAAAGTGTGGATATACGAGTCTTGTTTAATTGTGTCCCAGACAACAATACCACAATTAGTTTCTTCTGATCAAATCTGTTGAGCTAGTTGTTTGTTATTTTATACGTTTGAGATTATTTATATTCAAAATATAAATTTTGTTATTCACATCTAATGTATTTATCTCAATATCATCTTTATATAATAAAACATTTTAGTGTTCTAGAATATAAAGGTTCACCCGCAGCGGGTCAAACACTGATATAGAGATAATGTATCTAGTCAAACTAGTTACATTATAACAGTTTCCAAATCTAGGTACACACCCGAAGGTAGTTCCTAAAATTAGGTATCTATGGTTAAAACAGCGACTTTCGTCCCGTTTCCAATTCGCAGATTAATCTCAATTGAAGTCAGTACCCTGTTCAAAACAGTTTCTGAACATCAATACATATATATAACACTAAGTATCTAAAATCTAATTTTAATACTAGTAGTGAATATATTTATGACAAACTTATTTGAAGTCAGAGCCTTGCTCGTTCTTCAATTCCTTTATGTCTATTTTATCCAAACGGCAGTCACGCTTCCGCGATCCCGTTTGCCACAATTTAGGCAGATATTTTGGGATATGTCATTTATCTTCCCAGAAGATTATAATGATTTTGCCTTTGCCCTTTTCATATTCCGTTTGCCACCATTGTTGGAGATTCTAAGAATCCCAAGATCAATTATCAAGCATGAAACATAAGTGAATACATTCGATGAAGTCGCGGAATACTTACATCGATCAGTTGAGCGACGCTTTGACGAACAAAACTGAATTTATGCTCACTGTTTTGGCGTCGGCAGTCCACTGTCCAAGCCCACTGGTTCGACATTCAATTAACAAGAAACCAAGCTCCAAGCTTCGTCATTTGATTCCCGGCTCATAGGTGGATTTCGTTATCACCTTCGCATGTCTCGTAAGTGTGCTAGCACTTGTGATTTTGCCACAAAATCCCACTTGCTTCCCCTTCACTACTCGGTATTTCCCAGAAAATGCAGTGAAGAATTTTGCCTCCTATGGGCGAGAGAGATGAGAGGAAGAATGAGAGAAAATAGAGAGTTAGTTCGTGTTGGATTTGTGTATCCAATACACTTAATGAATTTCCAAATTCATTATTCATATTTTGCTTTACAAAAATTCAAGCATTAATGCCAACCACCATATCCATCAACTCAAATCAAGTCAATTCTATCAATCAAGTTTTCAAGTCACATCACTCAAAGTGACAAGTGATTTGACGCTTGATGCGACAAATGATTTGACGCTTGATTTGACTTGCGTACCGCACTCGAATTCAAAATGTGAATGCGCTCGTAAATAATCCCTGGCTCGGGTTCGCTAATTCCAAATTAACGAATTTTACGTTGCGTCGTAATTAAATGATTACGCCTTGTGAAATCACTATTCACGCCACTAACGAATTAATTCTAAATTAACTCGTTCGCCCGAATTAAAATCTAATTTTAATTCCGCGTCGAAATCCAATTTTGTTTAATATATCGAATATATTAATTTGTCGATTAATTCCAAATTAATCGTTATCACTCTTTAAATGATATTTTATCCTAGATAAAATATCTCAGCTATTAATCCCATACTAATTTTTTCTCTCATCCAATTAATCCCAGATTAATTAAAGTACGAGTCATACATCATCGGTTAATCTCTGGGAAGCGACCCATGAGATCCCCGGATATGTTGGCAGTAAATTCGGTCGTCAGACTATCCGAACACGTAAGTACCTCGTACTACGTTTTACCGATTTACAAGACAAGGTTGGCCTCTAGCAAAGCGCCATGCCTACCCAATTCTTCAAAAATATCCTTACAGGAATAAAGGATCTATATCAGGCGTAGTATACGTAGTATTGCGTATTTATGTCCAGTATCGGATGATCACATGCGAGGCCTGGGGCTGGTACAGTGTCTGCCCCGTACGAAGCATATATCGGATAACGAGAAACTAGTCTCTTTAATATCGGATAATCATGACCAAGTCATATTATCTCGATGGTTGCAACCTCATATAGAGAACCAGTTATGTATCCCTGCGCAATCATCAACTCCATATGACTGGAGTGACACTTCCGTCTTGACATCACACCTAACACACTACGATTCTCAATTTACCCAGCATTGGCGTACACAGAACTTGTTAAAGCCCTGGACGACCGCAACCAAAGTATATTGATTGTCGTAAGTATTAGCGGTGCAAGTCTCAAGTTAAGACCAAATACACCTACCCTGATTTCGGACTTCCATAGACACATAGACATACTACCAATGGAATTTCGAGGGGGTCTATCCAGAGCGAAGCTTTTTCCCGTATCATCGGTGAAACACAACCTCCTATTACACTTACATGAGTAGACCCGGCCACGGTTCCGGTTCGGAACCGGAACCGAACCGGAACCGAATCGGTTGGAACCGGAAGGTTCCGGTTCCAACCGATTCCGGAACAGAACCGGAATGGGACCGGTTCGGTTGGGGTCCACCCCAACTCGAACCAGTCCGAACCGGTGGAACCGTACGGTTCCACCGGTTCAGACGGTTCCAACCGGAACCGAACGGTTCCGGTTGGAATCGTCGGGTTCCTGTTGGAACCGTAGGGTTCCAACAGGAACCCTACGGCCCCCAACGGCTACTAGCCGTTGGGGGATGCAGGGAGCCGTTTGGCTCCTGCCAAACGGCTCCCTGCCAAAAAAAAAAAATTAGAAATTTTTTTTTTATTATATAAAATAAAAATTACTAATGTACCCCTAATAACGGTAATAAAACGGTTATATTTAGGGGCATTTTTGGTATCAAAAAAATTCTAAAATTCTATAAATAGGATTCATTTTTCATAATTTCATCACACCAAATTCTCAACTCTCTCATTTTCTATAAATCTCTTATTCTCAATCTTACTTCAATACAATTCTCTTATTTTAGTTGTTAATTTGTTATCATTCGTATCGCAATTATTCAAATGGCAAGCTCATCCGAGAACATAATGTCAATATGCCGACCCAAGAGAGCGGCCCCTAGTGTCAGTGCACAATCACGGAGAAGAGAAGTTAAGGCTCGGTCCTCCGATATTTTCAAAATTCATTTTAATTTTTGAACGCCTAGACGATGGTTCACAACGAGCAATTTGCAACTATTGTGGGGTTATCTATAAATTTTCTGGTGGATACGGCAATATGATCAAGCACATGGAGAAACATCATCCGGTTCAATTCGGCATTGATACGACGCAGACTCAAATGGCCAGGTACGCATCATCTAGTAGAGGTACGAGTAGTGTAGATTTATTTAAATATTCTGATGCAAAAAAATAGAAGAAGAATTGTGAAATTAACATGTATGGCACATCTTTCTTTAAGCTTTGGTGAAAAATTCATTTTACTAATTACGTGCATAATGCTTTAAACCCTGCTGCATGTAGAATGACTCGAAACACAACAAAACGTCATATTTTCAAATTATATAAAGATGGTAAAATTATTTTAAATGAAATATTTAAAGAGATGAAAGGTCGTATTTCTATATGTTCTGATATTTGAGTGACCATTGGCAAACACACTCATACATGGGTGTGACTTGTCATTGGATTGATGCATCATTTACCATGCAAAAACGACTTATTGCATTTAGAGTTTTTGATGACCAACATACTGCACATAATATTTATAGAATGATGAAGGTAATTTTTTATGAATATGGTTTAGGAGAAAAAATTTTAACAATTGGATTTGATAATGCATCTGCAAATACTGCATCCATCAATGATTTAAAAGAAATATGTCAACCAAATTTAGGGGGTCGATTTTTTCATATTCGTTGTACATGTCATGTCCTAAACTTATGTGTGCAAGACGGTCTAAAATTATTATCTCCTTTCATTGATCCTATTAAAACGGCACTTAACTGTATTTGGTCATATTCTCAAGTTAGGAGGGAATGGACCAAGTTTTGTAAAATAAATGGTATTAAACCGATTAAATTTTCTAGAGATGTTCCAACACGTTGGAATTCTACTTATTTTCTTTTATGTCAAGCACTTCAATACAAAGATGCATTATGTAGTTTTTTTCTCAACATGTTCAAAATATCACACTTTATCCTAGTCAATGGGATATTTGTGAAAGAATTTTAGATATTTTAAGAGTTTTTAATGATGCTACTTTAGTTTTTAGCGGTGTTTATTATCCCACTGCACATTTATTTCTTCTTGAGAATTTGAATATTGTTGGCACTCTCGATGAACATGTTAACAGTGACGACCCTAATGATATTGTTTTGCTCGAAGCCATTACTGTTATGAAGGTAAAATGGTTGAATTATTTTAGAGAAATTCCTTTACTTTATCTTATTGCTGCTGTTTTTTATCCTAGATTTAAATTAAAAGGTTTGAATGGTGGTTTACAAGCTTACTATGGTTATTTAGAAATAGTAGATGATGTTGATATTACGAGCATAATGACGAATTTAAGAAGTGATTTAATTATTTTATTTAATGATTATATTGTAAGATATAACTTAGGAACAGTAGGTCAATCTAGTAGTAGCGAACCGGTAATTCAACCAAGACTTAGCGCAGGGGATCGTTGGTTATTGCAACGAAATAAAAAATCTAGAGATACGACAACAACTAATAACCCTGAATTAGATAATTATTTATCTACAAATTTTGAGTTTTCTAATGAAAGTTTATGCAGTAAAAATTTTAAAATCCTTGAATGGTGGAACCGGCATCAAAATATATATCATGTTTTATTTATTATTGCTAAAGAGATATTGGCAGCACCTATTTCCACCGTTGCGGTTGAGCAAGCCTTCAGCTTGGGAGGTAATATATTGGAAGCTAGGCAATCTTCATTACATCCAAGCACTCTAGAAGCAACAGCTTGTGTGGATGATTGGACTCGAGCTGATCTGAGACAACAAGAAGATGCCCCCGATGATTTTGAAGATTTGTTCGATAATGCTTCTGCAACAAGTGCAAGCGGAAGCTGCGGAACCGGAGCCGAAGGATCAACTGATAATGATGATTCATAATTGTAAAGTTATAATTTACAAAGGGGATATGTCTTAAACTTGTAATGGAACTACGTGAGCTTTGATTCCTCTCACCCTTGGAGGATACATAGACAACTTAAATTTTAAAAAATTTAAGCTCAAGCTCTTCAATGTAATAATTTTTTTTTTATTTATAAATTTAATCTCATTTTTTTTAATTAATAAATTTTTTTTTATTTAAGCTTTGATTCCTCTCATTTTTTTATTTTAATTAATTAAAAAAAAAAGGAACCGAACCGAACCGGAACCGAACGGTTCGGTTCCAGTTCGATTTTAGGTTCCGGTTCCACTTAAGTGTGGAACCGGAACTGAACCGGATTTAACTGGTTCGTTTCCGGTTCCACACTTGTGGAACCGGAAACCGGCCGATTCGGTTCGGTTCCGAACCGGAACCGAACCGCCGGCCGGGTCTATACATGAGTATCCTATACCCAAATATATGATAACTATGCCGTTGTGCCCTCACAATGCGCACAAGTGTAATACTAGTCTTTTACGCATTCATCGATGTCCAATCTCGATAATGCTCTGACTAGGGATATTTAATGATTTATCCTTCATGGATTGATACTGCCTCATATCATTCTCAATCCAGGAATAAATCACAAGGACCTCCTATCATTTATATATCTAGGTGATCTAATCACAAATGATAAGAGGGCAATCTCCTTTGTCACATAGTTAATTTGTACAACAACACCATGATCTGTACAAATAGTGACGCTATGGGTCATAATTGTCCTACAACTCCCACTGCATCTTTTCTGACTTTATATGACATAGACCATCTAATGTCATAATTAGGATCAAAACTAATCTGACCTTATGGTTGCAGACTAAATTCTCCATGAAAAAGAGACCCATTCTTAATATCTCTAAGATAAAGAACATGTTTCAAGACGTATCATAAGGTCAGCAACATATCAAAATAACTCGTAAAAATTACGATTAAATTGATATCTTTAATCACACATAATATAGTATTCATTACGCCATCATCTTATGATGCATAACATTGACTAGACATTCTAATCAATCTCTCTTTCGACAAAGTTATCATCTTTTACGAAAGATGAATACTATATATATATATATAAAACACACATTAACTATCAAACAGTTATACTAACTGTCATACAAATAGTCTTACTGTCATTTATTAGATCATATCTAATACGCGACTAATGGGAATATCTCACAAGTCTCTTAATCTTATATCATATATGAAACTTTATATCAAATATAAAAGAGACTACTCCCACTGCTTTCACGGAGAAAAGAAGACTTAGGATATATACAATGCTTGAAAGAAGTTTGTACGCTCCCACTGACCCTACTAACAAATATGTATTCTCTATGCTTTGATAAAATCAGACAATCTGACTGTAATCAAAATTAGAGAACAGAAATTTCTGGAAAGCTTACTTGAGTCTAGAATAGGCTCTATAAGCTAGTATATCAAACTGTGATCTTAGCAGAATACAAACTCTAGGGCCATTCTAGAATGAACTCTTCAAACAAAGAAACCATAATGGATTTCTCATTCGAAGAAAACATTCAGGAACACCACTTTGCATTCTTTAGCCAAAATACATAGTTTAATATCAACATTAACCAACAGATCTTTAATTATTAAATTAGTGCGACTTGAGACAAGTTTTCTCAGAATCGACAATAGATCACTGAGTATAACTTTTCTCACTGTCATACTATAAAGGTCAAACCTTTAACAAGCTCACTTTGCTTTTGCTGCGCAAATAATTTGCACATTTTATTAACTATTCATAACGAAATCTTAATTAAGTTCAAAACTTGATCGTAGTAAGCTAGAACAATTTTAGATCTATGATTCAATGCTAACTTCCGAAATCGATATCAAATATCGCTCCCATTATAAGTTATTGGATAATTTTCTTCAATAAGAAAACAGTAGAACCAATAAGTATCAAATATTTTGTTAATGATTCTGTCATCCTATTAAACTTATACAAAAGATTTCGTAGGATCATTTCATCTAATTAATTATGTAGTTCCATTACAGTTTATCACTCTCACATTTGACTTCAATAAGTCAAGTCTTTTCTACAATCATTAACATCTGATGTTACTTACCAAGTAATAAAATAATTTTATTACTCGGCATCGTAGAAAAGATACTCTATCAAATAAAATACAATATTCTATTAAATAGAATAAATGATAAACCTTACTTGTACCTCCGAGGCGCAAGTACTTTCAATTATATAACAATTATACAAAAGAAAGTTTCTAATCTCAAACTTTTCAAGATTCGAATTTTCTATTATACATATCATATATATAACTGTAGGAACAAATGGAATCTTAATTAAAGAGATGAATAAGTTTTACTGGAGGATAACCCCAAAAGTATTGAAACTTATTTCGGTAACACTCAATATCAACAAATCAAATCATATAAGATTTTATTACTCCCACTGACCGATTCCATCGTAGAAGAATCATATTGAGTAAGAATCAAATTCATTAAATAACTTTAGAACTAATTGCCATAAATTCATATGTTTGATCATATCAAACATCTTTGAACAATTCAAATATTCATGATGAATTTCAAAGATATAGTTTTCAACACTTCAAATAGAATATCTTTGAACCATGCAAAATATTCTATCCGCATTTCATCAGAGACATATTAGAAGTTCTCAAACCATTCAAGACGTTCAATATATATACTTTTAGAAACACGCAACTAAGTCATGACAATTCATTAACTAAGTTACGGAGTAAAGAAAACTATCTAAGGCAATTTCTAATTCATTAAACTATATACATCCAATGTATTAGTCTAACAAATCTTGTGGTCCAATGACGATCATTGGTTAAATGAGATTTAATCACATCCTGGATATAATATTCATTAAATAGATAATGATATATGGTGTGATCTCATATCAGACCATCCTTTACCATACGGAATAAGCATCTTATGCTTATGTGATAAAATCTCATAAAGCTATGTTTTAAGTTATTTAGTTAACCGAACATTTTCTTAATGTTTATCTTTTCATTAATGACACTACTAGTCATATTAAAATATGTAACAACTGTTTATATGGAACAAGTAACTATCCAATAGTCACAAGTTCTGATATCAAATATCAAAACAGTTATTAAACATTATTTTAAATAACTAGACGGGAGATCTAGTATCCAATACCTATAGTTATCGTATTGTGAGAATCGATATTCTCTATACACAACTATACACATCTCATTTCTTTAGCTTTATCGTTTGCCTTTAATTATTCACAACAATTGTAAATAATTGATTAGCAAACTGTGTCAAACACGTGACTTCTAAAAGTCACTAAAGCCAAGAAACGTCATTATAAGACAAACAAATACCTAATGGAGTTTTCTTAATGCCAGTCAAGAATCTCGAGACATGAACTGATTAATGTCAATTCTTACTGCATAAGAAACTATTCTCTCTAGATAATTATATCCTAAAATAGATATTTATTTAGATTACTTATCGTGACTTAGTAACTAAGTCACTAACCATCTTGATTTTTCAAGAAAATCGGAACAACAGTTCCCGATGATTTTTACTAATCTAACAATATCTAAGTCTACTATCATTCTAGAACCTATTCTAGAAATACACAACCATAAGTAAAGTCAGAAAACATATTCAAGTAATTTGCAATGCAGTGGATTAGAAGTATAATTCTATTAACAATGTTGAATAAAGGAAAACAAAAGCAGTATTTTCCATAAAATTACACACTGCTTTAGTTATGGATTTTTAACCCAACAGTGTCTCCCACTACTTTACGTAATACCGTAATCCCCAACGGAGAACTGGAATTCAATAATTAAATCGAATTCCATAGTGAGAGTAGGATCCCATGAATATATTTCGACTCAGAGATTTGGCATGATCTCGCCTACATATATTCATTAGGTAGACAACTCATTGTCAATCACTCACCAGTGACTCCTGATTTTGGTCCTGATCGTTTCTCGTTATGACAGCTTTGGCACGTTCACAAGGAGGTGTATCAAGGCTTCACTTGCCAAAGACAAACTCAAGCTACCGTTGTAGTCCTGACAACTTTGGCACGTTCAGGATTTCCACTTTATCTTGAATTTGTCTAGTATCATATATACATTCGGCATGGATAAAATTCTATCAACTACACCCTCACTGCTTTGGCACGATCTCGGATGCAGCCATAGAAAGATACCAATAAACCATATTGACAAGACGGACCAAGAAATATGGATCCAATATAAGTTACTTTACAGCCTTATTTAAGCGGGGATATTCCTCAAGGAAGCATTGTTCTACATCAAATGTAGAATATAATCTAGATCAATTTCTAAACAGTTCAATTCTACCTTAGAAAATATAACTTAACTTAACCATTAAATTTCTGTTACGTTTCCCGTTATTGTAGAACCGAAAAGTCAAGAAATATCTAAATTACATGCATGTGCAAACATTAAAATTAGATTATATATCATATATCAAGCATGACAAATGTAATGGATGAAGGATCAGACCTGCTCTGATACCAATTTTGTTGGGGTTTTGGGCGAAGAGCGCGGTTCGAGCGAAATTGTAATTTTAAAACTTTTTCAATAACCGAATAAATTATTCAATATCCGATATGAATAATTCATTCATATTTCACCTAAACATGTTTATTCGATATCAAATAACGACATAAACAACTAAGAAACGTTGCGAAACTTTTACGAAAATATTTTTCCGCAAAATGGCTTAAAACGCGTTTTTGACCGAACCGACTACCCAATAGACATGAGGGATGCCCAGGTCAGCCCCAATAGTATTAGGGCAGTTCATGGGCTGCCCCAACAGTGAAAAATTCACTGTTTTGGCAGCCGTCACCCGGTTGGCTCAAAAAGTCACCCGGTAACGCCGTTTTTCACCGTTTTCGCTTATTTAAACTCCCAAATAATTTCTGGTAATTGTTCCAACACCCAAAACACATCCAATACATTCATAAGACATTATTTTCATCACCATATGAATAGTGTTTCCATATCTGATCCAGAAGCAATAATTATCAATTTTTCATGCTTTAAATCCAATTTTACAAGATTAATCCAATTAATCAAAACACCAATCAAATTCACCACACATGAACCACCCAAGAACAATTCTAGGCATTACAAGAGTGGTCATAACACTCTAGAACGGAAACATATCATCAAATGACTAAATTGGATACATATTACAATAATAACACCCGAAACACTTCACACATGCGTCATCACTTCCATATCCATCCACCAAAACCAAAAGCCCCAATTTTAACAAACAAAGGAACCCTAGAACTATTCTAACAATTCAAGAAAACAAGAAACTTAATTTTCAAGCTTAGGGTTGTAGAAGATTACCTTTAATCTCTTGATTTCCTAAGCTTTTTCTTGAATTTTCCTTCATTTTCTTCATGATTTGATCAAAAAAAATCTTAGGGCTATTTTTGGAAGATGGTTCGGCTATGGAGCTTGTCCAAATGAAGAAGAAATTTTTTTCCCTTTTTGAATGCTCATGACCGACTATGTAAGGGAAAAATGGTCAATTTTTTATTTTTAATTTCATTAAATTAAAATAAAGATAAGATAAGCTTTAATTTGACAAATCAAATTTGCACACTTAAACTTAATAAAATCATGCCATGTGTAAAAATAATTATTAAACGTATTTCACAACATTTATGAAATAACGATATTATTTAAATATTCAAATATTTAACAATTAAATATTTAAATAATTAATTAATATAATTATTATCATATATGTATTTTTATTTACATTAAATAAAAAAATACATATATTTATGGCATGTGTCAAAATCTCATTTGATAATTAATTAATATGTATCTAATCAAATTATATATCAAATACAAATACACAATAATTACGATTGACCAAAAATGCCCTTATGCATGTGTTTTCGTTTAACCGTTTAAATAATCCGAATTAACTCATTTAATCCTGTGAAGTATTATGAATAGTCTGTATTATTCATAATGCGTTGCCCAAGTGCTCAACGAGTACACTTCATATTGTGGGACTCATTCGTCACGAAATCCAATTTCGTGTCCATAATTCACCCACTCATGAATTATGACGACCATAGATAATCTCGCTAAACTATGCAAGTCGAGGTCATTGCAAACGTATAATCCCTCCGTCACAGGCTATCCATAATATACCTGGGATATAGATAAAAACGTCAAATCTTTTCGGTATAATATAGTCGACTTTCAATTTACGATCTCTAAATAACACTCGGAACAAGCTTCCGAAGTTATATCACGGCCATGGATTTACTAGATCGTAAACACGTGAGGATACCTATGCCCTATACACAGGACTGACGGATCATATCTTGATATGCACTGGATATCAAGAGCATCAGTCCACACCCAACGAACAGGCGGAGGTCTGATCATGAATAGATCGGTGACGTGACTGTCATCAAAATGTGGAGGATAACTCATATATCCACTGTGGTATCTCGAGTCGAAGGATCACTATGTTCGTCCAACTCGAGAAGATTCATATTGACGTTGGTGTACAATCTATTAGGAAATCTTCAGTGAGTCATTCAGTGTTTATCAAATAAATACCTACATGTCTATACGAGTCTCCCGAGACTCATGGTTCAATGGGATAAACCATCAGACCAAGTCACGATATATGACATGTATTGGTCTCAACGGATTTTACTAACCGACCCATGTTAGTAAATCTTGACCAGGAACTTTATTTAAGGATATACATCTTATAGTGCGCTTCCCAATGTCAATTACAAACTACGTTGTAGCTACGCACTATATTGTAAATCCTAGGGTCTTTGTCTAATATACATATATCACTAAACTAGATTTAGTTTCAATCTAATCACAATTAGATATATAATCACAATTAGATTGAATATGTGTATAAAAGACAAGAGGTGCTACCATTAAATAAGTAATATTATGGAAAATGGAATTGCTCGTATTCATGAATCAGACATAAATACGATCCGGATTGGCACTCCGAGCACCAACCCTAACAATAATGACTCTAGAACTTCCCTATATAAACCCAACTTTGTCCAAACCCTAAAAGATAGGGATAAAATAGGAGAGAAAGAAAGAAGAAACACACAACAAAGAGCCACAAACACAATTTTAAAATTGAAGAACGAAGAAACTTCATAATAGATAGGATGCTGCTGCAATCTCTTCAGACTATGTCTCTTTCCTCTATGGAGAACTAATCTCCTAGGCAAAGCTAAGGATGAACTCTTGTATTTAAGTTTTTATATTCTTGTTGTTGATTCCTAAATACTCTTAAACGTTTAATACAGTTGATGTTTATTATTCTTTATTATCTTTCGTTTTATGAATCCCGAAACTGTGTTTATTCAACTTGCATATAGATTCAATCATACTTTTTCTATGTGTGATTGGGGAACCCAGTTGTGACTGGTAAATTTATTTTATGAGTTGGTCTTCTTCTCCAGTATTGCCTGAGGGTATATTGTCGACGTTAGGTAGGTCATAACGATAACTTTGTGTGTTGTTAACATAGACAAAATAAATCATTAGTTACATTGGAATTTAATATGTTTAGAATTGAATATCTTCCAATTATTGGTTTGGGATGTGAAACCTTCAATTGAGTAATAAAAAGGAATCAATAACTGAATATATGGATTTGATACAAGAGGGATTCCCAACGCTTTGCTGCTTTTCTCTGCTGATATTCTTAAAGTATTTTCCATACTTTTTTATCTTATATTATCAATTCAACCTTTCTATTTAATTAAGTTGCTGCTAACGTTTTGTTTAAGTAAATCAGTTCTTTGTAACCATCTCTCTGATGAATCGACACCCCAACTATACTGCGATAACCGCAAGTACATTTTGGGCGTAATCACCTATGCTCACAAGCAAATCTGTAAACTCTTTTAAAGATTAATTGTCAGACAAGTATTTTACTTTTGGTTTTCTTTGTTCTTCTTTTTCTTTTCTCCATTCTTGAGAGAATTCTAAGAACGTGAAAGGTGGCTAGGGTTAGAATGGCTTAGATTAGGCAAAAAGAAAATCATTTTTTCTTTATATACCTAGGGTTATTAATTTCCAAAATCAAACAAACTATTCCCCTCCCCTAGATGCAGAATTCGTCCATCTTAGGAATTTTGGCAAAAATATTATAACATCAAATTAACTTTCCTTAGAGACAAAAGATGTTACAAAATAAATATATTATTACCCTTTTAAAAAGTTGTAACTACCAAAACCAACCAAAGGTTTCCAAAAATCTATTTTTGAAAATACACAAATAATATCTTTATTAAATTATAATATATAATTGAATAACTTGTAATAAATAATAATCATATAATCATTTATTATAAAAACCTTGTAATAAATAATAATCATATAATCATTTATTATAAAAACCATATATTAAAATTAATATATAGTTTCAAGTGTGAAAAATAATATTATTAATCACATTAATAATATACATTATACATATGTGAGTATATAATTAGACTATCCAATTATATTTAATCTGCTACAGTATCTCGAGCTAGCACGAGGACCAAATGGACCTATGGTTCCGAGCTCCAATAATCCTGGAATATTAATTAAGCCTCTAATTAAATATTTTGAATTATTAACTTCAGATTATTCCACTAAAAACCCGAAACTGCAATCTCGTTGTCACATATAGATAAATCAAGCCAAACCACATCGGTGTCCATCGATATAGTCATTACATACAGATTGTCCCATTTGAAGTCAATTATGAAGAACTTCATAACATGTTCACACGACGGAGCATTATTTGAAGAAAAACAATCGCATTTTGTACCTTCATGGTGGAACAAGCTCTTCAAAGGCTTTTAGAAAGTCGAAGAAAATCAAAATGGGAAAGAATAAGATATCAAAGAAAGACTCCCAGAAGTACAAAACTACAAGACCACATGTAGCTCGTGATGCATGTCTACATTGTAAGAAGTCTGTACATTGGAAGAAGGATTGTCTAGAGCTGAAAGGAAAGACATGACCTACAAGTACGCTTTGTATTTTTCCTATTATTAACATCTCATTAGCCTTAGATACAAATAGTGGATGGGTGTTAGACACTGATAGTCCCACTAATATTTACAACTCCAAGCAGGTCATGAGGGTTAAAAGAAGGCTGAACAAATTAGAGATCCAGCGTAGTGTTGGAAATAGTGAGACATTGGATGTCAAGGCCATAGAAACAGTTGTTCTAGATCTCCCCAATGGATGTAAATTATTTTCAATGACTGCTATTATGTACTCTCTCTTATCAGACAAATAATATTGTTACCGATATTGGATAAAAATGGATATAAAATAAGCATTAAATATAGTATTTTGTGTTTATATGATAAAGACAACTATTTGATATGTGAATGTTCTTTATGGTATATGAGATTGGGCCACATAGGTGTTAGACTCCTATCAAAATTAATTCGGGATGGTTTGATTGGAGATTTTTCCTTAGATCCTTATCCAACTTCTGAGTCATGTATCCAAGGGAAAAAGACAAAGGCCATATTTCTTGATGTTGAACACCATGCTGAAGATTTATTGGAGCTAGTACACAATGATATTTGTGTGTTCCATTAAATCATGCCACTCATGATGGTTCAATATACTTCATGACTTTCATTGATAATAAGTCAAAATATGGTTATGTCTATTTGATAAGACATAAATCATAAATATTTGAAAAGTTCAAAATATTTTGAAACAATGTAGAAAAACAAACCTTGAAATTCATCAAGTGCTTTCGATCAGATTGAGGTTGTGAATTCATTAGCGATGAATTCAGAAGTTATTTAAGGGAGAATGTGATTCTCGCCTAATATAGCCCACTAGGAAATCCTCAACACAATGGTATATCTAAGTAGAGAAATCATACTTTATTGGATATGGTGCGATCTATGATGAGCTAAAAATATATTCCATATTATCTTTGGGGTTATGCTTTGCTTATTATTGCCCACATACTTAACAGAGTTCCATCAAAAGCTATTTCTACGACCCCATATCAGATATGGTTCAATAGAAATCCAAGCCCTATATATTTAAAGATTTGGGGTTGTCTTGCATACGTTAGAGTTGCGCAGCGGGATAAACTAGCACTCATGGGGTATAAATAGAGGTTCGTTGGATATCCTAAAAATTCTTTGGGATATCAATTCTACGATTCTGAGCAATGAAATGTATTTATTGCTCGTTTTGCCGATTTTCTTGAAAATAAAGTTTTGAGAGAAAGTGGGAATTGTAGAAGTATTGAACTCGATGAGTTTGATCCCAACATTATGGAACCTGAGATAGAACCATATATTCAACTAGGTGAAGGATCTACAACACAAGTTCTAAGTAAGTCGAATAGAATATCAAGACCTTCTAAGAGAATGTTTTTAAATAGATTACTCGAGGAGGATATCTATATGAACAACCAGAGGTTTTTGTATCCAATGAGATTTCAAACTTGGTTTGTAAGCTCAAGAAGTCTATTTATGGACTTAAACAGACTTCCCAAAGCTGGAATCGTTATTTTGATGAGATAATTAGATTATCTAGATTCATCTAGAATGAGGAAGAACCATGCGTGAGAGCATGATAGTATTCCTTCTATTGTATGTAGAAGATATCCTTATCATTGGGAATGATATAGGATTGATGCAACGTGTGAAATCCTACCATTGCAAGAACTTCTCCATAAAAGACATGGGCGAAGCTTCCTATATACTAAGTATAAGGCTCTATCGGGATAGAGTAAGGAAGCTTATAGAGTTGTCACAATCTACGTACATAAATAAAATGTTAGAAAGGTACTGTTTTACAAACTATAAGGCAATAAATACACCTTTTTGATATGACATACATCTTTTGAAGAAAATAACACCTTAGACTGAGAAAGACAGTTAGAATGTCTAACTTGTAATATGTTTCTTGTATTCAAAACATTATATATGCCATGCTATGTAAAAGACCTGATATCAGTTTCGACATTAATGTTACTAGCCGATATCAATTTGATCCGGGTAATGATTATTGGACAGCCATGGAACATATCCTGAAATATCTTAAGGATACTAAGGATAAATTTCTAATTTACGAAGAAGATGAGCTACAAGTTAAGGATTATATAGACTCCGACTTCCAGAGAGATCGGGATGATAGAAAGTCTACATCCGGATACATATTTACCCTTATTGGCAGTGCGATTAGTTGGCGATGATGAAAACAAGGCTCTACAGCTGATTCCACCACTGAGGTGGAATTTATAGCGGCTTCGGAAGCTACTAAAAAAGCTGTTTCGATTAGAAATTTTATCATACAACTTGGCATTGAGACTAGTATTGCGGATCTGATCCCACTGTATTGGGATAATAATGGAGCCATTGCACAAGCTAAGAAGCCGAGAGCGCATTCCAAGTCTAAACAAATGGAAAAGAAATATTGTGTGATTAGAGAAATCATTGAACGAAAAGAAATAGTGGTCTTGAAGGTTCAAGGACAAGACAACATAGCAGACCCACTTACTAAGGCTTTAACTCCTAAGTTAATCGATAAATGTGTGGAGAAGATAGGACTTCGGTACCATCCGGATTGGCATTAAGCAAGTGAGAGTTTGTTGGAGTTTGTGCTTGGAGCGCCAATCTGAATAATATATTGTACATTATATTTTATTATTTATTAATAAAATAACTATATTTTCTTTTCAACCTTGTTAATAGTAATGTCATTATGCATATTTGTTTAATATATAAATATACTGAGAATTACATCGACCTTAGAATAGTCATGTAGTAATACTGGACAGTGGACAGTCCGACATTGGGATAGTATTACTATTAAAAACTATACTTAAAGTAAGTATTCCTTGTCGTTGGTTTCGGAATACAATTGAATTCCTATAACCTAGAAGACTAACACATATCGTATATTGGAATTGGAGTTCCAATGGTTTAACTTGATGTACTATTAGCAAGGGAAGCTTGTATAGACATATGGGTATTCGTTGGAGCGAATACTGAATGACTCACAGGTGATTCCTAATAGTTGGAAGTACAAACCACCGTCAATAGGGATCTCCTCGAGTCGAGTAGCATATGTGATCATTTGACTATAGGATACCATTGATTTTGTGTGTGATCCTCCACACTTTCATGCCATATAGTCAGAGACATTTAGGGTCTGACAGCTAGATGTTTGTTGGGTGTGGAGCGATGCAATGGTTAATCAAATACGTATCAAGATAGGATCCGTCGGCTCGTATGTGTACCATTAGGGGTTAATGTATCCATGTGAGTAAGTCATAATTCTTAAGACTTTGGCCAAAGCCGATCACCTATGGTGGATCGCATATATCAGAAATGGTGTTATGATTAGTTGTAAATAATCGTGGACATGTCGATAGTATGTGATGACCTCGACTTGTATAGTTCAAAAAGGTCGTTCGTGTTCTTCACGAATTCAAATGTGGCCAAATTACGTACATATAAGCTAGGCTTATATGGCGAAATGCCTGGACTTAGAGAGTCACATAATATAAAGTGTGTGATGAGTGGTATTTATATCACTATTTCCCACTCATTAAACTTAATATTTTGTATAGTTTCTTGAGTTTTGTGAAGTTTTGATGTTTTTTATTGTTATTTTGCAGATAAATAAAGTTTGGACAGCACTGGAGGCAATTTGGGGCAAAACCGGACAAAAATGCGTCAACAGGGATATTTTAGTCTTTTTCGCGTCGCGACGCTGGAACACTTCGCGCCGCGACGCCGCCAGCGTGAGCCAAATCTGCTAACATGCGCCTGGTCAACGGTCAACAATTTGAGAAAGTTTGACTTTGCTAAAATGCGCCGTGCCACGTGTCAACATCACATCCCATCTGCTTAACATGCGCCGTTGCCACGTGTCATTATCATATGCTGCCGACACTCAGACTTGACACGTGTCGCCTCGTCATCAGCCACATCATCGGTCAACGAGTCAACTTTGCCATGTGTCATGCCACGTCATCTGCCACGTCACAAGGTCAACCAAGTCAACATGCCACGTCAGCATAAGCCAATCACAGCGTGACGTGTCGCCACGTGTCGCAATCCTATTGTGCCGACAGGTGAACAGTCAACCGCCACGCCACGTCATGCCACGTCATCGCCACGTCATCGCCATGTCAGCATGACGTCATCAATGACGTCATCACAATAATTGAGAATTAGCCGCCTGACACGTGTCGTCCGTGAACAGTCAGCCGCCTTGCAACGTGGTCGCCTCTCAGCATGCCACGTCGACAAATCCAGCGTCGCGACGCTGAGCTCCTTGGCGTCGCGACGCGCGAACAGTGAAAAATATTTTTCTATAAATACTGCGCGAATTCAGAATTTTAACACACATTTCTCTCTCTTGATTTCTTCTCTCTAGAGAGAGTTTCTCTCTCTAGAATTTTTATTTTTATTTTTAGTTTTTTTTATTTTTAGTTTTGTAAATATTTTAATTACTTTTTGTAATAATAGTAATCAATTTTTACTTTTACTTTTTACAGTTTTTACTATTCACATGTTGAAATAATTTCCTCAGCTAGGGTGAAAGGTAATTCTTCTACTATTGCTATTAGATTAATCTCCCTTAAAAATAATATATTAACTATTTAAAATATTGACTTAATAAGGAATACCGCTATATTGGTCGGTTGGTAATTTAATTTAATCTGTTTTAACCTGACTAATCAAGGATACCGCCAAACTGGTCGGTTGGTAAATTTATTTTTGGTTTCCGCCTTAAGGCTGGTTGGACTTAATTTGACTTAATCAGGATACGCCAGAATGGTCGGTTGGTAATATTATCACAAGTTTATATATTATTTTATGGGAGATATCTAAATTAGTAGTAGTAAAAGTAATTCCTTTTACCTTAGCATTTTATTTTATTGTAATTTACTTTTCAGCATTTTTACTTTATGTCTTTTACTTTTATGAATTTACTAGTCCTAATTATGTGTTAGTTAATTAGAGGTTGTGATGACTTTTAATATCACCGGTTTATAAGGGATTATTTTATAGTTTGGTAATTTAAAGGTTTATTTATTAAGTCTTAAGCTTAATGCTTCTTGTTGTCTGATCACCAATAAGATTGATATGGTAAATCTAAAATGAACTAGACATAGGGATTTTAGATTTCAGCCTTAGACTTAATAGCCTACGATCTTCCTTGAGGATAGATAACCCCTTAATAGATTTCCTTACAGGATAGGAATATACCTGTCGGGCGGGGGTAGCCATAATTGGAACTTAAACTTAATAAATCCAGATAATTTGATTGACATAGACATATGGTTCATTGGGTTAAACTGGGTAATTGTGTCTGACATCGACAGAGGCTTACACATAATTTAGTGTTCCAGGTTAATAATCAATATATTACCAACTTTAAGATAACCACTTCATCTTTAAAATGATATTAAAAGAAAAATCACAACCCTAGATCTTTGTATCTTTTGTTATTTTCCTTAGTATTTTCTTTTTGTCTTTTTATTTATTTATTTATTTGTAAAACCACTTTCAACCAATCAAACAATCATTCTTCTCTTCCCTATAATTAGATATTTGTAAATAAATAGATTCAACAATTAATAAAACAACGTAGGAATTAAGTCCTCGTGGGATCGATATTTTTTAGACTACTTGAACGATACGTGCGCTTGCGTTATCTACGTGTGTGTTTACGCCGGTCAGTGTACTCATTGAGCAATTTGGTAGCCGATGATGTTTGATATTATAATTATCAAATCAACGTAATTAAGTGTTATTGGATAATATTTATTAATTATTTTGACTCAATTAGATTAATCCAAAATCACACAAACGCTTTGTTGTAATTTCATAAATATCTCTACCATTTGAGGATATTTTGGTGATCACAAAATATGTAATAATAGGTGAATTGGGCTTGATTTAATTAGATTAAATCAAAGTGGTAGACAATGAACTAACAAATTGATTAAAATTTATCTGGATTTAATTATATTAAATCAAAGTGGTAGACAAAGGTGATTAGTCACACCTAATTATATATATTTGGATAAATTAGATTTATCCCACTTGAAAGTTGATTAGAACTTTTATTAATTAAAAATTGCATAAGCTTAACTATAAAAGGAAAGCTTTGGAAGTTTTGTACAACATTTCAACAAAGAGAAGAAGATTGGATCTTGGAATCAAGCTCATTAGGTATGTTTGATCTCCTCTAAAGCTATGTTTTCATTAGTGAGTTGTTGTCATTAATGAAACATATAGTGGTGTATTATATATTGGATACATAATAACATAGCTTGATGTTGAAATTAGGCTAATGAATTGTGTATGGATGCTTCCATTCTAGAATCACAAGACCGTCTTTGAGTGATCTAAATTTATTCATGAGTCATTTCATTGTGGGATTCTATTTTGGTTTATGTTTTGATTCCAAAATGCATATATGTATTTAGAATACATGTATGTTTGTTGTATAACATGTGTTGAAGTTGGTTTTGATGTTAAAATTGGATTTTAGGTTTATTGAAGTGTTTGGAGAAAATTGGAAATATTTTTATTTAGATTCAAAGCAAATTTATTCTCTGCCAATATTTTACACAGGGCAGCGCGTGACTCAGATATTCAACGTCGTGACACTTAACTATCAGAGCTGTGGGCGTCACAACACTCACTCTTATGCGTCGTGACTTCGGGCATTCATAGATTAGCGTTGTGACTCCCAATCTTACGCGCTGTGACACACCGAGAGCTACTGCCCATTAGCGTTGAAACTTCATTTTCTCTGTTCTGGAATTTCCGAACTCTGATTCGACCCCAATCTTTTCCTACGAACTCGTAACGGAATAATATATTCCATAAAATATTTTAAAAATACACTCATGCTTGATATCCATGAGTTAGACCCATTTTCACTACGTGGGGTAGTGATCCGACCCTAAGGGTCCCACAACCGCCCCAACAACATAAAATAGTAGCAAACTTTGTAAGATAGCTACTCTGTAGTGATTCTTGAAACCATTCTTGCCTGCGTAATGTGTAAGAGTTCAAAATCAAGGTCCCAAGGATCACAAATCATGCATAAAAACGCAATATGAACACATCAAAGGAGGTGCGGAATAAACTCACATTGAATTTCGTTTTTTTTGTGAATGAAGAACAAGGTGCGATTTTAAGCTCCCTCCAAGCTCGCAATGGCTTTCCTTGACAGTGGGCTGTGCGGTTTGGACTGGTTTGGCTTCCTCCATATGTTCGGCCATTGAAGACCACCATTGACGCTCCAAGCTTCAAGCTTTCCAAGCTTCAAGAAGACACTTCCCTATCACCTATGTATTACTCAAGCTGTCGCTCGCACTTATCATCTCTTCCATTTTGCTTCTCAAAAATTCGGTGAACCAGAAAAATTTTGAAGAAGAAATCGGCTTGAAGCCTGGAGATGACGAGGAGCAGGAAAGAGATTGGAAGAGAGAAACCGTACCCTTGCATGTTGGAGAGAGATAGAGTGATAACTTTATATATTTTAATTTTTTATTTTACAAAAAAAAAATAAATATATAAATCATTATCATATATTGTAAAAGTAAAAAGCCAAAAGCTAATAATGCTTTTCTACTTTTCCACACACATCATTTCTACTTTACCTTTAAGTCATATCACATCACTTTAATAAAGTGACATGTTGTAAAGTCACACTCACTTTAAGTGACAATTGATTTGACGATTGATTTGACAAACGATTTGACGCTTGATGTGACTCGCGTGCCGCGCTCGAATTCGAAATGCGAATGCGCTCGCAATCACTCTCGGGCTCGGGTTCGCTAATCCAAATTAACGAATTTTCCGTCGCGTCGTAATTAAATGATTACGCCTAGCGAATTCACTATTCACGTCGCTAACGAATTAATTCTAAATTAATTCGTTCGCCCGAATTAAAATCTAATTTTAATTCCGCGTCGAAATCCAATTTCTAATAATATATCGAATATATTATTTTATCGTTAATTCCAAATTATCGTATCTCTCTCTTTTATTATATTTTTATCCCAGATAAAATATCTCCGCAATTAATCCCAGATTAATTTTCTCTCTCATCGAATTAATCCCAGATTAATTCTATCTCTCTCTTCTAATTAATCCCAGATTAATCAAAGTGCGAGTAATACGTCATCGGTGAATCTTCAGGAAGCGACCCATGAGATCTCCGATATGTTGGCAGTAAATACGATCGTCGGACTATCCGAACACGTAAGTACCTCGTACTACGTTTATATCGATTTACAAGACAAGGTTGGCTTCTAGCAAAGCGCCATGCCTACCCAATTCTCCAAAGAAATATTCTTACAGGAATATATAGATCTGTATCAAGCGTAGTATACCGTAGTATTGTGTATATCGGCCCAGTATCGGATAATCACGTGCTAGGGCTGGGGCTGGATAAGTGTCTGCCCCGTCCGAAGCACATGTCGGATGTCTGGTAACATAGTCTCTATAATCGGATATACATGACCTGGTCACAATATCCCGATTGGTTGCGCAACACTCAAGAGCACTAGTTACCATCCTGCGTGACATCAACTCCAATATGACTGAAGTGATACTTCCGTCTTGACATCACACCCAATACACTACGACTCTCTGATAAACCCAGAAATGGTGTGTACACAGAACCCGTTTAAAGTCCCCTACCACCAAGACCAAAGTCTATCGATTATCGTAAGTATTAGCGATGTAAGTCTCAGGTTAAGACCATACACACCTACCTTGATTTCGGCCTCCCATAGACACATAGTCATAATACCAATGGGATTCCGAGGGGTCTATCCAGAGCGAAGCTGTTTCCGTACCATCGGTGAAACACGACCTCCTATCGCACTTGCATAAGTATCCAACACTTATATATATGAGAACTATGCCGTTGTGCCCTCACAAACGCGCACAAGTGCAATACTAGCCTATTCCGCATTATCGATGTCCAGTCTCGATAATAACTACCCGGCTAGGGATATTTAATGATTAAACCTTCGGGGACTGATACTGTCTCATATCATTCTCAGTCCAGGTACTAATCATAGGGACCTCTCTTCATTTATATATCTATGGTGATCTAATCACAAATGATGAGAGTGCAATTTCCTTGTCACATAGTTAATTTGCCTACAACAACACAATGATCTGTGCAAATAGTGACGCTATGGCGTCATTTTGTCCAACAATCTCCCACTTGGCACATAGCCAGTCACTCAAGTGTCCCACACCTGAACTATGTACGGTTCGCTCAAATTGCTGAGGAAAGGTTTTCGTCAGCGAATTTGTCTGATTATCGTTTGACGCGATTTACACGATCATCACATCGCCACGATGTATGATCCGAACGAATCAGATGATATAGAAGTATATATCTGGATCTTCGATGAGACCTTTAATTCTTTAGCCTGTGCTGACGCCTAGCTCAGCTGCTAACAGAACTATATCTAATCTAATTAGATTTATTATCGATCCAAATGGCTTCTATTATTGCTGCCTCAGCTGCAGCAATAATCCGCATTTGTTGTTTAATTCGGCAACAGTTATCTTGCTCGGAAGATTTCCAGCTCACTGTCCCAGTGTTCAAACTTTATAGTACCGCAGTAGTATTTACGGTTTTGGAAACTTGCAGCAGTGATCCCAGTCACTTCAAGTTCTCCATCTCCATAGTTTAAGATAGCATCTTTAGTTCTCTCAGATACTAACAGATGTTCTTAATCTCAATCCAGTGACTATCACTTGGATGACCCGATTGTGACTCCATATGCCCGAAGCGTATGAGACACCAATACAGGTACATTTTAAATGTACAATTTCCAAGAGAGTGTTAACAACTCCAAATCTATCTCAGTCAGATCTTTATTCCTTGAATAAAGGTTGTTACCCCCAGAATTCTACGGAGAATTTCTATGAAAGCCAAGCTTTCGACAATAGCTTTATGGGAATTTTTCACTGTCAGTGTCGCCCTCCCACTAACCTCCTTATATACACAAGAATTATTTCGTTTTGAGTTAAATCATAAACCATTATGATTATTTCAAAACGTCAGTTCCAAGAACCCTATGCTTGCTTCAATCCAAACATGGATTGAATAATCCGCAAACCTTGTTTGTCGGTTATACAAAATCGTCAGAATGTTGTAAACATTCTCCAAAGGTTTCCTTTTCAGGAAAGCGATTTTGATTTATAACTGACACTATTTCACAATGAAATATACAGTTATCAACAAGCATCTTCAAAATGGATTTACCATGGCAACAGGTAAAAGGTTGAACCGTTATTAACACAATGTTGATAACGATACCTTTCCGTCAAAAGCCTAGCTTTGTACGTTGGTATGTTGCATCCATGTATGTCTTCCTTGAAGACGTATAATGTACCAATAGGCACAATGCTTGTGGTACAACAACTAGTATCCAAATAGTTCGTTAAACATGGAATCCATTTTGGACTTATGGCACTTTGCCATAATAGGGAGTTGATACCTCGTATCACTTCCTCTAAACGTAGTCGGTGGATATACCTCATAAGATTGACATCTAATGAGGTTAGATCAGAAACCCATACCCTAGGTTGTTTTCTGACTCTATCCGATCTACCCGATTTCTTGTGTATTTGAAGATTAATGGTACAGATTCATCATAGATGAATTGTTTGTGTTCCATTAAGGACTTCGTGCTTTGAATAGTATTACTCCGATTTTCATCGAGTATCACTATCCTCCCACTGACCACTGCATATCGGTATTCCTCTCAGGAAAACCGCATGGTGAGCAACAATCACATTGTTCTCATGTGGGATTTATAAGTACTATACTTATGGTTTCCCTTAGGATAACCTTATTGGCACTAATCCATTTGGGTTCTTAGTTTGGTATCATCCAAACTTTATGCCTGGCATACCCAAATTATCAGGAATGAGAACCTCGTTTCTTTCCTGTTCATATCCTATATGATATCTGTCAAACAGATTTACATGGAAACCTTATTCTAAATAAGTTTTGCACTGTTAATACATATCATGTTGAAGGAAACAGTAGCTCAGAGCGACTCGTGAAAAACCTAATCATGTCCAACAAAACTTGGTTTTTAGTTCTGACACACCATCAATTGACGTGTCTCGGGAGGAGTCTCATATGAAAGACTACCGTACTCTTTCATGTACGTATGAAACTTACTGCTTAAGTATTTACCCATACGGTCTTACCGTAGCGGCATTTACTACAGCCGATGTTTGTATACTTCGTGTCGAAACTCAAAGTTTCGTATTTGTGTTCTTCAAAAGAAACACATAACCATAACGTGATGCCACATCCGTTAAGGTCACGAAATATTCATGTTCATATCTAGCCTAGCTAGATATGGGCCCACTAACTTCACCATGAATAGGGTCTAACAGATCGGTGGCACTTACACTCATTACCATTAGAAAGTAAATAGTATTTAAGTACTTTACCTAGTAAACTAGATTCGCAGACCTTATTTGAATAGTCAAATCAGTTCCTGTATCCACTCTTCAAAGTGTGGATATACGAGTCTAATTAATTGTGTCCTAGACAACAATGCCACAAATAAGTCTCTATTGATCAAATCAATATGAGCTATTTATTTGTCATTTTATATGTTGAGATTTTATTTATATTCAAAATATAAATTCTGTTATTCACATCTAATGTGATTTATCTCGGTATATATATATTTTATGTACCACACTAAGTATTTAAAATCTAATTTCAATACTAGTAGTGATCATAACTTAGACAAATATATTTAAAGTTAGAGCCTCGCCCTTCTTTAATTCCTTCGTGTCTTCCATATCCAAATGGTAGTCACTTTGGGATATGTCAATTATCCTTTTCAATATTTTAGGAACCTTAGGCCAAGCCTTGGGTTTTTAGAATATTGAAAGGAACGTGCACCTGTGCTACATGCCCAATTGCAAACTTTGACTTTTCTCCACTAGAATAGTCAATTAATTCTCCAAGAATTATAAATTGCAATTTTAATACTTTTAAATCTAATGATAGATTTATTATAAGTATATTAATTAAGCATTAAGTCATCATCACATAAATCTTCCAAAGATTTTATGCTCTACTATTTGCTTAATTTTGGCGCAACGTATATAAGTTATTTTATCAAATAAAGTAACCTATTATTTATTCCCAATTTGAAAATTAAATCATTTAAAATATTTTAATCCCAGATTATATTTTAAATATCCAATTTTTTAATTTCTTATCTTGATTACAATAGTCCAACTATTTAATCAACGATTAGTGGTACTATATATATTATAATGATTATAATAGTCCAACTATATAATCAAATATAATCCAAATTAATTAACCTCAATACATTGATTACTATAATCCAATTATAAAATCAACTGTAAACTGAAATTAATTAATTCAAATATATTGATTAATATAATCCAATTATATATAATCAAGTATAATACAGTCCAACTGTTTATTAAAACAACAATTAATAAATATTAGTCTAACACATTTAATATAACGACGAAATAATTTAAATGAGCGTGTTTAGCGAGTATTCGAACGAATGTTGCAAATTCAATACTTGCCTCCCACTATTTTTTTTCGTCGAGCCTCTAACCCTCTGTGGAGTACTCGGGAAACCGTGTTTCCTAGTGGGCTAGGATCCCGTTAAATAACACACAACCCTTGACTTTGGCCAATAAAAAGTTGTATGCTATTTACTAGGTAGATCTCTCAGATCAATTGGATCTCATCCAATTCCTAGATCCGGTTAGGGGACATCCAAGTCCGAAACATATGTATAATGTCAATGTATCCATTACATTTTCCTAACCCTATCCTCTGAATCATCTAGGCCTTGGCTTTGGCCAAAAACAAACCTAATGATTCCAGTTAAGCGGGGACCCATTGACGAGGAAAGTTTCGTAATCAATGTCATTGGACAAAAAGTGATCTGACTTTGGTCAATAAAAATCACGATTTGGACAAGACACCGATATGCAAACAAAACTCTCATGATTCAAGTACATCCTTGATTGACAAAGGTCTTGACTTTGGTCAATAAAAACCCATGCCAACTTCGAATCTTGAACAAGAATCATTCAATGGAAGGATATTTGCTTAATATAAAACGAGGGTTTTTCGCGTGCAAATTGGCTACCAATTTAATTATCTTTGTTAAGGTCTCATCATCATACACCCTTAAACATGCATTCTAAATACATAATAAAGCGAGTATGAAAATAAATAATAATGATATGCGGATGGATATTTTACATTGATCCTAGATCAAATCTCTCACTTTCTCTCTCCCGCTAGCACTTGTATTATTCTACCCGTTACACTACACTTCTAAAGAAACCTCTTTTACATGGAGGGGAATAGGTGAGAAGAGAATACAAAGAAATAGGAGATAAGGCTGGACACGCAGGTCCAATTTAATAAATCAAATTTATTACAATTTCCAAAATCGCCCAACCCGACTAATATCCATCCGATATACATTATTCAAACATCACAACCATGTATTCATACAAGCATGTTATCAATCAATCAATCAAATTAATTAATCTTGATTATTAGTGATCATCCAATGTTCAAACAAAGATTTGATTTTGTTCGAGTCAAACTCGTATTGCAAACACGTACTCAAAGTACAATTTCTACGAATTAAATTAAATTACATAATTAAATCCAATTTAATACGTATTTAATTCTAATTCATTATTTAATTCCAAATTAAATATTACACTTTTATTAACGAACCTTTACGACTTAAATTCCAAATTTAATCGCAACGGGTCTCAAAGCCCGATTAACATCTAATGTTTTATTTAATTAAAGTCCAATGGGCTTTTAATTAATTTCTACAGGCGTGGACTTTTGGTCAACTCGGGTCAAACCGAACAACCAAAATCCAATCCGGGAGTTACCCCATAAGCCTTTAAATTAATTTTGGCCCATTAGGCCCAATTAAATAATTAAGGTCCATTAAGTCATAATTGGACCTTTTGGATTCGGTTTTGGGCCTAATTGGATCCAACCAATTTTGCCTAAACCCAACTTTGTTACAACAAAGCCCAAAAGCCCAATTACAACCTAACAAGCCCAATTTCCAAAATCAAGCCCAAATTAATTAACTTATAAAATTCCAAATTTCACAATTAATTAACCTAAGTGTAATACACAATCAATTACCCAATTAACATTTCTAAAATATCAATTAGCCTAATTAATCATGCACTTTAACAACCAAATAGTGTCCAACACAATTCAATTAAAATCAAACCCAATTAACATGCTATCAAGTCTCGGCAATTAGGGGTTTTTCAATTCGATTCGGTTTCAATCCAATTGAGTCCACAATCTTAATTTCCCAAATCAATTCAATTCATCCAATGAATTAAAACAAAAAAAAAAATCACAATGAATTTCATGTTCCTTAAGTTCGGCCAAGCCACTTTAAAAGGGAAAAAATGTTCTAAATCAAAATTCAATCAAATTGAACTTCAAAACAACATTAACCAATTGTTTTAAGTCATCCAATGATCAAACAAAACAAAATTACCAAGACATAGGTTCTTCCAATTTTCGGCCAAGCATCCAATTTGGGGAAAATTGAATCCAATCCAATTTCATGAAATTGATCACACACAATCTCCAATAAAACATGTTCTAAGCATACTTAAACATCCAATTCAATTAAAACATGCTTAAACACATTTTACCAATTTCAAGTTTCATTTCAACCTAAAGAATTGGGGAAAATTGATCTAATCCAATTTTCTTGAAATTGATCATGCACAACTTCAATCAACCTCATTCAAGCATAATGCATCAAACAATTCAACCAAATCATGCCTAAATCGAGTTTACCCAAATTAAAGTTTTGACAAAAAATAAGCAAATTGGGGAAAATCAATCCAATCATTTTTTATCAAAATGATTACATACAACTCAAATTCAATCATATATAATCATCCTCAAACAATCAATTAGACAGAATCAAGCCAAATCAAAAAGCCCCAAATTTGCTCAAGAACCCTAATTCGGTTTTCATGCAATCAAAGCTCTAGATACCATGTGTAAGAGTTCAATCAAGGTCCCAAGGATCACAAACATGCATAAAAACGAGTTGAATACACAAAGGAGTAAGGCGGAATTCATACTCACATTGAATTTCAGTTTTGATGAATGAAAACAAGGTGCGATTTTAAGCTCCCTCCAAGCTCGGCAATGGCTTTCCTTGACAGTGGGCTGTGCGGTTTGACTGGTTTGGTTCCTCTCCATGTTCGGCCATTGAATGAAGACCACCATTGAAGCTCCAAGCTTCAAGCTTTCCAAGCTCAGAAGACACTTCCCTATCACCTATGTATTACTCAAGGTGTGCTAGCACTTACTCTTCCCTTTGCTTCTCAAAATTCGGTGAACCAGAAAAATTTGAAAAGAAGAAGAAATCGGCTTGAAGCCGTGAGATGAGAGGAGAGAAAAGAGAGGGAAGAGAGAGAAACGTACCCTTGCATGTTGGAGAGAGAGAGTGATAACTTTATATATTTAATTTTATTTTCAAAAAAAAAATAAATATATAAATCATTATCATATATTTAAAAGTAAAAAGCAAAAGTCTAATAATGCTTTTCTACTTAACACCATCATTTCTACTTTACTTTAAGTCATTCACATCACTTTAATAAAGTGACATGTTGTCAAGTCACATCACTTAAGTGACAATTGATTTGACGATTGATGTGACAAACGATTTGACGCTTGATGTGACTCGCGTGCCGCGTTCGAATTCGAAATGCGAATGCGCTCGCAATCACTCTCGGGCTCGGGTTCGCTAATTCCAAATTAACGAATTTTCCGTCGCGTCGTAATTAAATGATTACGCCTAGCGAATTCACTATTCACGTCGCTAACGAATTAATTCTAAATTAATTCGTTCGCCCGAATTAAAATCTAATTTTAATTCCGCGTCGAAATCCAATTTCTAATAATATATCGAATATATTATTTTATCGATTAATTCCAAATTAATCGTTCTCTCTTTTTATTAATATTTTATCCCAGATAAAATATCTCCGCAATTAATCCCAGATTAATTTTCCTCTCTCATCGAATTAATCCCAGATTAATTCTATCTCTCTCTTCTAATTAATCCCAGATTAATCAAAGTGCGAGTAATACGTCATCGGTGAATCTTCAGGAAGCGACCCATGAGATCTCCGGTTATGTTGGCAGTAAATACGATCGTCGGACTATCCGAACACGTAAGTACCTCGTACTACGTTTATATCGATTTACAAGACAAGGTGGCTTCTAGCAAAGCGCCATGCCTACCCAATTCTCCAGAAATATTCTTACAGGAATATATAGATCTGTATCAAGCGTAGTTATATCGTAGTATTGTGTATATCGGCCCAGTAAGTATCGGATCATCACGTGCTAGGGTGGGGCTGGATAAGTGTCTGCCCCGTCCGAAGCAAATGTCGGATGTCTGGTAACATAGTCTCTATAATCGGATATACATGACCTGGTCACATATCCCGATTGGTTGCGCAACACTCAAGAGCACTAGTACCGTATCCTGCGTGACATCAACTCCAATATGACTGAAGTGATACTTCCGTCTTGACATCACACCCAATACACTACGACTCTCTGATAAACCCAGAAATGGTGTACACAGAAACCGTTTTAAAGTCCCCTACCACCAAGACCAAAGTCTATCGATTATCGTAAGTATTAGCGATGTAAGTAGTTCAGGTTAAGACCATAACACACCTACCTTGATTTCGGTCCCTCCCATAGACACATAGTCATAATACCAATGGGATTCCGAGGGGTCTATCCAGAGCGAAGCTGTTTCCCGTACCATCGGTGAAACACGACCTCCTATCGCACTTGCATAAGTATCCAACACTTATATATATGAGAACTATGCTGTTGTGCCCTCACAAACGCGCACACAATGCAATACTAGCCTATTCCGCATTATCGATGTCCAGTCTCGATAATACTACGGCTAGGGATATTTAATGATTAAACCTTCAGGGACTGATACTGTCTCATATCATTCTCAGTCCAGGTACTAATCATAGGGACCTCTCTTCATTATATATCTATGGTGATCTAATCACAAATGATGTGAGTGTAATTTCCTTGTCACATAGTTAATTTGCTACAACAACACAATGATCTGTGCAAATAGTGACGCTATGGGTCATTTTGTCCAACATAATGTTCAAAGATATGGTTGTAACTTGAATTCTAGAAATCATAAACGGGATCCGTAAAAATATAACAAAACTAGACACATTAAAGAATAACATGGTGGAGTTGTATAGCAAATTTTGAAAAGTGATTGTTCTGTATAAAGACCTGAAACTATTTCTGTTTGCGCAACGTATAAAAATTCGATTATATCTTACGTTCTAAGAATCAAAATTGAAAACCGTCAAAAGCCACATAAACTAGACATATAAGCGGTCATTCTATTGAAGATTTATCTTCTTCCATTTCCCCAGTAAATTGTAGTCTAATTTAGAAGTTGGTCATGTGTAGTGTAGAAATGTCTAAAATAATTGAAAGTCAAATTTACTAAATCTCAACTTAGGAAATTCCAAATCACATTTCATAAAATTCGTAGAGATCTTAAGTAATCTAAATTTCTAGAAAGTTGATTGCTCATGGTATATCTTGTTCATTTATGACATTTTGGTTTGTGTGTATATACTTTACTTTTCATAATGATTCTTGATTTTATTGCCAATACTATAGATATTGTTTACTTAAGATATTTGAAACGTTTTGTCTATAATTTCAGCAAATAAGTTGTTCGGATATATTGTGGTTTATTTGAGCTTGATATATGATGTTCAGTTCTATTAATTTTATTCTTGAGAGATGGATTTTATGATTTAAGATGATTATTCTTTACGATGACGATTATGATTTACCATGATTATGTTTTATGACGAGTACGTTGATTCTTGAGGATTTATGAGTTTTAAATTTGAGATGTGATTTCAATAAAGATTGGGGATAGACCCGATCTTAGAGTATTGCAAAAGGGCATGTGTACATCTGTAGACATTAGCTTACTCCCAACTCTGATGTCACATTCCTGGCGAGCGCATGACCCTATAGGTGTCTTGGAGGACTGCAAAATGTGATGGCCCAAGATACTAAAGATTTACATAAAACTATATTAGAGGACACTGAGACGTAACTCCCCGAGGTTCTAGCAGTTTTTCAGATAGATATTTTATGGGACGAAGAGACGTAACGCCCATAGACACCAATGTTTTCCACAAAGGATGGATTAATTTTCAGATTTTCAATGATATTTGATTTCAAATGTTTTGTTTTTGTTTTTTAGCTAAAGGATTTTCATAAATTCAGAAGGAAAGTTTTCACAAATATTTTCAAACACAAAGATAAAGTTTTAGTATTGAGTGATTTACTAATTTTAATAAGTATATTTTGATTTATATCAACTCACTTAGTATTTCAAATTTCTCACCCCACACACTAGATCTATTTTGAAATATTTTCAGAGGACGAGCTTGTAGAACCAGATACTGTTTTGCAGTCATTATGTTGTCATGGATCCATCCAGTTGGGTACATTGTGCATAGTACAGTTATGGTCATGTTTGCTGAAGTTATATGTTAAGTTGTCTGTAATTAGAGCAGTAAAGTCTATTCTAACAAGAACGTTCATATAAATGATTAAATTTTTTTAGTTATGTTATAGAATTTTATAATTTTTTAACAAAGAAAGCTGAAATGGCATCCCCTGTCCCGACACTCATGGCATAGTCACCTTCAGCAATGTCCCTCCATGAGTCAAGCAGCTGCAAAGAAGAAAAAACATAGTTAGTGGCTCCAGAATCAACAATCCATGTAGATTTATTATCATCCACTAATAAAGACTCAATTACAAGTAAATCATATTTACATGTGGCCTTTTTCTCCTTCGACTCTGTAAGGTAGTTAGGACAGTTTCTTTTCCAATGTGTATCCTTATTGAAATAGAAACACTTTCTTTTAGGCTTGACATCTTTTGAGGTTCTCTTGTTCTTCTTCATGGGCTTTCCCTTAGCCTTCCCAGTTGTTGCGTTATTTTATATCATACCGCAAGTGTACGATGTCAAGTTTTAGTAAAAATGAGTTAAGAGTGTTGAACCCACAGGGATTGTGTTAAACTCACACTAAGTACTATAATTGCTAATCCTAACTTTATTTAGAAGATAAATAATAAAGATTTAGTTAAATAAATAAAATATGAAAATAATTATATAGGAGGAAATAATACGATAGAGATTCTAGAGTTTGATTTCACCTAGCTATCCCCTATGTATTTGTCATGCCAATTAACTTGTTCAGTTGTATTGTCTATAAGTCAAGAATCCTAAGTATTCACTCCTTCTTCCGAGTAACAGTGAAAATATTATTAACTACAAATTTTGATATCCCTATAAAAATCTAGTAATCAACAACTCATTACGTCTTATGATTCTATGTTAACGACTTCAAAGGAACTACAGATTCTCCCGAACTCTATAAAATCACTAGGTTATATTCTCTAGATCTATTCAAAATCCCTCTCTCCCGAGTGATAGATTCTAAACATATATCATCTTGATTTGTGGCCAGCAAACAAGAAGCATTAAACTCAAAAGAATATAAATAACTTAATAAAACTTCATAACAATATTGACAAACATAAATAAAGGTTCAAGCATCAGTTACATCATTTTCCAGAATTCAGGAGTTAGTTCATGACTAAGGATAAAAATAATAAGAATAATGTCATGAATCTAATGGAAATCATTAGAGTTCTAAGAAAGAAACTAGAAGATAAAACTCGAATTGAATCCTTTCCTCTTCGGACGTCACCGCATTCGTCTCCTCTTATTGCTCTTCAATCCTTCTCATTGGATCTCTCTAAAAATAAATGTTTTGTGTTGTGTATTAGCCTCCCCCCTTTACTCTTGGACGAACTTATGTATTTATAATAAAGTCTTGGGGTCCTTGTGGATGTAAAACCCTAAAATTGGGTGTTCTGGGTGTCTGCGGGGCGCCGCAGCGCCAAAGCCACTGGATTTTATATGTGCAGTAACTCGAAGGCGCATCGCGACGCGCAGGCATGGCGCATCGCGATGCGTGGCAATCTCCCAAGATGTATGCTTTCTGTATTTTTGCTCTTCCCGCGTACTTCTGATGCGTCCGTATGGTCCCAAAACACGTACAAATGCCCCAATATCCATGTATCAATGCTTCCTACAAATAAAACATAAAAGAAGTACAAAATACATTAAATGATACAGAAACTAACAAAATAGTAAGCTAAGAATGCAGGAATAAGTGGGTATAAACCGCACTTATCAAATACCCCCAAACTTAAGATTTTGCTAGTCCTGAGCAAAAGACAAAATAAAAACTAAATAAATAAACAAACAATAAGTAAAAAAATTAACTAGGCCACTTTCGTAGGGATCATGATTGCATTTAGCGTATGCAACAAGCCTTTAAACCCCTAGGCGGCCCTAGTGGATGAGTTATAGTCTCGTGAGGGCTTACCGCGACGACACCCACAAACATCATTCACACACAATCATGCAAAAATATAAACAAAGAAAATAGTCCTGATAGTTATGCATATTGTTGTCCTCAAGGAGTGCTCATCAATGAAATCAGAGAACCTTCAAAGTACGCAATTGTGACTCAAATCCAAGTTCTCGAATAAATAATTTAAGCCAAACTCACAGTGTATGTGTTTGTAAAGGTTTATTCATAGCTACTCCTAAGTAAGCCAACTCAATGATTTCATCTCAAAGATTGAGATCCGATGGGTCAAACCAACCTAGATATCTAAAATTAACTCTATAATTACCGCTCTTTACTCTGTATAGTATGATTTTATTCTCTTCTTTTTCTTTTTTCTTTTTCATTTTTTTTCATTGTTAACACGCCTACCTTTTAAGGTAGCATTTCTCCTCATGGTGGTCCTAACGCTCGCCAATGGGTAGCTTTATGCTTATCGGTTATCGGTGGTTTCTTTATCTTATCATACCATACATCGTAATACTAGCATATTAAGATATATATCTAAGCAAACAGTCATTCATCAACAAATAATTTCTTCAACTAGTCACTTTGCCAACTACTTAGGTTCTTACTGCTAAAAACTTATTGTTAAGTGCTTACGAGTCTAACCTAGATCACTTATTCAAGGCATCAGATAAAAATCAATTGGGACTTATCGTTTCTAAGATTTCATTTATAGCAAAAAGCTGCATATCAACATTTCATTTGGAGAAGTGTTGGAACAAATGCCCAGTTATGTCAAATTCATGAAAGATATTCTGTCACGAAAGCGAAGATTGGGAGATTACGAGACTGTAGCATTGATAGAAGAATGTAGTGCCATCATTTAGAGGAAGCTTCCCCCAAAGTTGAAAGATCCTGGCAGTTTCACCATCCCTTGCACCATAAGAGAACATTACTTTAGTAAGGCTTTGTGTGATTTAGGTGCTAGTATTAACTTGATACGCTTGTCTATTTACAGGAAACTGCAGATTGGAGAAGCAAAGCCACCTCAGTCACTCTGCAACTTACTGATAGATCACTCACATTTTCGAGAGGTGTAGTGGAAGATGTGCTGGTCAAAGTCGACAAATTCATTTTCCTAGCAGATTTTATTTTCCTTGATATGGAGGAAGACAAAGACGTACCCATCATCCTGGGGAGACCATTCTTGGCTACAGGTCGGACCATCATTGATGTACAAAACGGTGAACTAACCATGAGGGTACATGACCAAGAATTAACATTCTATGTTTTCAAAGCCATGAAATTCCCAAATGACGAAAAGAATGAGGAATGTTTCAGACTTGATGTAATAGATAGTATCATCCAGAACACAGATGCAATGTAACTTCCACTGACAAACTTGAAGCATGCATCACCAACATGACTGACAGAGAATTAGATGATGAGATTCTGGAATGTATCAACTATCTTGATGGAGCCTCTCGCTTCAGATCGACACCACAAGTGGAAAACTTGGAACTACCGAGAAATGAGCTAATCAAGCCCTCGATTGAAGAACCACCACAGTTGGAACTAAAGCCATTTCCGAGCCTTCTCAGGTATGCATACTTGGAAAACTCTTCTGATTTACCTGTGATTATTTCTTCGTCATTAACATGGGTGCAGGAAGATAAGTTGATGAGAGTGCTACGCGAGCATAAGAGAGCGATTACTTGGACTATAGCAGACATTTGAGGCATTAGTTTATCATTTTGCATGCACAAAATCTTGACGAACGACGAGTACAAAGCCACAGTGGAGCATCAACGGAGACTGAATCAAATCATGAAGGAAGTCGTAAAGAAAGAAATCATCAAATGGTTGGATGCAGGCATCATCTACCCCATCTCTAACAGCACTTGGTTGAGTCTTATGCAATGTGTACCTAAGAAATGAGGAATGACTGTATTCACAAATGAAAAGAATGAGCTGATTCCAACAAGAACAGTGACTGGATGTAGAGTATGCATGGACTATAGGAAGCTGAACAAAGCAACACATAATGATCTTTTCCCACTACCATTCATTGACCAGATGCTAGACAGACTAGCGGGACATAAATTCTACTGCTTTCTAGATGGATACTCAGGATACAATCAGATTTCCATCGCCCTTGAAGATCAGGAGAAACCTACTTTTACATGTCTGTTTGGTACTTTTGCTTTCCGCAGGATGCCATTTGGACTCTGTAATGCTCTTGCTATATTTCAACGTTGCATGATGGCCATCTTTTCAGACATGATAGAACAAATCATGGAAGTCTTCATAGATGACTTCTCAGTATTTGGAGACTCATTCGACCACTACTTTTAAAATCTGGAAAAAATGTTACAAAGATGTGAAGATACCAACCTGGTACTCAACTGGGAGAAATGCCACTTCATGGTGCAGGAAGGCATTGTCCTAGGACATCGAATCTCACAGGATGGAATCGAGGTAGACAAAGCAAAGATTGAGACAATAGAAAAATTACCTCCACCATCATCCGTCAAAAGGATTCGAAGTTTTCTCTGGCATGCAAGATTTTACATGAGATTTATCAAAGACTTCTCCAAAATTGGTAAACCTCTGTGCAGTCTGCTGGAGAAAGATGTGCCTTTCAACTTCACCAATGAATGCCACCATGCTTTCGAGATCTTGAAACAGAAGTAGATCTATGTCCCCATCATATAGCATCAGACTGGACGCTTCCATTTGAAGTGATGTGCGATGCCAGTGATTTTGCTGTAGGTGTAATTTTGGGACAACGTAAGGCATAAATTTTTCACACTATTTACAACGCCAGCAAAACTCTAAATGAAGCACAACTCAACTACACAACAACTGAAAAGGAGTTGCTCGCAGTTGTGTTTGCTTTTGATAAATTTCGCTCATATTTGCTGGGTCCCAAAGTGGTGGTCTACACAGATCATTCAGCAATCAAACACCTGACCACAAAGAAAGATGCCAAGCCCAGATTGATCTTTTGGGTGCTTCTACTGCAAGAATTTGATGTGGAGATCCAAGACAAGAAGGGGACATAAAATCAAGTGGCAGATCACTTGTCAAGGCTCGAAAATGGAGGTACAACTAACACTGAGCTGATAATCAAAGAAACTTTTCCATATGAACAGTTGTTTGCCATCAAGCAGTAATAAGTCCCATGGTATACTGATTATAAAAACTACATAGTATCGGGGAAATGGCCGTTGGAATGGACACATCAGCAACAAAAGAAATTCTTCAAAGAAGTCAAGCATTATGTCTGGGATGAGCCGTACCTATTCAAACATTGTGCTGATCAGCTATTAAGGCGTTGTGTACCACATGAGGAGGTCAATAGTGTCATGCAGCATTGTCATTCATCACCTTACGGCAGACACTTCAGCGGAGATAAAACTACAGCAAAAGTCCTACAATCAGGTTTGTTCTGGCTCACTTTATTTAAAGATGCTCACTTATTCATTCTTCAATGTGACAGGTGCCAAAGAACGGGAAATATTTCGAGGAGAAATGAAGGACCTCTTCAAAGCATTCGTGAAGTGGAGATATTTGATGTATGGGGGATTGACTTTATGGGACCCTTTGTTCCATCATATGGATACATGTACATTCTGGTTGCAGTAGATTACGTCTCCAAATGGGTTGAAGCAACAGCACTGCCATCAAATGACTCCAAATTGGTGTTAAAATTCCTTAAAAAGAATATTTTCACTCGCTTCGGAACACCTCGAGCAATCATCAGTGATGGACACTTCTACAACAGATACTTCAATGCACTCCTAGCAAAATATGGAGTTACTCATAAAGTTGCCACTGCTTACCATCCGTAGTCTAGTGGTCAGGTTGAAGTTTCAAACAAAGAAATCAAAAGAATCCTAGAGAGAACCGTTGGGTCAACAAGGAGAGACTGGTCTACAAAACTGGATGACGTAATATGGGCATACCGGACATCTTACAAGATACCAATTGGAATGTCCCCATATCGAATGGTGTTTGGGAAAGCATGTCATCTGCCTGTGGAGCTCGAACATAAAGTGTACTGGGCACTGAAGAAGTTGAGGAAGATGACCCCCATGATTTCAGACAAGGAAACTGCCATGGACATAAAAGAAGATGAAGTAGAGTACATGAAGTTCTACGGTCGAGGCCAATATAAGAAGAATAATGGAGAGGGCTACTCTCCATTATTCTTCTAGAATCGACGTTTTTCCAACTTAGGAAGGTCAATATCCAAAGTTTAAGCTAAGCTTGAAAAACAAGACCTACTAAATCCCTTGGAGACTAGATCACTACCAAACCCAATCCCCCGCCACATGAGCCTGAACCAATATTGCCACTTCCACCAAGAAAATTATCATGACATCGACAGCTGCCTTTGCCTCAGACATGAAATCCAAAATCTTATCGAAGTTGTCAGAATACACGATCCTGGGCAAGCTCAACCTTGCAATAATCGGGTTCCAAATTATCAACAAATTTGCATTTGCATCTTTCATTTCAGCATGTAATGATTCTTTTTTTTTATCAATAGTGAAATAAATTTAATTTTTAAAAATTTTTTCTGTCTCTTAACAAAATGAGCGTGTCTAAATTTTGAAGGAAGTTTCAACTTTGAAATCACTAGCAGAATGGTCATCCAAGATATAGCACATTAAAACTTAAGCTTAGAATTGCATTGCCTATTTAGAAAAAAATTATGTTGGCCTAACTTGTAGAAATAGTCAAAACACTTGATATTCATTTAACTCTTTTATAAAGCTAAGGATGAGGTGACACTAGTTTAAGGAGATGACAAAAATAAAAGAGAGAAAAAAGAAAGTGAAAAGTAGTAGAAAAATAAAAAACAGAAAAAAAGAAAAAAATGCGAATCCCACAAAATATCTACTCCGATGTCTGGATTATTTAGTAACCGGGAGTATCGTGAACCACACGAATACTTTTGCATCAAACGACAAATCATATAACGAGTATGCAAAAAAACTTGAATTGGTGAAGTTATTTAGTAACTAGGAGCTTGCATCACAAATGTTCAGTTTTCACGTCAAAAGATAATTTGATGACTTAAGTTGAGGATAAGCCTTACATAAAAAATATTTGAAAAATCATGTTGATCCTTAACTAGGTGTTCGATTACCTTGATTAAGGAAAATATGAAAAGTGAACTAAAGTGTTAGCATTAATCTACAGTTAGCTCCAGCATAAATTGATTCGGGTTGCATGCAATTCTTGGTAAAATAATCACACACACACACACACGAAGATGCATTCGAAAGGTGAAACCTTCGTTGAAAATGAAATTTTAAAATTAGACAAAGCTTATGCCTTGGAAAGAGATGGGATTTCAATAAAGAAATTTTCGAGAACATGCTAAGAGTCATTGCATGATGCAAGGAATTTGCATAGCAAAATCAATGATTTGGGGGAATCTTGAGGGATAGCCTGAGCAGAAAATGAGATTAGGTTTGACGGTACCTATACAGATGAAAGCATCGCGACCTTTAATAGGTCGAATAATAGGTAATCAATTAGAGATGGTCTGCATACATACATACATACATACATACATACATACATACATACATATTGATAGCATTTATTTTTTGTGAAGTTTGGACAAGGCAAGCCTCCAAGAAATAGAGCAAAAACACTCAATTGAAGTCAACAGTTGAAGCTTCCAATACACAAAGCACCTGATTGTCAGAAAGATGAGACATTGGGGCGAGGCTCGCCTGAATTTAGCAACTGAGGGGTGAGGCCCACCTAGACGTAATAGCTAGGCTGCGTAATTATGATTTGGAACATTAACCAGAGCGAAATAAATGGTCTAACATACCGAAAGACATTGGAACAAGATGCAGTCAAGTGTTGAAGTTTCCAATAAACGGAGCACCCGATAAGCCAGAACATCAAGATATGAGGGCGAGGCCCGCTTTGGAGATAAAATCGCGGGTGAGGTTTGCCTAAAAGAATATATTTGGGTTGAAGCCCACCTATAAAAGGAGACAAGGGTCAAGCACCTCATCTGGTTAAAGCAGCAGAAAACCCGAGGGTCCAACCTATCAGAATTTCAGGCAGAAATCAAGGCATCTCAAAGCAATCGGGAACAAAGCCCACAATCAGCAAAGCCGGGAATAATGACTGTAATCTTTCAAAAATGGGAACAAAACCCACAATCATTCAGAAAATGAGAACAAAGACCACATGCACCAAAGCCAAGAATAAAGCTTACAATCATTCAAAAAACGGGAACAAAGCCCACAATCAAGAATAAACCTTACAACCATTCAGAAAATGGGAACAAAGTCCACAGTCATCAAAGCCAGGAATAATGCCTGCAATCATTCAAAAACCGGGAACAAAGCCTACAATCAAGAATAAGGCCTGTAGCCATTCAGAAATTGGGAACAAATCCATAATCATCAAAGCCAGGAATAAAACATGCAATCATTCAGAAATCGGGAACAAAGCCTACAGTCATCAAAGTACGAAATATAGCCTGCAATCATTCAGAAAATAGGCACAAAGCCACAACAATCACAATCAGAAATAAAGCTTGCATCGGTCAAAGTATTAGGAATAATGCTTGCAGATAATTATTAAAGTAGAGAATAAAGCCTGTGGTCATTCAGAGTATCGGGAATAAAGCCTACGACTATCTAAGTCAAGAATAATGCTCAAAACCATTCAGAACATTGGGAACAAAGCTCAGAAACATCAAAGAAACACCCAAGCAAGGTAAGTCTGGCGTCTCCTTGTGAACCAAGTAAGTTAAATTCATGCATGATTTTGATAGACATGTCGTTATCACACACAACACAAGCCTACCAATGTGGGGGTGAATGTAGACACTATATTTTTACGCATAGTGTGATGATGACTCTCATATGAGAACACTCTTGAAAGTTTGGAAAGGTTATAAGGTTTAGTGTTGGAAGAGAAAGCAACCCCAAAAAATCCCAAAAGCCAGAGTATAGCCGGATGTCATATATGTCCGAAAGGGTACACAAAACCATGTCTGGTCGGAAATTCTACAAGTCGGGCCGGATATGTATCGTATTTCTAGTTTTAGAGATAGACATGATCTATTTCCCTTTTTCAACTAAATCCCAACTTTTATAATCACCCATGCCTATAATAGAAGCTTTCCTTATGAAATGAGTCTTTCCCTTTTTAACCAAAGACTCACACACTATAAAAGGAAGAATATGTTCAAGAAAGAATGGGGAACTTTTGACTGCTATGGACTTTGAAATCGGACTTCTTGGAACGTAAAAATAGAAAACACACTAACCCTAATTTCCCATTCCAGTTAGAGATCCATCAACTAACCTAGACTTTCAGAGGCATTTTAGGAGCCAACTTACGCTTAAGGTACGACTTGAGGGCCTTAAAACCTTAAACTTTGCATATGTTTTCCAGCTTATGGCTGGACATGCACTTGTCACATAGTAAATCTGGCCACCTAATTGGCTACATCAGGGCATTGTGTTCTGTAGTATATAGGATGAAAACACAGACATAAAGTTTATAGTCGATTTTGAATGGACGGTAATATAGTTTGCACTCGGGATATAATTTCATATACCATATGAAAATGGACTTGCATGGCCTTTTATCTATTTTTATTCTTTTGCTTTCGTATTCTTTGATGATTAATTACTGCTTTATTGATTTTCCAGTTAACTAACCATTTCTGATATTGTTATGACTGCAATCTGGATATAATTCTGCATTCTTGACTTTCTAGTTTACTTAGCAAATCTGGCTAGACACTCAGTATGTCCGGCCGGACATTAGTGGATAATATATATTCGGACGGATGCCATATATATCCGACCGAATATGTTCTATTTATTATTGTTATTATTTCCTCTATTTCTTTTACTTCTTTTATGGATGTTTGTTTACTGTATGAAATATAAATTGTTTTGTTTGATTTATGCATTATAAGACATATGAATCATTTTTTCAACCTTGATATTATAACGGCATCAGTAATGGACCATTTCAAACCCAAATAGGTATATGGTCCGACCTTGAGAGGGGTGTAGTGCAGCCTTAAATCATTCACAGTGTCTCATGCTCGGTGACGGCTCTAGTATTCTCCAGTTAGTTCCCCATGGGACTATCTGTACTCTCTAAAAGATACGAGCTCAACAGTGTCGTGGTCGCCGATGTCATAGGCATAGTGGAAAATCCTACTTTGTTCCTATGGTAGACCCTTTTGCCCCACCCCAACAGCCCTCTCATGTACTAGTTCAGACTGTTTAGAGACAGAAGTTGATAGTTTCATTGTAGGACTTTCGAAAGCTGTAGCCAATCATTTTTTTCTAGGACAGAGCCCACCCTTGCTCATTGTGGTTTTATTGAGAGATTGAGTTATGCATTGATGTAGCTCTTGGTACACAATCAATATCGATTCCTCCGTATAGAATGGCTCCAACAGAACTTAAGGAGCTAAAAGCAAAATTATAGGATATCCTAGTTAAGGGCCTTTTACGTCCTAATGTGTCCCCTTAGGTTGCTCTCATGCCGTTTGTGAAGAAAATGATGGAAACCTCCAATATGTATTGATTATCACCAACTTGATAAAGTGAATATCAAGAATAAATATCCTATGTCGAGGATTGATGACTTGTCTGATCAGTAATAGGGAGTGCAGTGTTTTTCTAAGATTGATCTTCAGTCATCAATTCAGAATTCAAAAGAAAGATATTCCGAAAATGGCATTCTAGACAAGATATGAACATTATGAGTTCCAAGTAATGTCCTTTGGTATGAAAATGCCCATGTAACCTTTATGGATTTGATGAACAAGGTACTCAGGCTTTTTCTAGATCGGGTTTTGATAATATTTAATAATGATTTCATGGTATATTCCTAAAGTGAGTATGACTATTTAGACCACCTTCACCGAGTGTTACAAACTCTAAGAGAATATAAGTTTTATGTTAAGTTCTCAAAGTGAGAGTTATGGCTATCTAGTGTGACTTTCCTTGGTCTTTTGATAAATCAAAACAGAGTGATTGTTCATCCAGTTCAAGAATTGACACATTCGTTGATAGAAAATCTCATACCTTCTCTTCTATAATGCATCCCGAAATCACTAAGAAATGTCATGATCTCAAAGACCTCTATTGGTTAGAAGACATGAAAATGGCTATTGCAGGGTATCTGATGAGATTCTTTCCTTGTCAGAAGGTGAAAGTAGTGGGGTAAGATTACTATGGATTTTGTAATTAGGCTTCAGCGGACTTCTAAAGGCTATAATTCTATTTTGGTGATTGTAGACAAATTATCCAAATATACTCATTTTCTTCTAATGAATACTACATATTCTATAGCTTAGTATGTCAGACTAAATTTGATGAGATAATGCTGTTACATTATGTTCCTATCTCTATTATCTTTGACAGAGGTTCTCAATTAATATCAAAGTTCTGGTAGTCATTTCAGGAAACTTTGGGTATTCAGTTACACTTTAGTACAGTCTTCCACCCGCAGACCGATGGCTAATCTGAATGGACTATTTAGACTTTGAAGGATATGTTGAGGGCTTGTGTCATAGATTTCGAAGGCATTTGGGATCAATACTTGCCATTGATTGAGTTTGCATACAATAACAGTTACCAAACAAGTATTCATATGGCTCTATTTGAATCTCTTTATGGTAGGAAATGTAGTTCTTCTCTGGGATTATTTAAACCTAGAGAGTAGAGGTTGCTATGATGTAACATCCCCAATCCGAAGAGGTTATCGGCATGTAACAGACTCCACTATCACCTATGCCACTGTCTGTTACTAAAGAAAACTCACTTCATAACCTGATAACTAATCATCACATCAATATGCACACACACACATTTCATGGAATCGACTTAATGTATGAACCACAAGAAAAGTATACACAATCTGGTTAATCTTTATAGACACATCAGCATTCATGCAACTGTCATACACTAAAAAAATACCAAAAAAAAACTATATTATATATGAATGTAGGCCTGACATGATATACCAACATAACTAGTGACTGTAATATTGCTCTTGTCCCTGATCCATGTCTCCAAAAGATGATTGTGGCTCACCAGTTGAAAGATCCTGCAAAACTGGAGAGTGTGGGGTGAGTCCCAGTGAACTCAGTGAGTGGAGCTACAAAATCAGAAAACGGTATTAATAATTTTGTATAAGATGGTCATAGTATAAAAAATTCATTATGAACCTATAAAAATATAAACCAAATCTTTTTCTTTCAAAAACCTTTGTGAAAAATCATTTATGAAAATCATATATATCTGGACTAACTAAAGAACTGTAGAAAACCTTACGCATGGGGGCATTACATATCGTCGTCCCCCCATATGCCTAAACTGGTGTCTCATATGTATCGAAATCAATAACATTTCTTGAAATACTTTTCAAAACGTTATCATCAAAGTCCTTTGTGCTCAAAATCTCAAATCTCTTAAAAACCTTATGTTTTTCCTTTAAATAGTCATCAAAAAGTAAAGAACTAAATATCTTATGCAAATCATAATACTTTGAGATCATTAAGAAATAACTGAAATAGGTAAATTCTGAAAGCAAGTACTCCATTCATAGTGCTATGGAAATTTGGGGGCGGTACACGGCCTGGGTGACCTTTGAGTACCCTAACGTCGATCTAAAGTCAAAGTAACTGTTAGTTTTCTTCCTTTATAACTAAGAATATTTTCATATGACATGATAATATATGCAATGCATGAACACTAAATCTACTTAAATATTGAAAGTATATATGGTATCTATGAATTTTATGGGCTTAGATTTGGTGTTGTGCAAGTGCGGTAGAGGAAACTTATATTTTACTAGTCACTAGAAAATTCACTACTTGACGTCTAAATGTGAAAATTCACTGTAATTAATTAGGGATTAATATGAGACTTTAAAATTTTAATAAAATGGTCCTTAATGTATCTAATTTTTGTTGGTTTTTACAGATCTCAATTCTGATTTCAGAAACTCAAATTATGAACCGAAGATCAAGGGCTGTGCAAACTGAAAAACTAGCACAGGGGCAGCACATCGTCCAAATTAAAAAAATCGGTCCGGTCTCATCTTAAGTTCAAATATTCAAAATTTTGGATATGTTACTCCCATATGTGTCTAGTTTACCCAGAAATTTACGCTTCATTAATCGGACATCACAAATGTAACTTATAAGTCACAGCCTGTCCAGAAATCGTCCTAAACCAACATCGCTATGTAACTTTCTTATTTCGCCTTCTTTTCTAATTCTTTCAATCCAAAAACCCCCCAAAATAATTTCATCATTTTAAACTACCTTTATATGATATGAATTGTGCTTATTTTCTTTAACTAATTTGAGTTTAGTATAACGTCGAACATTTGGTGTGCGACATGCCTATATTCCCTCATTCTTACAACCTTAGGTAACTCTACCCCCAATTTACATAACCATCACATACTAACATCATTCAACATCTTAAAACCTACTTGAAAACAACCCCCTCTTTCATCCTAACATGGCTGAATCCCTCTCCCTTTACAACTCAAAATTTATGACATTACAACATGCTAATATTTACTACTTATTTAAATCATCAACAAACTAACATCGAACATCAAATACAACATCAAATCTCATAAGCCCCAATTTAATCTAACATTTAAGGTTTCATAATTTTGGGAATTCCTCAACAAAATCAATTTCCTAATTCAGTATCCACCTTAGTGCAAATAAAATTATACCAACAATAATAATCTAACATTATCTCAACAAAGCTCAAGAGCTCAAAGTTTGGGCCAAGTTTCTCTTACCTTATTCACTTGACTTTCTTCACAAAATGAGTACTGCTAAGTTGTTTCCTTCCTTCTGGCCTCTTTTGATGTTAGTTAGCACTTGTTTCACTTGAGATTTGGTGAGAAAAGAAGAAAATCAAGGTGTTTAGCTAGGGTGATTTTCGGCCATGTTAGGGAAAATGGTGGGGTTGTATTCTTATTTCTCAAATCATGAAATTTATGGTTATTTCTAGAACCTTAGGGGGTTGGGCCGAAATTGGGCTTAAGATTTGGGTTAGCTTACTTTCATTTGGGCTTATATATAATAATAATTATTATAATGGTGATGATGGGCTTTCTTTATAAATACTAATAATAATAGGCTTGTGTTTTAATTTAAGCCCACTAATAAATGTTAGACCCATTAGGCTCATCTCTAAATAAGGCCACTTGGCCCAACGAGTCATCTCCAAAATTGTCTTTAAGCTTCGGAAAAATTCTTATCCCAATTACCGAGACATGACTTTAACGATGCTATTTTTTTTTGGTCACTACAATCCCCCCCCCCCCCCCCAAAATGATTTGTCCTCGAATCATAATAAATTAAAATATAAAGTATACCTTCGTCCATGAACAACTGGGGGTATTGCTCTCTAATGGTTTCTTCTGGCTCCCAAGTGGATTCTAGTCCCTTGTGGTGCTGCCAAACCACCTTAACTGAGGGAACCCCCTTTGCCAAATCTCATAACTCCTTTAAAATGGGATACTTTCAAGAACACTGAGTCTCTTGCCTGAAACTCCAAATCTTTTCTCCGGCGATCTGCATAAGTTTTCTGACGACTCTGAGTCATTTTCTCTAATTAACTTCACTTTCTCCACTGCATCTTGTACCAGATTGGGTCCAAGAAACTTTTGTTCCCTGGTTTCAAACCATCCTACTGGGATTTGCACTTCATGCCATACAAAGCCTCGAAATGAGCCATTTGAATGCTTGTCTGGTAACTGTTGTTATATGCAAATTCTATTAATGGAAAATGCTAGTCCCAACTACCTTCAAAATCGATTACACAAGCTCGTAACATGTCTTCCAGAGTTCGTATGGTCCATTCTGATTGACCATATGTTTTAGGGTGGAAAGTTGTACTAAAGTGTAGCTGGGAACCCAAAGCTTTCTAAAATGACTGCCAAAACTTAGATATGAACTGGGAACCTCGTTCAGAGATTATTGAAATAGGAATTCCATGTAACGATACTATCTCATCCAGATACAGTCTGGCATACTAAGCTGTTGAATAATTAGTCTTTATTGGAAGGAAATACGCGGACTTAGTCAGCCTGTCCATAATCACCCATATAGAATCATACCCTTTCGAGGTACGTGGAAGCCCAACCATGAAATCCATAGTAATTTTCTCCTATTTCCATTCAGGAACATCTAAGCTTTGAAGTTTCCCTACTGGTCTTTGATGCTCTGATTTAACTTGCTGGAAAGTAAGGCATTTTGCGACGAACTCCGCTACATCTTTCTTCATACCGTCCCACCAATAGAGATCTTTGAGATCATGGTACATTTTAGTGATCCCAAGATGCATTATATAGGATGAGGCGTGAGCTTTCTCCAATAACGAATGTCTTAATTCTTGAATTGGGGGAACAACAATTATGTTTTGCTTCCGAATGAGATTTTCGCTATCTATATGATACTCAACATACACGCCTTGCTCTAATTTGCTTCTAATATGTTGAATTTGAGGTTCCACTTCCTGTCCAACTTTGATCTCATCTATAAGGGTGGATCAAACTTGTATCTATGACAATAACGCTCATTGAGTTGTTACATAAAAGCTCATTCCATCAAGAATGCATCTCTGCATTTTTCTATTTGGATGCCACTTTTTAATCGACAAATTTGCTAAACTCCATATAGATTTCTTACTTAAGGCGTTTACTATCACATTAGCTTTGCCATGGTGATACTGAATGGAACAATCATAATCCCTTAGTAACTCCATCCATCGCCTCTGTATCAAATTAAGATCTTTTTTACTCTAGTTATACTTTTAAACTTCTCACCATACAAATAATGTCGCCATACCTTTAAGGAACAAATTATTGTTGTCATTTCTAGATCAGAAGTGGCATAATTCTGTTCATTGGGCTTTAGCTGCCTGGATGCATAGGCAATAGCTTTTCCTCTTTGAATCAACATACATCCCAATCCCACTTTAGAAGCATCACAGTACATCGTTAATCCTCCTAATCCTACTAGCAGTGCTAGAGAAAGAGCGGTAGTCAACCGTTGTTTAAGCTCCTGGAAACTCTCTTCACATGCATCTGACCACTCAAACTTCACATTCTTTTGAGTCAGTCATGTTAAGGGGGTTGCTATTCTAGAGAAATTCTCTACAAATCTCCTATAGTATCTCGTTAACCCTAGGAAGCTACGAATCTCTGTCACACTGGTAGGCCAGTTCCAATTCTGAATGGCTTCAATCTTCTGGGAGTCTACACTAATTCTTTCTTTTGATATAATATGCCCAAGAAATACAAAACTGGACAACCAAAACTCACACTTTGAAAACTTAGCAAACAGCTTGTGTTCTCTCAATGTCTGTAATACCTGATGCAAATGCTCTACGTTCTCATGTTCACTACATGAATACACCATAGAATAAAGACTATCATAAATCGATCTAGAAATGGTCTGAATATCCTATTCATCAAATCATGAAAGTCGCGGGGGCGTTGGTCAGGCCAAATGACATTATCAAGAACTCGTAATATCCATATCCACTCTGAAAGGCTGTCTTTGGCACATCATTCTTCTTAATCTTCAACTGATAATATCCTGACCAAAGATCAATCTTTGAGAAGCACTGCGCCCCCTGTAGTGGTCAAACAAGTCGTCAATCCTCGGTAGCAGGTATTTATTATTGATTGTCACCTTATTCAGTTGTCGATAATCTATACACAACCAAAATGTCTCATCCTTCTTCTTTACGAATAACACTGGAGCTTCCCATGGAGATACACTGGGAGGAATAAAACCCTTATCCAACAAGTCTTGCAATTGTGTTTTCAATTCCTTGAGTTCTACATGGGCCATCCTATACGAAGGAATCGATACGGGCTGCATGTCTGGAACTACATCTATACAGAACTCAATCTCTCTATTATGTGGTAAGCCTGACAACTCATCTAGAAAAATATCAGGATACTTCTTTTCCACCAGAAACTACTCAGTGTTATTTTCTTCCACTCTAATATATGTCAAATATGCTAAGTAACCCATGTTTTTCCTTCAAAGAAGTTTATACACTTGCATTGCCGATATCAAGTTATGAGGCAATACACTCATATCCCCTTGATAAACTTTAACTGACTAATCAAGAATGTGCAAAGTAACGGTCTTCTTTCGGCAATCTAATACTACATGGTGTGTAGTTAACCAATCTATCCTCAAAATGACATCAAAGCCCAATATGCTCAATACTACGAAGTAAGCATAATATGTGTGCCCATCAATATCAACTGGACAGGTCTTCACACCCATTATAGCTTCTATAGGATCTTATACTGGTGTAGTTATGATTATGGGTGAATCTAAGGGCTCTGTATCTCTTCCCAGGTAAGTCACAAAACATGGTGACAAAAAAGGAATGTGTGGCACCCAAATCAAACAATACCATAGCATGCACGAAATCGACTAATAATGTACCTATGACAATTGCATTGGACGCCTGTACATCTTGAGGTGTGAGAGTATACATTATACCTTGAGCTCTGCTGGTGGAAGCATGTCCTCTGTCACCCAATGTTTGTCCCCTTCCTCATGATGTCTAAACCCTACCTACTGATCTCTTCTCTCCTCCTCCCATACTCATGTTGGGTTGTGGTTGGGGTATAGATAGGGTAGCACTAGGAGGTGGCAACTGGTCTGCTGGTACTGGACAATCATTCTTTAGTTGGCCCATCTATCCACATCGGTAACAACCTCTGCTCTTAGGTCGATAAGCTCCTGAATGAGATCGTTCACATGTCAAACATACCAGGGGACCCTATCCTGGCTGGGCCACCGATGGAGAAGAAATTTCATGAGAGGTAACACTCTGAGTAGGCCTGCGATTTGGACCTCCCTGAATCAGGCCCATATCTCTACGTACAGTGGGATGAGCTGACGTTTGTTGTTGTCTACTCGGACCACCCTGCTATGTCCTAACTCTCTCCTCTGATCTTGGCCTCTTTTGAGACCATCTATCTGCTTGTCTCTATTGGGTTCTCTAAGAACAAATCCAAGATCATTAAGCATAAAAGATGTGTGAATACTCAACGAAATTTGCGGAATAACTTACATTGATCGGCTAGGTAGGATATGTTTGATTGTATATTGAGCTCCAAGTATGGGTGGCAAAACGAATCAACGAATTAAATTTGTATCGAATCCTAAACGAATAGAATCAAAATGTGATTGATTTGTATTCGATTCGTTTATTAAACGAATCCTAATATCAGGATTCGTATTCGATTCGTTTAATAAACGAATCGAATATGAATATTCGTTTATTCATTTAGTCAATAATATTATTTAATAAAATAATTTACCACACTTGATTTACATTAATTCTTCATAAATATATACATATGAAATATGTAATTAATATATTTACTAAAAATATCTCACCAAATATCGAAAATATTAATTTGTCTATGATAATTAGCTATAATTTCTCGAATCTTAATTGAAAATTAATATAAATTAGTAAATAAAAATAATAAAACGAATCATAAACGAATAAACGAATCAATGAGCTTAAATTCATATTCGATTCATTTATTAAACGAATCGAATCGAATTGACCCATTTATTAAACGAATCCATTTTTCCAAACCCGTATTCGCTTTAAAGCGAATTGAATCGAACGAATAAACGAATCCTGAGCCAAATTACCACCCCTAGCTCCAAGCTTGATCTTTTGAATTCCAAACTCAATGGATGTTTCCCTATCACCTTTGTATGATTCTTTAAGTGCTAGCTTTGGAAGAAAATTGCAACAAAATTCTTCCCTTGGTTCTTTGTAGTTCACGAGAAAGCGAGGGGAGAAGAGAGAGTTTTGGTTTTTAATATTTTGATTTCTAAAATCAATTACAACTAATGAAAAGTCAAAACCAAATTTTGGTATATGCTTTACCAAAAGGCTAAACAAAGTTTTTGAGGGAAAATGCATTTAAGGCCTCCAACTACTCCCATCAATCAACTTTGACACTTGATGGACAAGTGATGTAAGTTGGTGGGACCCACTTTAATTCAAAATTCAAGTGGCTTGCTCAACACACTTCGGGCTCGGGTTCGCTTAATCTGATTAAACGAATTTTTCGTCGCGACGAAATTAAATCCAATTTAATTAAATAATAATGCCTTGCAAAATTATTATGAACGTCGCTCGTGAATTAATTCTAAATTAATTCGTTCGTCCGAATTAAAATCCAATTCTTATTCCGTTATGAAATCTAATTTCATTTAATATATCGAATATATTATTTAATCGATTAATTCCAAATTAATTATTCTCTCTCTTCTTATCGAATTTTATCCCAGATAAATTTTCACCGTAATTAATCCCAGATTAATTATGTTCGAGTCATACGTCATCAGTGAATCTTCGGTAAGCGGCCCATGAGATCCCTGGATATGTTTACAGTAAATCCGGTCGTCGGACTATCCGAACATGTGCGTACCCGGTACCACGTTCTTACCGATTTACAAGACATGGTTGGCTTCTAGCAAAGCGTCGTGGCTACCCAATTCTCCAGAAATATTCTTTAAGGAATATATAAACTATAACAGGTGTAGTATACATAGTATTGTGTATTGCAATCCAGTATCTGATGTCACATGTTAGGACTGGGACTGGAATAGTGTCTGCCCCATACGAAGCATATATCGGATCACAAGCAACTAGTCTCTATAATCGGATAACTATGACCTTGTCATATTATCCCGATAGTTGCAACATAATAGAGAACCAGTTTTGTATCCCTACGTGATCATCATCTCCATATGACTGAAGTGATACTTCCGTCTTGACATCACACCCAGTACACTACGATTCTCAATAAACCCAGAAGAGGCGTACACAGAACCTGTTAAAGTCTCGGACGACCAAAACTAAAGCGTATTGATTGTCACAAGTATTAGCAATGCAAGTTTCAGGTTAAGACCAAATACACCTACCCTGATGCGGATTCCCAAAGACACATAGTCATACTACCAGTGGGATTCCGAGGGGTCTATCCAGAGTGAAGCTGTTCCCGTACCATCGGTAAACACAACCTCCTATCACACTTGCATAAGTATCCAATACTTAAATATATGAGAACTATGACGTTACGCTTCCATAACACGCACAAGTGCAATACTAGTCCATTCTGTATTATCGATGTCCAGTCTCGATAATACTACGACTAGGGATATTTAATGATTAAACCTTCGTGGATTGATACTATCTCATATCTTATAATCCGGAACTAATCATGAGGACTTTTATCATTTATATATTTAAGTAATCTAATTACAAAATGATAAAATAGCAATTTCCATTGTCACATAGTTAATTTGTACAAAAACCACAATATCTTTTACAAATAGTGACGCTGTGGGTCATAATTGTCCAATAATATCCCACTTGGCCTATAGCCAGTCACTCAAGTATCTAACACCTGAATTATGTACATGTCGCTCAAACGTTTGCTGAGGAATAGCTTTCGTCAGCGGATCTGTAATGTTGTCCTCTGATGCGACCTTCTCGATCTTCACGTCGCCATGATGTATGATCTCGCGAATCAGATGGAAACGCCGAAGAACATGCTTGGATCGTTGATAAGACCGCGGTTCCTTAGCCTGCGCTATAGCCCCATTATTGTCACAATACAATGGAACGGGCTCAGCTGCTAACAGAACGACTCCTAATCCAATTAGGAATTTACGGATCCAAACTGCCTCTTTTGATGCTTCAGCTGCAGCAATATACTCCGCTTCTGTTGTTGAATCGGAAACAGTCTCTTGTTTGGAAGATTTCTAGCTCACTGCTCCGTTTTTCAAACAAAATATGTACCCAGATTGCGACTTACATTCTTCTTTATCGGTTTGGAAACTTGCGTCAGTAAATCCAGTTGCCTCAAATTCTCCATCTCCATAGATTAAGAAAGCATCCATAGTTCGTCTAAGATACTTAAGGATGTTCTTAACCGCAACCTAGTGACCATCACCTGAATTGGCCTGATATCGACTACACATGCTCAAAGCATAGGAGACATCAGGTCGCGTACATATCATAGCATACATTATCGATCTGACTGTCGAAGCAAACGGGATCTGACTCATGTTGTCTCTCTCATCTTGAGTTTTAGGACACATGTCCTTAGATAGAGTGACACCATGTGACACTGGCAACGGTCCCCTCTTAGACTGTTCCATGTTGAATCTCTTCAACACCTTGTCAATGTACGTGCTCTGGGAGAGTCCAAGCAGCTTTCTAGATCAATCCATGTAGATCTTTATTCCTAAAATAAAGGCTGCCTCTCCCAGATCTTTCATGGAGAATTTTAATGAAATTCAAGCTTTCACCGATTGTAGCATGGGAATGTCATTTCCAATAAGCAATACATCATCAATGTAAAGGACAATGAACGTTAGTGCATTCCTACTAACCTTCTTATAGACACAAGGATCATCCTCGTTTTGAATGAAATCATATTCTTTTATGATCTCATCAAAACGTTGGTTCCAAGAACGCGATGTTTGCTTCAATACATAAATGGATCGATTTAACTTGCAAACATTGTCTGCATATTTTGGTACGACAAAACCGTCAGGCTGTCCAAAAGGTTTCAGTTAAGGAAAGCGGTTTTGATGTCCATCTGCCATATCTCGTAATCGAAATATGCAGCAATAGCAAGCATTATCCGAATGGATTTAATCATGGCAACAGGTGAAAAAGTTTCGTCGTAATCGACACCATGTCGTTGACGATACCCTTTCGCTACAAGCCTAGCTTTGTACGTTTATATGTTACCATCCATGTCGGTCTTCTTCTTGAAGACCCATTTACAACCAATAGGCTTTACACATTATGGTGCATCAACCAGTGTTCAAACTTGGTTAGTGTACATGGAATCTATTTCGGATTTCATGGCATCTTGCCATAAACCAGAGTCGATACCTTGTATCTCTTCCTCATACGTAGCCGACTCGTCTTCCTCAATAAGATTAATATCCACATGAGGTGAGATCAGAAACCCATACCCCTCAGGTTGTTTTCTGACTCTCTCCGATCTACGTGGTCCTTGTGTATTCGAATATTATGGTACAGTCACATCCCTGATGAACTGTTCATATTCCGTTAAGGAATCGGTGCCAGGAACAGTATCACTCTGATTTTCATCGAGTTCTACATTCCTCCCACTAACCACTGCATTTAGGAATTCCTTCTCAAGGAAAACCGCATGTAGCGCAACAAATACTTTGTTCTCTTGTGGGTTGTAGAAGTAATATCCTTTGGTTTCCCTGAGATAACCTACAAATAGACACTTATCCGATTTGGGTTCAAGTTTGGTACCATCCAAACGTTTAACGTATGCCCAATAACCTCAAATCTTCAGGAATGAGAAACCTGGTTTCTTTCCTGTCCATATTTCATACGGAGTCTGTTGAACAGACTTTGATGGAACCTTATTCAAAATAAGTATTGCACTGTTCAATGCATATCCCCAAAAGGAAATATGTAGCTCTGTGCGACTCATCATCGACCTTACCATGTCCAACAAAGTTTGGTTTCTCTGTTCGGACACTCCGTTCAATTGAGGTGTTCCGGGAGGAGTCCACTGTGAAAGAATACCATACTTTTTCAAGTAATCGAGAAACTCATTGCTCAAGTATTCTCCACCACGGTCCAACCGTAATGTTTTAATACTTTTGCCGGTCTATTTTTCTACTTCGTGCCGAAACTCTTTGAATTTCTCAAAGGTTTCCGACTTATGTCTCATAAGATACACATAACCATAACGCGATGCATCATCCGTAAAGGTTACGAATTATTCATATCCACCTCTAGCCTGGCTAGACATGGGCCCACATACATCACTATGAACGAGGGCTAATAGTTCGGTGGCACATGCACCTTTACCGCTAAAAGGTGTTTTTGCCATTTTGCCTAATAAACAAGATTCGCAGACGTCATATGAATTTGGATCAAATCCGTCCAAGTACCCACTCTTCGAAAGTGTGGATATGCGAGTCTTGTTAATGTGTCGCGGACGACAATGCCACATATAAGTTTCATCTTTGTTACTTAATTTAAGCATTTTGTTTGTTATATTATATGTTTGAGATTGATTTATATTCAAAATATAAAGACAATTATTCACATCAGCACTGCATATCTCCATATCATTTTTATACATAAAACACCCAGTGTTTCTAAAAACAAAAGTATACCCACATTGGGCTAATAAAGATACGGATATAATATTCCTAGTCAAACTAGGTACATAATAACAGTCTGATAAGTTTAGTACATGCCCCGAGGGCAGTTCCAAAATATAAGTTCCTACAACCAAAACAGCAACCATGGTCCCGTTTCCAACTCGTAGATCAATCTCCCCTAAGGCCAGTCTCCTGCTAATCTGCAGATCCTGCATATCAGTACATATATGAGTACCACAACCAGAATCAAAAATCCATTTTTTAAAAATAGAAGTACACATGTTTATTTCTATAACAAATATACCTGAAGCTGGTGTCTTGCCCGCTTTGATTTCCTTCATGTGAGCCTTGTACTCACGGCAGTCACGCTTCCAGTGACCCCATTTGCCACACTGCAGGCATACATCTTGGGATTTGTCATTTGTCTTCCCAGAAGACTTTTACGATTTGGCCTTGCCCTTTTTCTTTTTCTTCTTCTTCTTTACACCTCCAGTAGCCTTCGGCCAAGTCTTGGGAGACTGAGATGTTGAAGCGAAGTGCACCTCGCGCTTTTTGCCCTTCGATAGCTCTTTTTCTGCTTCACGCAGCATTGCCATCAGCTCTCCAATAGTATGGTCTTGGTTCATCATATTGTAGTTCATGATGAACCCGCTCCAGCTGTCAGGAAGAGACTGCAAGATCAAATCTATAGAAGTCTCAACCTCAAAGGTTATGCCTAGCTGACCAAGCTGTTCAATGTCAGCAATCATCTGCGACACATGGTGCTCAACAGATGTACCCTCTGACATTCGAGAGCGAAAGAGTTTCTTCTGTAATTCATACATTTGCGATCTAAGGTTAGATCGATGAAGGTCCTTCAATTTTGCCATCATACTATAGAGATCCAATCCCTTGTTTTGGCGAAGAAATTGAGGGGTCATCGCAGCGAGCATGGCAGATTGAGCAGTTGAGTTGTCATCGCTATGAGTCTTCCAAAGCTCAAGCTCAAGCGGCTGCTCATTTTCGGACTTAGGCCCGAGAAGTCTCTCTATCGTATAGAGCATCCTCTCAGCCCCAGGACAATCCTGAGGTTCATATCCCAGTCAGGAAAGTTCGCGCTATTAAAGACATTTTCGCCCATGATAATGTCTCTAACCCCGATCTTTCCAGTCATCTTAATTGCAATAGTCTAACTATTCAATTAAGGATTTTTTAGGTACAGTCCAACTGTTACAAGAAAAATAATAGAATATTAGTCCAACTAATAAATATTTATAATTGATGAAATAATTTGAAAGCGCGTGTTGGCAAGTATTTGAACGAAATTGCAAATTCAATACTAGCCTCCCACTATTTTTCGGCGAGCCTCTAACCCTATGTTGAGTACTCGGGAAACCTAGTTTCCTAGTGGGCTAGGATCCCGTTAAATAACACACAACCTTGACTTTGGCCAACAAGCTATATGATATTTAACTAGGTAGATCTCTAAGATAAATTGGATCTCATCCAATTCCTAGATTCGGTAGGTGGACCTCCAAGTCTGAAACGTATATACAATATATATGCCAATATATCCAATATATTTTCCTACCTTTTCCTCTGAATCAACTAAGCCTTGGCTTTGGCTCAACAAGCTTAATGATTCCAGTTAAGCGGGACCCATTGACCTTGGAAAACTTCGTAATCCATGTCGATGAATAAGAAATGACCTTGACTTTGGCCAACAAATCACAACTTGCCCAAGACATGCGATATGGAACAAAGCTTTCGTTGTTCAAACACGTCCGCGATGGACATTGATCTTGACTTTGGCCAACAAACCAATGCCAATCTTGGATCTTGAGAGAGAACCACTCAACGGAAGGAATTCGCTTAATAATTGATTGAGGGTTTTTCGCATAATTAACAACCAATTAATTATCTTTGATTAGGTCTCATCATACACCCTTAAGCATGCATTCTAAAAGCATAATAAGGCGCGATAAATAAATTAATAATGATATGCATATGGATATCTCACAAATTATTCCTAGAACAAATCACTCCATTTCCTCTCCCCGGCTAGCACTATTCTAACTTCTACCCAATTATATAATACAATAAAGAAACCTCATTACATTGAGGGAATTGGTGAGAAGAGAATTACAAAGAGTCGAGAGATAAAGGCTAGACACGCAGGTCCAATTTAATAAATTCTAAATTTATTACAATAATTTCCAAAATTACCCTCACCCATCTAATATCCATCTGATATGCATTATTCATACAATACATCCATGTATTCACACAAAGCATATTATTCAATCAATCTAATCCAATTAATTAATCTTTGAATTAAGTGATCATCCAATGTTCAAACAACGATTTGATTTGCGCGAGTCCAACTCGTTTTAAGAATAAGTACTCAAAGTGTGTATTCTTTAATTATATCGAACTATAATTTTAAATCCAATTTAATTTGTATTCAATACTAATTCTTATTTAATTCCAAATTAAATAATTACACTTTTAATGTGCCTTTACGACTTAGATTCTAAATCTAATCTTAATGGGTCTCAAAGCTCAATTAACATCCAATGTCAATTTAATTAAAGTCCAATGGGCTTTTAATTAATTTCATAAGGCATGGGCTTTGGCCAATATGGGTCAAACCCAAATGCCAAGGCCCAATAAAGGAATCACCTATTTGCCATAAAATTAATTTTGGCCCATTAGGCCCAATTAAATTTTAAAGGTCCATTAATTACATTTGGACTTTATGGAATGGTTTTAGGCCCAATTTGGATCCAATCCAATTGTCCTAAACCAATTTGGCCCAACCAAGCCCATAAGGTCCAAATATAACAATCTTAGCCCAATTCCAAATTAAGCCTAATTAATTAAATTCTAATATTCCAAATATCACAATTTATTTAATTCAAGTGTATATCCATAATTAATTATTTAAATTAACATTTCCAAAACACCAATTTAATTAATTAATCATGCTTTATTATTTTCAATACATGTCCAACATTATTGAAACAAAATCAAGTTATTAACATGCTCCTTAACTCACGGCTTTCATGGGATTTTTTCATCAATTTTGATTTCAATCAAATTAAATCACAAATCAATATATCCAAGCATATTAAACACATCCAATGGTTTAAAAATCAAAATCACCATGAGCTTAGGGTTCATCAAGTATTCGGCCAAGCCCAATAATTTGGGAAAAATTATCTAATTAATTTTTTTTCATAAAATTAATCATGCATAACTCTTAGTTATCATAATCTAAGCATACTCAAACAATCAATTTGATAAAATCATGCTCCAAGCAAAAATACCCAAATTCAAGATTATAAACCCTAATCAATTTCATGCTTAAATAGGCTCATGATACCATTGTTGGGTTCTCTAAGAACAAATCCAAGATCATTAAGCATAAAAGATGTGTGAATACTTAACGAAGTTTGCAGAATAACTTACATTGATCGACTAGGTAGGATGTGTATGTTAGGGTTGGTGCTCTGAGCGCCAATCCGGATCGTATTATGTCCGATTCATGAATACGAGCAATACATTTTTCCATAATATTACTAATTTAAATGGTAGCACCTCTTGTCTTTTATATATGTATTCGATCTAATTTCGATTAGATTGAAACTAAATCTAATTTAGTGATATGTATATATATTAGACAAAGACCTCAGGATTTACAATGTAGTGCATAGTTACAACATAGCTTGTAATTGACATTGGGAAGTGTCACTATAAGTTGTATATCCTTAAATTAAGTTCCTGGTCAAGATTTACTGACACGGGTCAGTTAGTAAAATCCGTTGAGACCAGTACATGTCGTATATCGGACTTGGTCTGATGGTTTGTCCCAATGAACCATGAGTCTTGGGAGACTCATATAGACGTGTATGTGTTTATTTGATAAACACTGAACGACTCACCGAAGATTTCCTAATATATGGTACACCAACGTCAATAGGAATCTTCTCAGGTTGAGTAGCATAGTGATTCTTTGACTTGAGATACCACTGTGGATATATGAGTTATCCTCCACACTTAGATGGCAGTCACGTCACCGATCTATTTAGATCAGACCTCCGCCTGTTCGTTGGGTGTGGACTCATGCTCATGATATCCTGTGTGTATCAAGAAATGATTCGTCAGTTCTATGTACAGAGCATAGGTAGTCCAAATGTGATTAGCAATCTGTTAAATCTATGGCCATAGTATACTTCGGAAGTGAGTTCCGAATGTTATTTAGAGATTGTTAATTGATACGTCGATGAGATTATTCCTATAGAGATTTGACGTTTTCATCTATATCTCTGGAATAATGAGGATACCTGTGACAGATGGATTATACGTATGCAGTGACATCGACCTGTATGATTCATCAAGTTTATTCGTGGTCGTCATAATTTACGGGTGGGTGAATTATGGACACGAAATTAGATTTCGTGACGGATATGCCTGAATCTAGAGAGTCTCACTAATGAAATATACTCGTAGAGCATTAGGGCAACTGTTATAAATAATACTGATTATTATAACTCGTTTAACGGTTAAAAAAAATTCATGCAATCGGGACCTAACGGTCATTTCCGTATTACTGTGTATTTGTATTTAATATTTGATATTATTAAATACACATTAATTAAATATCAAATTGTGATATTAAACATTTATCATTAATATATGTATTTGAGATATTTAATGTAAATATAATACATATATTTGAGATATTTATATTTTTTATTTGATTATTTAATTGTTAAATAAATAATTAATTAATATTACAAATATCTTAAAGTAATGATTTATGCTTTATGATGGCTTGTTTCCATTGGCCCATTTGTAAATTTACTTTATTAGATATTTGTTATATTTATTAAAGTATAAAATGTGGACTAATGAGAATAAAACAAATATAATATAATTGTTTATTATTTTTGGAAGCCATTTTCACGCCCAAGTGAAAGATAGTATATCAAAATTGTTTTTATTATTTTTTCATAACAACACAAGAAAAAACAAAAATTACAAAGATGAGTTGAGAGCATTTGGTTTGAAAAAGAAAGGGAAATCAAAGCAAAAATAAGAATTTTGTAAGTAATTTCACTTCTTTTTCTATATGAAAAATGTTTCAATATTTCTTAGCTTCAATTGTGTTGTTAAGATCATGCCTCTACTCTTTTAGTTTGTAATTAAATTTGTTGGATGCTTGTTGGATGTGTTCATGCATGTATAATTAATTTATTTGCTTATTAATGTAATTAAGCTTAATAAATTAATTAGAAAATTAAAGTTGTCATTCTAGAGTTAATTAGTCATTCATAATTAGCCTAGAATTATTCTTGATTAATTTCATGATGGTGAGATTTAATTGGTGTGGCAATTTGAAGATTAAAGTATTGAATTTTATCAATTTAATGTAAATTGTCCAATTTGAGTATTTTATGAAATTAGGGTTCTTAACCCACTCAAATTTTGGGGCTTTTCATATATATGTTATAATTTGATGTATATTTGATGTATGTCAAATTTGGGATTAATTGGATTTGATCTTGATGTGTTTTGAACAAATTAGGCCAAATTGCAATTAATTAAAGTTCTGGGCTGTTTTCGTAATTCTGGAAAATTACTGGGCAGTTTGCGCAAATCTGGAAAATTTTCTGGTTTTGTTGCAAAATTGTAAAAATTATTTTGGGATTGATTTGGAATCAATTAAATATGTAATTGACATATTTAAAAATTAAAATGATTAAATTGTAAAATTTTGGGGTCTTATAGCAATTAATGATAAATCTGATTTTTCTGATAAAAATTCAGTTTTTATTTATTGAGTAATTAGAATAAATTAGTTTATTTTAATTGCCCAAGAAAAATATTTATCGGAAATTATTTCGGAGTGAAAATACGCGAAAACGGTGAAAAACGGAGTTACCGGATAACGGCAGCCCAAACAGCGAACTGGTCACTGTTCAGGCAGCCTACGTACTGTCCAAACATTTTAGGGGCTGACCTAGGCAGTCCCCATGAGCATTGGTCGGTCGTTTCAGCCAGAAACGTGTTTTTTACTATTTTGCGGAAAAACGTTTTCGTAAAAGTTTCGCGGTGTTTCTATATTATTTATGTCGTTATATGATATCGAATAAATATGTTTAGGTGAAATATGAATGAATTATTAATATTTGATATTAAATAATTTATTTGTATGTTTAAAAATTTTAAACTGTGATTTCTCCCGAACCGCGCTCCTTCCGCTGTGCCTCTCTGATTTGACCCCAACAGTGTAGACAACAAAAATTTGCCTCATTTGAAGTTGCTCCAAGCTCTCCTTTGATTGTATGTTGAGCTCCAAGCTTGATCTTTTGAATTCCAAACTCAATGGATGTTTCCCTATCACCTTTGTATGATTCTTTAAGTGTTAGCTTTGGAAGAAAATTGCAACAAAATTCTTCCCTTGGTTCTTTGTATGTCATCGGTGAATCTTCGGGAAGCGACCCATGAGATCCCTGGATATGTTGGTAGTAAATCCGATCGTCGAACTATCCGAACGCGTGCGTACCCGGTACCACGTTCTTACCGATTTACAAGACATGATTGGCTTCTAGCAAAGCGTCGTGCCTACCCAATTCTCCAGAAATATTCTTTAAAGAATATATAATCTATAACAGGCGTAGTATACGTAGTATTACGTATTGCGATCCAGTATCTGATGTCACATGCAAGGCCTGTGGCTGAAATAATGTCTGCCCAGTACGAATCATATATCAGATCACAAGCAATTAGTCTCTATAATCAGATAATCATGACCTTGTCATATTATCCCGACAGTTGCAACATAATAGAGTACCAAAGCGTATTGATTGTCGCAAGTATTAGCGATGCAAGTCTCAGGTTAAGACCAAATACACCTACCCTGATGCGGATTCTCATAGACACATAGTCATACTACCAATGGGATTCCGAGAGGTCTATCCAGAGTGAAGCTGTTCCCGTACCATCGGTAAACACAACCTCCTATCACACTTGCATAAGTATCCAATACTTAAATATATGAGAACTATGCTGCTACGCTTCCATAACACGCACAAGTGCAATACTAGTCTATTCTGCATTATCGATATCCAGTCTCGATAATACTACGACTATGGATATTTAATGATTAAACCTTCGTGGATTGATACTGTCTCATATCTTATAATCTGGAACTAATCATAAGGACTTTTATCATTTATATATTTAAGTAATCTAATTACAAAATGATAAAATAGCAATTTTCATTGTCACATAGTTAATTTGTACAAAAACCACAATGTCTTTTACAAATAGTGATGCTATGGGTCATAATTGTCCAACAGTCTCTCCCTAACTCGTGCCTCAAATCGAAGAGCAACATCTAGAACCTGAGTAAATGTATTAGTCTTTGTAAAGTGGATGGACCGAAATAAATAATCCTGAAGCCCGTTAACAAACCTTTTCACCTTCATCTCTTATATACTAACTAAATATGGGTATACCCGGATAGTCGAGTAAACTGTATATCATACTCAGAAATCGTCATCTGATCCATCTAGACTAATTGCTCAAACTCTCGACCTCTGGCATCTCTAATACTCTGCTGTAGGAGTCTAGACATGAATGATGTACTGAACTTAGCCCAAGTCAATAGAGAAGCACCCAACCGCCGACTATCTCGAAAAGAACTGAACCAAATATTAACTACATCTCTCAACTGGAAACTGACTAACTCTACCGCCCTCTCCAGAGAACATCCCAATGTGGTACATATATGGTCTGACTCCTTAATAAATCTGCATGGGTCGGGAGATGACTCTACTCCTGAAAATATAGGTGGATGAAGCTTCTGAAATGCATGCAAATAAACTAGCAGCTCATGTCGATGCGGCACCTAAAATCTTACTAGAGGAGGTTCATGAGGTAAGGTGGAGGGTCCTACTTGAAAAATAATAGGATCTGATATACTTGGGGGAACTACTATCTAGTGAGCCAATGAAGGTTCTACAGGTTGAGGTGGAATGGGAACTGTGGGTTCCGCTACTCTCGGCTCCTAGCCAGGAGGCTGTTGCTGACGGGAAATCAACTGAGCAAGAGCTTCTACTGAACGCTGAATCTATTACAAACCCACAACTACTGCATCATTAGTCTGAACCTATGGTCTACCCCGATCATCTCTTATACCCCCCTCATGTACAGACTTAGCTCTTTTTCCCCTATCTGGCTCGGGGGGAGATGTTGCTGACCTCTGATCTGGATATACACCATGAGGCATCTTGCCACGCCTAGGTCTAACTCCGGTTCTACCTTTGGGTGGCATGATATCTAGAAAGAAAAGAATAGTTGTCAATCGAATTCTCAAGAATTTAAAGCCAAAAGGATGAGACATAACTCGAGACAAGATTACTATAGAAACAGTCTCTCATATATTAGTACCCCGAGTATACTACATATATAGGACACTGCTACTCCCTCACTGTAGTCATTATCTCATAGTCCATCATCTAATACAAACTTTATAACATCCCCAATCCGGGGAGGTTACCGACAGGTAACAGATTCGAATGTCACCTAAGCCAATATCTGTTACTAAGAAAACTCATTTCATAACCTGATAACTAATTATCATATCAATATGCACACATACACATTTCATAGAATCGACTTAATGTATGAACCACAAGAAAACTATACATAATCTAGTTAATCTTTACAGACACATCAGTAATCATGCAACTGTCATACACGAAAAAAATACCAAAAATAAACTATATTTTATATGAATATATGCCTAACATGATGTACCAACATAACTAGTGACTGCAGTGCTACTCTTGTCCCTAATCCACGTCTCCAAAAGATGATTGTGGCTCACCAGCTGAAAGATCCTGCAAAACTGGAGAGTGGGGGTAAGTTCTAGTGAACTCAGTGAGTGGAGCCACAAAATCAGAAAACAATATTAATAATTCTGTATCAGATGATCATAGTATAAAAACTTCGTTATGAACCTATAAAAATATAAACCGGATCCTTTTCTTTCAATGACCTTTGTGAAAAATCATTTATGAAAATCACATATATCTGGAATAACTAAAGAATTGTAGAAAATCTGACGCATGGGGGTATTATGTATCGCCATCCCTCATACGCCTAAACTAGTGTCTTGGGACGTTACATATCGTCGTCCCCCAAGCCATTGAACTAGAACCAGGAGTGTTAATCAATACCATCATCTCGACCATGAAACTAGGATCTATTACTGTTACGTATCGACGTCCCCCTAGTCATGAAACTATATGTGCACATGTCTATTATATCTGTCAATTCCAATATTCATCAATTTCAATATCCATCAAGTCCAAGATCAAAATAAAAATCATATGTATCGAAATCAATAACATTTCTTGAAATACTTTTGAAAACGTTTTCATCAAAGTCCTTTGTGCTCAAAATCTCAAATCTCTTAAATACCTTATGCTTTTCCTTTAAATAGTCATCAAAAATAAAGAACTGGATATCTAATGCACATCATAAAACTTTGAGATCATTAAGAAATAACTAAAATAGATAAATTTTGAAAGCAAATACTCCACTCATAATGCTATGACAAGTCGGGAGATATAAACGTTTATTGAAATGTAAATTTTTTCATACATGTATTTAATTGAAAATTTGATGTGTCATTACTTCTAAAACATTTAAACAATATATACACAACAAAAAGAAATTACAAACTTGATCAATTGAAGAAAAATTAATTCTAAAATGAAGCTTATTTGCCAAATTTTGAATTTCTCAGGGAGAGAATGATTTCATGAGAGTGAATTGTGAAATAAAGAGAATTGAAGCTAGAGATATTGTTGTTAACTTTTGTGTTTTTTTAGTTGATAAAAATATTTATTTAAATTGGGTTTAATTTTTTTATTTGGATAAAATAAATGGTCATTATAAAATTCCATATTTTTTAAGTGGCTATGGTGGGTGATAAAAATCCCTAAGGAGACAGGGGATTTCGGGGACCCTCTCCAATTGAGACAGGGATCAAGGTTGAAATGTTATTAAAAAAATAACGTCGAGATAGAGACAGAAAAAATTTAATACTCATTTTTCATTCGGAGAAAGGAAGAAGATCAGGTAAAATCACCACCTCCTTCCTATACTCCATTTAAATTTTAATTTATTTATTTTAAAATTTTCAATAAATATATTCAAATTACTATTTAAAATTTTATATAGATGTAAATAAAAAATATCGTAATATTTATAAAAAAATATAAATTATAAATAGTATAAGGACTTAAACAAAATAATTATTTATATGTAGTCACTTTTTAATGAGGAATCCATCATTTTATTAAATCACGGATCAAAACAAATGACAAAAAACACCAATATCAATCTCCTATATATATATATACTAGATATTGTCCGTGCCTCCGGCACGGTGTTACAGAATTTACAAAGAGATTAAGATTTTGTTATTTAATTTGTTTGTTAATTTTCAGAGATATTCTATAATGAAATGATTTTATTTTTTAATTAAATGATTTTATTCTTTAATTTATTTGGTAGTTTTCATTTTCCTTTAATAAATGATTTTATTCTTTAATTTATTTGGTTGTTTTCATTTTCCATTTTTATAGAGATTCTATAATAGAATGATTCTTTATCAGCCATTAGATTATAATGAGATGATTTGAGCCGCCAATTAAGCCACATAAAGATAGCGTTTGGATACATTATCTCTCTTAATCCTAACCATCCGTTACATTCTCTTTCTCCCCACACCATTGTGTTTTGTAATATAGATTTTGATTTGTATAATAGATTTATGTAATATATATTATCATTTTTTAGAAAGTGTGTGCTTTATTTTTGGATAATATAATATTTTAATTAATATATTTTTAAATGACTTAAATTTATTTAAAGAAAAATTATATGATATTCAAGGTTTAGAGGATTTCCATTCCATCAGAGAAATAATTACGAGGAGACGATAAGGAGATGAGAGACTTGAAATTATCGTAAATTCTCTCTACTACTGTTAGTCTGTTAGATGTCCCAATAAGGGTGGCAGTTAGCCCGCGGTCCGGTCCGGGGTGGAAAAAGCCCGGGCCAAAATAAAAAAAAACATAAATATATATAATATATATATATTTAATATGTTTGTATCATTTTAAATATTTAAATTGTTAATTTATCAATGAAACTTGTGATTTATTTATAAATTGTATTTGTATATAGTGAAATATATTTTATATTTTATATTTTTAATTTTTAATTTTTTTTTAATAATCGGCCCAAAAAAAAGCCCAGACCCAGCCCGGCCAGGCCCGGAAGACACCCGGACCGGGCTTTTCCCGAACCCGGGCTTTTTTTTTTTTGGCTCGGCCCGGCCCGGCCCATTGCCACCCTTATGTCCCAACAGTTATTTTCGAAACTATGAACCAATTTGAAATTATTCAATATATCAGGGGTTAGCTGAAATTAACCAGTCGTGCGTGCTAAATACAAATGTTTTATATACAGAAGTTGCCTGAAATGAACTCCTTACAGTCTCGATAATACCCATAGTCATAATCTAAACAAATTATTAAAGAAAATCCAATTCAGTTATCTTTGTAGCAAGTCAGAAAATGATATGGTCTTAATTTGAAGAGATAATTTTCACCGCTTATGACCAAGGTGATGGTAATATGCGAAGTGCGTGCCACCTGTTCGTTATAATGCCTCTGTGAATGTTCTTACCGCGTTTTAGAAGCTGTATAGAATATCATTTGTTCGTAAGCCATCCATACATGCATAACATACTTGTTTTCGGGTTTGTAGAAAGTTTTGTGCTGATGAGTTTGTAATTCTTGTTTGAAGCTGTTTTGCAGTAAATGAAATTGAACCACACTGTGGGGGACTAGAGACAATTATGAGCTTTGTCGGTTGTTTAGATTTTGCAAAAGAAACGAGAAGCTCATTCCTGTAAACTCTATATTGAAGACTGTTGTGGGTAAACTTTTTATATTTTTTATTTCAATCATAAAGCTTAGGCCATGGTTTTAAAAATCGGTCTGAGGCTGCCCACCTCGCCTTACGCTGGCGACTGCCTCGCACCGCATCGCGTGTTTTCGAACCTTGGCTTGGACTGTGTAAAAATATCTCGTATATTATAATGTTTGAGGTGGGTTTAGTCATTTACATCTGCAGAGTCATGTGACTTAAAATATTAATTTAGGCTATTGGATTTTAAATTTTGACGGTGTTGACGGCTGATTTTGGTCTCAGGGCAATATGAGAATATTATTCCCGAAACAATCATCCCTCAATAGTGAATTTGTTTGGTTATGGGGGACCAAAAGCAAACTTAGCAAAAGACAAATAATACGCCAATCGACAAGGAGATTTAACGTGGTTCGGCGGATCTTGGTCCGACCTACGTCCACGGGCACAAAAATGATGATACTTTTATTACTCAAACACGCTTCTCGGCTCTGCTTCTGGTTTTTTTACAAGTCTGATGGTAATGATTCTGATATTGATTCTGATGTCTCTTACACACACTCTACCCTCCTATTTATAATAGTGCAGAAGTCAGACTCCTTCTTTTACAAGGGTTTCCTAGTCGAATTAATCTCCTTCTTTTATAAGGATTCCTAATTTGAAACTACCTTCACTTCCCATATCCTATTAGGATACTGACTCATCAACCTTTCCCAATGAGAATAGGATAACTTATTATCTTATCTTGTATGGATAGAATGCCTTATCTTTCCGAACATGTCTTGCCCTATGCTCGGTTTTCATGAGGTCGGTCTTCATGTGGTCGGTCATAATAGTCTTTTGTACTGAGAATGCTGCTGTCGACCTGATAATTGCCCGGTCATCTTTGAACTCAAGTGCTCGGTCACTAACCGTAAAGTTCCCGGCCCCTTACTATTGACTCTTTAGTGGTCGGGTCGGCATTAATAATCTTGACTGAGAAGTGAATTACCTTTTTTACCCCTGTCGTGCTGCTTAAATAACATAGTGCCTGAAAACACCATCAACATCTGTCCCCTAGTTCTCGGTTCCAACGAGTATGCAAGTTGGTGCCGGGAACTATATAAAAATGGTGTGCTGATCTCCTTGCTGGTGGTCGCTCCAGAAATCACAGAGAAATTGCCTTCGCCATCAACTAAGTCTTCTGTTTCTATCTTCATATCCTCGGTTATTGGAGATGCTGATCCTATTCAGAACAATTCTCCACCTCAAAGCAAATTGCTTACTTGGGTCGTTCCATCAGGAGATGAAGTTCCTCTTGTTGTCCAAACTAAAAATGACTCCTCCTTTGTAATATATGTACCAGAGATTTAGAGGTCCTGACCCCTGACTGATCCAATCTTGATTGTGAGGAGAAAATTTTGCCTTTGAGCTAACGATGATGTGCTCGGTGGCATGTGATCCTGTCTCGAGCTGTGAGAGATGCTCGGACATGGGGGAATGTTACGTCCCCAGTTCGAAGGACTGACTCGGTGGGACGCAACTCGACCCCGAATGAAGAGAGACACTTGGACCTGGGGGAATGTTACGTCTCCAGTCCGAAGGGCTGATTCGGTGGGACGTAACCCGACCCCGAATGAAGAGAGGCACTTGGACCTGGGGGAATGTTACATCCCCAGTCCGAAGGGCTGACTCGGTGGGACATACCCCGACCCCGAGCTGAGAAAGGCACTTGGACCTGGGGGAATGTTACGTCCCTAGTCCGAAGGAGCCGACTCGGTGGGACGTAACCCGACCCCGAGCTGAAACAAACATCGATCTCGGCGGTACAAGAGCAGACCCGAGCCGGAAAGAAACAAGTGGCCTCGGTGGAACGAATCCATCCCCGAGCTGATTAACCAAGTGGCCTCGGCGGAAAGAATCCATCCCCGAGCCGATTAACCAAGTGGCCTCGGCGGAACGAATCCAGCCCCGAGCCGATTGACCAAGTGGCCTCGGCGGAACGAATCCAGCCCCGAGCCGATTAATCCTTGGGACTTATCCAGAAGGGAAGTGAATCAACCTTTTGAAGTCCTACCGAATCTGGTACGAGCGTCCCCTTGCCAGACCAGCGAAAAACAAAAACAAAACTCTGGAAAATAAATTAAAAGGCGGGGGCGACTTAACACTTATCCCAAAACAAAATGTTAAAGTGTAAACAACAACACGGATTCCTTAAGACAGCGTCCTGCCCAAGGTTTCCAAAACACAATCCTGAATCTTTCAATTCAGAGTCCCGGCGAACCAGGATTTGGATCAAAGAGCGTTTAAAATGGTAAGGGCACATCCTCTATACGTCGGGTCGCTGTGGAGCCTGTGTATTGTGCGAGGGCTCCTCCTTACCACGCTGGAGCAGGCACACGCTACAGGGGCACAACGCCTCCCCGTGCTGCGCCTCTCTTGGATCCAAATGATGAATGGATCAAAGAGTGTCTGAGATACTAAGGGCACATTCCTCCTTAGGTCCGGCATCACTGGAGCTAGCAATCGTCACTGGGGCATCATCTCTCCCCGTGCTATGCTTTCTCACAGATCCATTACATCAGGTAAGTGAGGATCAGAGAGTGTTTCGAATCATTAAGGGCATATTCCTCATTATGTTCGGTAACACTGGAGCAAGCAATCGCCACGGGGGTATCATCCCTCCCCGTGCTATGCTTCTCACGGATCCTATGCATCGAATTTGTCCCTGAATATTCTGAGGACCCCGAGCTAAAGAGACATTTGGTTCTGGGGGAATGTTCCGTCCCCAGGCCAATAAGCACGACTCGGTGGGACGTAACCTGACCCCTAAGTCGAATAGTATAGCAGCCTCGGCGGAACGAGATCCAGCCCCGAGCCGATGAAGAGGCCTCGGCGGAACGAACTCCAGCCCCGAGCCGATTGTTGAAGTGGCCTCGGCGCCAACTGTCCTTTGTAATGGGCGTTGAGTATGTCCCCCGTTTTTTTTTTTTTTTTTTTATGGCTTCCAACTTTATTTTAAGAAAGCGGATGGAAAAAATTTTTCTTTTGAAAAGAGAAGGTTTTATTCATATTTGGGGACATACTGCCCTCCTTACAGTTCTTCTGCGGGATATTTCGAGAAAAAGCTTTATATTTGGCTCATTTGTGGGCATTGTTGGTACTGACCAACCACCTTGTAATCCCGGGGCCTGTTCCGTTTCTAGCACGTCTGACTCCCGAGCTCTGGTATAGTTTTTCCTTGACCGATTAGAATCTCTGGTCAGTGCTATGTGTCCTCTGCCTAGTCGCCATAACTTCATGGTCAATGTATTTATTTAAATATCCATTCCGCGTCAGGTCTTCCATCTGTTCCCGCAAATCTTTACACCCATCTGTTGCGTGTCCCCTCAGATTATGATGTACACAATAGGCTTTTTGATTTCTCTTATCAGGGGGGAATCTCCTGAGGTCAGGTTCTATTAAGAGGCTTTTTCCTTGGATCTCCATGATGATCTGCCCTGGTGGCTTGCTCAGGGGAATATATGCTTCTTCCCGGACTATGTGGTTTACTTGGGTCGGGACTCCTCTTTCCTGGTCGCTCCGAGGCATTGGTTTGAATTCCTTGTGTCTCGGGAGGAGTTTTCTGAACTCCCTATCTGGCTGGTGGGGGGCCCCTGCCCTTGTCGTCCTTTCTTTGACGGTTGTCCCCCTCCGGGAGATTTTTTCTTCGTTTTCTAATGAGACGAACTTTCGGGCTACCTCCAGAGCGGTAGCATAGTCTGGGGTGCCTTGGATCCTTAGGTGGGTCCATAGTCTTCCGACCTTTAAGGCTCCCTTCAGGCCTTCCAAGGCCTCGGGAGACTCATACCCCCCGACCTCGAGCACCATGTTATGATACCTCTCAATAAAGGTTTTTAGGGGCTCGTCGTCTCCATGCTTCATGAGTCTTAACTCTCCAATTGTCTTTTTAGGGACGCAGGCCCCTTTAAAGTGCCGTACGAACGACTTTCTGAGTTGTGCAAAGCTACCGATGCTTCCTGGGGCTAGACTTCTATACCATAGAATGGCGGATCCACCCAAGGTTAGGGGGAATACCTTGCACACGGCATCCCCTGTCACTCCTTGGACCTCCATCCAATGTTTAAAAATACGGGGCGGCGCCTCGAGGCTGCCGGCCATTGAGGCGCGAGGCGGACCTCCTCGAGGCGGTGAGGCGGGCGCCTCGATCCGAAAATCGGAAAAATAATCCAAAATACATTCATTTATTCATAATTCATAGTATGTTCAAAAAACTATTGATAAATAATCCAAAATACATTACTTTCTTCATAATTCATAGTATGTTCAAAAAATTATTGATAACTAATCCCTAAATAAGCTATCATTAGTGTCTAGCGGCATGAAGCTTGGGTCAAAATCTATGTCATCATCAAATGGGTCATTATCCAAAGAACCTCCTTCACTTGTATTGTCTTCATCCACTAATTGTGGAGCATTCCCTTTCCCTAACAAATAACATAAAGTCGTATTATTTTTTAATTTGATTATATAAATTGCATTATTTGTACAAAATTAGCTTACTTTGGTCTATGCTCCTTTTTTGTGCAGGTGCTCTACTGCCACTCAGTTGTTCAATGGAACGACGACGTTTTGGAAGCCCAAAAAGTCGTCGTTTCATTTTAGAAATTTTTTTTAAAAAAAAAAAACCCTCTGCTGGTGAGGCGGCCGCCTCACGCCGATTTGGCGTGAGGCGGCCTGAGGCGGCCGCCTCACGAGCAGAGAGGCGGGCGCCTCAGAAAAACCTCATAAGGCGGCCGCCTCGAGGCGGCGAGGCGGCGCCTCAACCGTTTTTTTAAACACTGCCTCCATCGATAGTACAAAGCTCTCAATATGGGATTTCGGATCGGTATGGCCTTTGTAGGGCGTCATGGTCGGCATGTTGAATCTTTTCGGGAATTTTGTTGATTTTATTTCTTCTGTGAGGGGGGATTCCTCTTTGTCGTCCCGGGTGTCTCTTGTATCTGTTTTGAGGCTTGTCCTCCACTTGGCCATCTCTTTCTTTAACCAAGATTTTACCTCGCTATTTGGGCCGACATGTCGCCTTCCGTGCTCTTCTTCATGTCTGTTGCCCCGGGTGCGATGTTCCTTACGCCTTGGAATCTCCCGCACAGTTTCGTCGTACTCTGTGTCTCCTCTTCTAGTGTAGCGGAGACTATCATAAGAGGAATCCGTCGAATGTCTCTCTTCTTCTTCTTCCCATGTGTCCTCTGTTTGTGAATCTTTTTCCACAACTATGGATTTTATCCCGTAAGGCCCCCTCCTCCTAGGTCCATCGTCCTAACTTGTATCCACAACCCTCTTTCCATCTGCTATCTCTCCTCTTCTTTGATTAGCTCTGGTTTCAGGCTTCTCGCGGTTCTCCCCTTCCATTCTCTCCAGTCGGTTCATCATGGTTCTTAGGAGGGCCTGACTATCCTACCTGTCCTTCCTTATGCTTTCTTCTATCTTCTTCATCTAATCTGTGGCCGGATTCCCCGACGATTGGTGATTTCCGCATTCTGCCATCGTCTTTACTGCTCGAACCGCTTTTTGTTGAGTTCCCCACAGACGGCGCCAACTGTTGACGGCTGATTTTGGTCTCAGGGCAATATGAGAATATTACTCCCGAAACAATCATCCCTCAATAGTGAATTTGTTTGGTTATGGGGGACCAAAAGCAAACTTAGCAAAAGACAAATAATACGCCAATCGACAAGGAGATTTAACGTGGTTCGGCGGATCTTGGTCCGACCTACGTCCACGGGCACAAAAATGATGATACTTTTATTACTCAAACACGCTTCTCGGCTCTGCTTCTGGTTTTTTTACAAGTCTGATGGTAATGATTCTGATATTGATTCTGATGTCTCTTACACACACTCTACCCTCCTATTTATAATAGTGCAGAAGTCAGACTCCTTCTTTTACAAGGGTTTCCTAGTCGAATTAATCTCCTTCTTTTATAAGGATTCCTAATTTGAAACTACCTTCACTTCCCATATCCTATTAGGATACTGACTCATCAACCTTTCCCAATGAGAATAGGATAACTTATTATCTTATCTTGTATGGATATAATGCCTTATCTTTCCGAACATGTCTTGCCTATGCTCGGTTTTCATGAGGTCGGTCTTCATGTGGTCGGTCATAATAGTCTTTTGTACTGAGAATGCTGCTGTCGACCTGATAATTGCCCGGTCATCTTTGAACTCAAGTGCTCGGTCACTAACCGTAAAGTTCCCGGCCCCTTACTGTTGACTCTTTAGTGGTCGGGTCGGCATTAATAATATTGACTGAGAAGTGAATTACCTTTTTTACCCCTGTCGTGCTGCTTAAATAACATAGTGCCTGAAAACACCATCAACAGACGGTTTTTTGCTAAAAGAAAATTACAAAACAAAAAATAATTATGTACATTGAATTCTCTTCGGTGTGAAAAACTCGTGCTTTGGGTCATCCAACTTAAATTTTTTACACAAATTTTAAGCCATTGACATCATTCAAATCAAGGGTGGATGAATTGTTATCATTAAATGTTACTTTTGACTTTCAATATGACAATGTCTACTATAGAATTAAATGAGATCGAAGGCTCAAAATTTGTTTTAAAATCTTAGGTTGAAAAAGGCCCACCACTAAGTACCAGTGCAAAGCTTCTTTGCAAACATTCATTTATAATAAGTGATTAAGAAAAGTTTTTTTGAGTTGGTTTGAACTTCATGTTATGTTCTTCTGTTATCAAATTTGTTTCTTTCTTTGTAAATTGTAATGACTTATGTTGATGGAGATTTCTGCAACTAAGGTATTCGAACAGTTCGGCGAGGGCAGAGATGTAATTTCCCTTTTAATGAGGGTAAGATGTTGGAGGTATTGGTCAGTTCTCGGACAGTAAGAGAGTCCGGACATTGTTTCCCGGATTTGGCCGACCAGAGGACACAACGCAGTGCAAACTTCAAAGGCCGACAACATCAAAGCCGAGGCCGACCACATTAGTCCGGCGGCTCGGTTTGGTTTTATCTTATCTTCTGGAACAAGTTGATGAGCTCGGATATTTTGGGTCAGGACGGGAACAGTTTGGGTAGTTCGGCAGATCATCTTTCCGACCTCTGGAAGACCGACGTGTGAACGGGGTAGTTTGAACTCCTAATTGTGGTATGTATCACAGCATGGGATCTTTCCAGGCTGGCACTATTATTGTTGCGTGTGGCAGTGTGTAAAGTAAGGTGACGTGACAGGCCGTCAGGTGGCAGGTTTGCTTTCGGCGGACACGGTTTTGGGGCAGAGAACCCGTCAATCAGCCGGAGAATCACGTGGGTGACGTCATGGAAGCAGGGGAATGTTGTTGTAACTCCTTGAGTATATAAAGGAGAGTTAGTTTCATTTGTAAGGGGATAGCGAAATTTGTAACAAAAAAGAGGGAGCACTACTTGTAAAAACACCAGAAACAAACAGCTCGGTTTTCTTCAGTTCCGTCCATAAACAGGTCGGCCGAGCTCGTTTTGGCAATAAAAAACAACACCCCACTTTGTGCCCGTGGGCGTAGGCTGGACTCGCTCCGCCGATTCACGTTAAACTCTCTTGTCGATTTTTGTGTTTTCTTTCCCTTTTTGCTATATTTGTTTTTAGTCCTCCATAACCAAGAAAATTCAAGGTTGAAGGAGGGTTGTCTCGGGAGGGTTATCTCGAAACTGCCTCTGGGACGAAAATCACCCGTCGACAGTTGGCGCCGTTTGTGGGGATAGAACAAAAAGCAACTTGCGTAGTGAGATGATGGCGGAAGGCGGAAGCCATGGGTCGTTGGAGAGTTCAGCAGCAGAGTGGTTTGGGAAAGCAAAAGGAAGACTGGATGAAAAGGAAAGGGAATGGGAAGAAGCAGGTCAGAACGGAAAGAGAAAAGGGTTTGCAAGAGGAAGGAAGATTGACGACTGTGGGAAATATGAGGGAAGAACGCATCAGGAGTTAGGACAGCAGCATCTCCCCCTATTGAGTTGTAGAATAGAATTTAAAAAGGATGGGCAACGATCACCCATTAGGACTAGGGGTGGTGGAAAAAGCCCGAAGCTCGGCCCGGGGTGGAAAAAGCCCGGGCCGGGCCTTAAAATGAAAGCCTGGCTCGGGCTCGGGCACGGCCAGGGCAAAAAAAAAACACACATATATATATATATATTTTTTTTTTAATATGTTTGTATCATTTTTATTTGTTTTTAGCATTTAAATTGCTAATTTATCAATGAAACTTGTGATTTATTTATAAATTTTATTTGTATATAGTGTAAATGTATTTTATATTTATATTTTCTTTAATTTTTTTTTAAAATTCGGGCCTAAAAAAAAGCCTGGGCCCGGCCCGTTGCCACCCTTAATTAGGATTGAGTTGTAGAATGAAATGTAACGTAAAAAATGGGTGACGTTTGCCGGCCGTAGCTTGTTGGTCTCTAAGAACATCCCAAGATCATTTAAGCAATGAAATCATGTGAATACTAAAGTAAGAATGGCGGAATCATACTTACAATGAACGGATGTTGGATGCATTGAACACAAAAAATTTCCTCCTTGAAGTTTCAGCCAAGGTCTCATTTGAATGTGAAATCCAAGCTCCAAGCTTTGTTGTTGATTCCAAGCTCAAGGATTGGTTTCCCTATCACCTTGAATGATTCCTTTGGTGTGCTAGCACTTAGAAAAAATTGCAACAATTCTTTCTTATTCTTGATGGAGCTCACGGCAATGGAGCTAAAGGGGAGAGAGAGAGAGTTTTCAATTTACTTTTTTTTTGTTTTCCAAAAACTTATTGCAAAAATCTTTCACAAATTTGGTATATGCTTTTCCAAAAAGCATAAAGCAAATTGGAGGGAAAAATGACATTCAATGCCTCCATCTACTCCCATCATGAATAGTGACTGGTTGTTAATCACAAAAAGGTGACATGACTTCCATCACTAAAGTGACAGGCAATGTGACTTGTGATGTGACTTGTGGGCCCCACTTAATTCAAAATCCGAGTGGGCCCGCAAACACATTCCGGGCTCGGATTCGTTAATTCCGAATTAACGAATTTTCCGTTGCGATGTAATTAAATCAAATTTAATTAAATAATTATGCCTATCAAAATTACTATTCACGTCGCTCGCGAATTAATTCTAAATCAATTCGTTAGCCCGAATTAAAATCCAATTTTAATTCCGCGTCGAAATCTAATTTCGTTTAATATATCGAATATATCATTTGATCGATTAATTCCAAATTAATCGTTCTCTCTCTTCAAATAGAATTTTATCCCAGATAAATTCTCGTCGTAATTAATCCTAGATTAATTATGTTCGAATCATACGTCATCGGTGAATCTTCGGGAAGCGACCCATGAGATCCCTGGATATGTTGGCAGTAAATCCGGTCGTCGGACTATCCGAACACGTACGTACCTCATACTACGTTTTTACCGATTTACGAGACATTGTTGGCTTCTAGCAAAGCACCGTGCCTACCCAATTCTCCAGAAATATTCTTAAAGGAATATATAATCTATGTCAGGCGTAGTATACGTAGTATTGCGTATTTCGATCTAGTATCGGATGTCACATGCAAGGCCTGGGGCTGGAATAGTGTCTGCCCCGTACGAAGCATATATCGGATCACAAGCAACTAGTCTCTTTAATCGGATAATCATGATCTTGTCATATTATCCCGATGGTTGCAACCAATTAGAGTACTAGTTTTGTATCCCTGCGTGATCATCATCTCCATATAACTGAAGTGATACTTCCGTCTTGACATCACACCCAATACACTACGATTCTCAATAAACCCAGAAGAGGCGTACACAGAACCTGTTAAAGTCCTGGACGACCAAAACCAAAGCGTATTGATTGTCGCAAGTACTAGCGATGCAAGTCTCAGGTTAAGACCAAATACACCTACCCTGATGCGGATTCCCATAGACACATAGTCATACTACCAATGGGATTCTGCGGGGTCTATCCAGAGCGAAGCTGTTTCCGTACCATCGGTAAACACAACCTCCTATCGCACTTGCATAAGTATCCGATACTTAAATATATGAGAACTATGCTGTTACGCTTCCATAACACGCACAAGTGCAATACTAGTCTATTCCGCATTATCGATGTCCAGTCTCGATAATACTACGACTAGGGATATTTAATGATTAAACCTTTATGGATTGATATTGTCTCATATCTTATAATCCGGAACTAATCATAGGGACTTTTATCATTTATATATTTAAGTAATCAAATTACAAAATGATAAAATGCAATTTCCATTGTCACATAGTTAATTTGTACAAAAACCACAATGTCTTTTACAAATAGTGACGCTATGGGTCATAATTGTCCAACATAGCTGAACAAGCTTCTCCGAGAGAAGGTGCTACACTTGTTCGGCCTGCCAGGTCCTCAGTTCCGGGAGGGAGGTAGTGCTGAAGGATCGGCCAAGGAACAAGTCGGCCGAGGGCACGAGGTCGGCATCTATCAGGGCCTCTCCATTCAGCGCAGTGGCCTCCCCAAATGAGAGGAAATGAGAAAAATCTTGCGGGGGCCACCAAAGACCATGGGAAGGGTTCTCGACCGAGCTCCGGAATTGTCCAGAGATGCTAATGGAGCGCTCAGCACGAAGGGACCCTGTTAGCTTGGTCCGGAACTTCAAAATCAAGTTCAGACCAGAAGGATCTGAAGATGTGACGGACTCCAAGACAAGAACCATAAATGATTGTAAAAGCCTCTCTTAAAATGACCCGCAAAGAGTTGTAAGAAAGGCAGCAGGTCCCTTGAATACGAATAAAACTTTCTCTTTTGATTTAAGAAACTTGTCTATTTTACTTGTTTATTAATTGAATGGGAAAGCTATGGTCAATATTCTTGGGATATGCTCGATGCGAAGGGATGATAAGTAGTTAAGAAGGGCACCAAGCCAGTGGCACGCCAATCCCGGGTGTCATTATCGAACCCCTAGGTGGAAGTGTTCCGACCTGACTCCTTTCACCTTTGAGGATCCAGAACGCATCAAAGGATGGAGTGAATGTGGGAAAAGCGCGAATCCCGCGCGACACGCCAATCCCGGGTGTCATTATCAAACCCCCGAGGCCGGAGCGTTACTACCCCATGACTCGCATTTTTTAGGAATAGCTCGAGTAAACCGGACCCAGAGAGGTTTCTTCCCCTGCGAGTCGGCTGGTGAATCCCGTTGAGAACCATCGGAGCACATGGCATGGGGACGGCCGAATGGCCTCCATGACCATTGTGGTCTCGGGTAAACCGGACCCAGGGAGGTTTCTTCCCCTGCGAGTTGGCTGGTGAGTCCCGTTGAGAACCACCCGAGATGGCGCACACGGGGAGTCTTCTTCCCCCGTGGGGTATCTGTCTAACCGCCTCGGATCAGGAGAAGCATGGCATGGGGAGGTTTCTGCCCTCATAGCGCTTGCAGGCTCCAGAGCCGCCCAACATGAGGAGGTTTCTGCCCTCAGGGTCTCGGCCGCTCACCGATCCGTAGCACGGCTAGTCGGGACGCTGAATTGTAAGGTTCAAAATTGTGTTTTGGGAGGCCCCAGGCAGGACGCTGCCTCGGGGCACCCGAGTTGTTATCATTTTGGGTTTGTGTGGAGTATGTGCTAAGTCACATCCATTGTGCTAACTTTGTCTTGTTCCATTTTTATTTTTTGCTGATGCCTGGCATGGACGCCTGGGCCGGAATCCGCGGAGCCTCAGAGGTTGAAATTCTTCCCTCGTGATTAAGTCTCCTACGTTCCACCAGCTCGGGGCTGGATTCGTTCCGCCGAGGCTTTATGTTCCACCAGCTCAGGGCTGGATTCGTTCCACCGAGGCTTTATTCTCCACCAGCTCGGGGCTGGATTCGTTCCGCCAAGGCTTTACGTTCCACCAGCTCGGGGCTGGATTTGTTACGCCGAGGCTATCCATTTCTTCACCTGGTCGGGTTACGTCCCACCGAGTGCCTATCATCGGCGTGAGGACGGAGCACATGAAGATACCAGGGACGACCTGATTCGGCGCCAGGGTAGCTTTCTACATGGTTCCTAAGGCCGACCACCCACTGGCTGATCAGCACACTTCCAATTTTGTAGTTCTCGATACCAACTCGTACACTCGTTGGAACCGAGAACTAGGAGACAGATGTTGATGGAGATTTCTGCAACTAAGGTATTCGAACAGTTCGGCGAGGGCGGAGATGGAATTTCCCTTTTTATGATGGTAAAATGTTCGGAGGTATTGGTCAGTTCTCGGACAGTAAGAGAGTCCAGACATTGTTTCCCAGATCTGGCCGACCAGAGGACACAACGCAGTGCAAACTTCAAAGGCCGACAACATCAAAGCCGAGGCCGACCACATTAGTCCGGCGGCCCGGTTTGGTTTTATCTTATCTTCTGGAACAAGTTGATGAGCTCGGATATTTTGGGTCAGGACGGGAACAGTTTGGGTAGTTCGGCAGATCATCTTTCCGACCTCTAGAATACCGACGTGTGAACGGGGTAGTTTGAACTCCTAATTGTGGTATGTATCACAGCATGGGATCTTTCCAGGCTGGCACCATTATTGTTGCGTGTGGCAGTATGTAAAGTAAGGTGACGTGACAGGCCGTCAGGTGGCAGGTTTGCTTTCGGCGGACACGATTTTGGGGCAGAGAACCCGTCAATCAGCCGGAGAATCACGTGGGTGACGTCATGGAAGCAGGGGAATGGTGTTGTAACTCCTTGAGTATATAAAGGAGAGTTAGTTTCATTTGTAAGGGGATAGCGAAATTTGTAACAAAAAGAGGGAGCACTACTTGTAAAAACACCAGAAACAAGCAGCTCGGTTTTCTTCAGTTCCGTCCATAAACAGGTCGGCCGAGCTCGTTTTGGCAATAAAAAACAACACCCCACTTTGTGCCCGTGGACGTAGGCTGGACTCGTTCCGCCGAACCACGTTAAACTCTCTTGTCGATTTTTGTGTTTTCTTTGCCTTTTTGCTATATTTGTTTTTGGTCCCCATAACCAAGCAAATTCAAGGTTGAAGGAGGGTTGTCTCGGGAGGGTTATCTCGAAACTGCCCCTGGGACGAAAATTACCCGTCAACAACTTATTCTGAGAGTCATTTAGCTGATTGATTGGACTTGTAAAAGTTTCTGCAAAATTATAATCTATTGTGATTAGTGACAAGATTAAATTTTAATATGGAACTGTCGTTTTTTTCCTCAACTGAATGTGATTAATTATTTATGAAACAGGAGGACAAGCTTCTGTTGATTATGTTACTCTCGCAGCAGCTGGTGATGTTGATGGCAAGGGAACCCAAAAATTGACACTGGCAAAGGACTTGGCCTGTCTTGTTGAAGAATCTTCTAATTTTGATGAGAAACAATCCAAGAGTCGAATGGAGCTCAAGAGGTCTCTTGAAATCTGCATAAAGAAGAGGGTGAAGGAGCAATATGTTAATGGGAAGTTTCAAGACCTAATTGAAAAAGTCATTGCCAATCCAAAAACTCTGCAGGATTCCTACAATAGCATTATGCTCAACTCAAATGTTGGTATAACGGTAAATAATAACAGTCTACCTTTTAAATCCATGGCAGAAGAGCTCTATAATGGAAACTTTGATGTCAAAGGTAATACCTTCTCCATCTCAACGAAGGGTGCAAGGAAAGAAGTCCTTGTTCTTCCTAATCTAATGTTAAAAGTGGTTCAAGAAGCCATCAGGATAGTTTTGGAAATTATTTACAGGCCCTTCTTTTCTAAGTTTTCACATGGTTGTCGAAGTGGCAGGGGGCACTCCACAGCATTTAAGTACATCAGCAAAGAGATCTCGAGTCCCGATTGGTGGTTTACATTAATTTTAGATAAAAAAGTAGATGCTTGTGTGCTTGCGAAACTCATATCTATAATGGAGGACAAGATAGAAGATCCTGGGTTATATGACATCATCCAGAGGATGTTTGATGCCCAGGTACTCAATTTGGAGTATGGGGGTTTTCCTAAAGGCCATGGTCTTCCACAAGAAGGAATATTGTCCCCTATACTAATGAATATATATCTCGATCTGTTTGACCGTGAATTTTACAGGTTGTCAATGAGATATGAGGCTATCAATCCAAATTTTGATGTAGGTGGAGACGGATCTGATTCCAAGCTGCGCAGTTGGTTCAGGAGACAGATAAAAGATGATGGTGTTAATGTTAATCATAAGGTTGAAGGTAATTCTGGTCCAAGAGTTTACTCTTGCCGCTTCATGGATGAGATGTTTTTCGCTGTTTCTGGATCTAAAGAAATTGCTCAAGCTTTCAAGTCTGACATTGTAAATTACTTACAAAATTCTTTGCACTTAAATGTTGATAATCAAACAGAAATACTACCATGTGAGGGGTCTGATGGAGTTTGCTATGTAGGCACTTTGGTGAGACGACAAGTGAAAGAGAGTCCTTCTGTAAAGGCTGTTCACAAGTTAAAGGAAAAGGTCAAGTTATTTGCTTTACAGAAACATGAGGCTTGGGATGCTGGGACAGTGAGAATTGGGAAGAAATGGTTGGCTCATGGTTTGAAGAAGGTTAAAGAATCAGAGATCAAGCATTTAGCTGATAGTGATTCTACTTTGTGCCAAATTTCTGGCTTTCGTAAAGCTGGAATGCAAACTGACCACTGGTACAAGTTCTTGTTAAAAGTATGGATGCAAGACATTAAAGCCAAAGCAGCAGTAAGTGAGGATTTACTCTTATCCAAGTACGTTGCAGAACCAGCCCTTCCTCAAGAACTAAGAGAATCCTTTTATGAATTTCAGAAGCGTGCGGAAGAATATGTTTCTTCTGAAACAGCGGCTACTCTCTCTCTTTTGCCAAATGCATATTCTTCCGCTAAATCTATCACCATTACCAAAATTGTTGCTCCTGTCAATGCCATAAAAAAGCGTTTGTTGAGGTATGGATTGATTACACATGAGGGATACCCTCGTGCAAATTCTCTGCTCATCTTACAAGACGACACCCAAATAATTGACTGGTTTTCAGGAATAGTCTGCAGGTGGCTTACATGGTATAGAGAGTGTGACAACTTCACTGAGATAAAGCTGATAATTTCTAATGAAGTTAGGAAATCATGTATTCGTACTCTAGCTGCAAAGTATCGAATTCATGAAAGTGATATAGAAAAGCGGTTTGATTCAGAATTGAGCAGAATTCCCTCTACACAGGAGATAGAGCTTGAAATGGCACATGAAACATTTGAAGCATTTACTGATAACGAGGCATTGATTTATGGATTTCCTTATAATGGTTTGTGCTTATTATCACTAGCAAGAATGGTAAGCCAGTCCCGGCCTTGCAATTGTTTTGTTTTTGGGTGCTCAGCTGCAGCACCCAGTGTGTATACTCTTCATGTGATGGAAAGACAGAGATTTCCAGGCTGGAAGACGGGGTTCTCAGGTTGCATTCATCCCAGTTTGAATAAAAGGCGAATTGGGCTGTGTAAGCAGCACTTAAAGGATTTGTATCTTGGTCATATATCACTTCAGTCAGTTGATTTTAATGCATGGAAATGAGGGGTTCCTATAAATTAGGAATATCACTCATTTAGAAACCATGGAAGCTGCCATCAAATCTTTAAGGTGTCAAAGGAGTGAAGGACTTTGTAAGTATGCACAAGGGAACATATGATATTTTCCACTCTTGGTTACATTTTTGCTTGCAGAATACATGTAAAGCTTTTCGAGTAACTTAATTTACTGGTTCATATTCTAAGCAGTTGGTGTTATAGGCATTAAATGTTATATTTCTGATCAAATGTATTTACAATTAATATCAGGTAGCAAAATATTAGTGATTAAAGATATTTTTGAGATTGTTAAAATTCTGCATTTGTCGTAAATAGTGGATACTCAATTTATGATGAACAGTGTTGAGGATGTTCTTAGCTGTGCAAAATGTTGTATTTACTTGAACTGCATTGTTCAGTGTACGGCCAAAAATTGGTAATGGTCTAATGAACATAACCTTCTTGACCGAGGAGTTTAAGAGAGCGTGTTCATTGTACTGTTTGTATAAGTGGTCTGTTTTATTAGCCTTATGGCATTTACATTGGATTGAAGGAAATGATTGGTGGTTCAGGAAAATCATCCCTAATTGTATGGGCTAGCTATCAAACGTGAAATATCGTTTTCTACATGCTCTACCTGGAATCCTGGGTATCAATTAGTAATAAAAATATCATAGTTAATTTTGCAATATTGGATTATTTGATTGTCAGCCAATACTTCTAGATTCACTATTCGAATTTTATGAATAACCTTGAGTTTGACACAGTGTAATTGATCATCAGATTTGGCAGCTGTATTTCCAAAATACTTTGCGACTATTAATGGTTAGTTGGGTTAGCATACTGCATCTTTAACACCAGACAGAGGCAGAGAAACTGGTTAAGAATTCAAAGTACTTTAGGAGGAGAATAGGGTTATGATTTCCGTTTGTTTTTTGATGCATCCTGAAGATTTTTCTGTATCATGACGGGCATGCAACTCTAAAAGTGGGCTCTACTACAGACACCAGAAAAGAAATTCTAAGCAAGCAGGTTAGTATTGTTGTAAGATACCAAATTTAATGGCAGTTAAACTCAAGGATTTGATGATTATAGATGTTTGGCAAGAGAGAAAATGAGAGAAAACTTTCTTAGATCTGGAAAATAATATTCTCACTTCAATACAGAAATTTAAACTAATTACAGCTGTATATACTAAACTAAAAATATCTAACATTGGCAACTCATTTTGGCGCCAATATTAGTTACAAAGATTGCAATCTCATTGATCCACATAAGCCAATCTTGTAACAGAAAATATAAAGACTTGGTTGTATTTTATGCAACACAGAGTAAGCCTGGATGAAGAATCTCAGAAGCTTTTGATTAAATTCTCTGTATACTTAACAGTCCCCTTCAAACTCAAGGGCGTGAAGTGAAGTTGAGTTTGATCTTTCAAGAGATAGAATTGAATCAAAACTTGATCATGGTCGTGAAACAATGTTAAGCTTTGTTCTCAGGTAGCAGAACTGGTCATAGCCTAAAGCCTTTGTTAATATGTCAGCAAACTGTTCTGAGCTAGATACATGCTGAGTTGTCAATTCCCCCCTTGAAATGTGCTCATGAACAAAATGAAGATCGAATTCAATGTGCTTGGTACGAGCTTGAAACACTGCATTTGATACAAGTGCTTCAACACTTATTATCACAGAGGAGAACTGGTGTAGTCACTGAAATCAGATGAAGTTCTTTAAGGAGATAGGTAATCCAAAGCAGTTCAGGTGTAGCCTGAGCAAGGGCTCCATACTCGGTCTCTGCAGTTGATCTGAACACAATTGGCTGCTTTTTAGTAGACCAAGCGATAAGATTATCACCTAAATAAGCATAATAGCCACTTATAGGCTTCTTGTCATCAATATCAGCACCCCAATCGGAATCCGAGTAGACTTTGAATTGCAAGACTTATGAAGCATAAAACTAAAGACCAGAAGATGTAGTGGATTGTATATATCTAAGCACCCTTTAACAGGCCTGCCAATAAAGATCAATTGATTCGGCTAAGAATCAACTCAACTTGTGCATTGTAAAAGCAATGTTTGGCCTAGTTAAAGTAACATACTGTAATGCACCAACTAGGCTTCTTTATAAGGAGGGGTTGGCACATGGCTTCCCTTTGTCTCTGACCAACTTAGATAACCGTGGCATTGGTGTACGATAATCTTTACTATCGAACATGTTAGCCTCTCTTAAGGAGGTCACTAATATATTTCATTTGACAAAAATGAATAACTCAATAGATGGAGGGGACTTTTATTCCCAAAAATATATTTGAAGTACATTGAGTCTTTAAGAACAAACTCTTGATGGGAAGAAGCAATAACAGAATCAATATGAGAAGAATTAGATCCAGTGATTAAGATATCATCCACATACACGAAAATAAAAATAACAGAACCTGAACTATGCTTAATTAATAGAATGTTATCTGCCTGAGACTTAACAAAACCCCAGTGAAGAATGGCACATTTTAACCTGTCATACCATGCATGCCCTAAGAGTCTGTTTGAGGTGATCTCTGGTTCCATCTCAGGTTCCTTTATATTGGGATCAAACTCATCGATTCAATCTTTCTACAATTCTCATTTTCTCTCAGAAATTCCATTTCAAGAAAAGTGACAAAACGAGCAACAAATACGTTTCGTTGCTCAGAATCGTAAAATTGATATCTCAAAGAAATTTTCAGGATATCCAACGAACCTATATTTATACCCCACGTGTGCTAGTTTATCCCGCTGCGCGACTCTAAAGTACGCGGGACAACCCCAAATCTTTAAATATCTAAGTTTTTTATTTCTACCGTACCATATATGATATGGGGTTGTAGAAAAAGTTTTTGATGGAACTCCGTTAAGTATATGGGCATCAGTAAGTAAAGCTTAACCCCAAAGGTAATATGGAAGATCTGTATAGCTCATCATAGATCGTACCATATCTAATAAAGTACGATTTCTCCGCTCAGACACACCATTGTGTTGAGGAGTTTCTGATGGGCTATATTGGGCGAAAATCTCATTCTCCCTTAAATAACTTTTGAATTCATCGCTCATGAATTCACCGCATCGATCTGATCGAAGGTACTTGATGAATTTCCCAGTTTATTTTTTTTACTTAATTTCAGAATATTTTAAACTTTTCAAATATTTCCGATTTATATCTCATCAAATAGACATATCCATATCTTAACTTATCACCCATGAAGGTCACAAATATGTCGAACTATCATGAGCAACATGATTTATTGGAACACACACATCACTGCGTACTATGGTGTCCAACACCAAGAAATGGGGCATTTGTTATTTTCCCTTAAATACATGACTCACAAATCGGATAAGGATCTAAGGTAAGATCTTCAATCAAACCATTCTTAACCAATTTTGATAGATGTCTAACACCTATGTGGCCCAATCTCATATGCCATAATTCAATATTATTTAATTCAGATCTTTTACTTTATTTTCCTCTATATTAAAGATATCATTATATGTTTCCAAAATATAATGACCGTTAGATAAATAACATTCACATATCAAATAGTTGTCTTTATCATATAAATATAAAACACCATCTTTAATGTTTATTTTATATCCTTCTTTATCTAATATCGGCAATGATGTTATCAGTCTGATAAGAGAGGGTACATAATAACAGTCAAGTAAAATTAATTTACATCAATTATTGAGATCTAGAACAACCGTTCTTATTTCTTTGACATTCAATGTCTCTCCATTCCCAACTCTAAGTTAGATCTTCTCTTTGTTTAGCCTTCTTTTAACCCCCATGACCTGCATGGAGTTACAAATATGAGTGGGATTGGCGGTGTCTAACACCCAGCCACTATTTGCATCTAAGGCTAATGAGATGTCAATAATAGGAAAAATATAAAACGTACTTGATGGTCATGTATTTCCTTTCAGCTCTGGACAATCTTTATTCTAGTGTCTAGACTTCCTGAAGTGTAGACATGCATCACGAGCTACTTGCGATCTTACAGCTTTGTGCTTCTTGGAGTTTCTCTTTGATATCTTCTTCTTCCCCATTTTGATTTTCTTCGACTTTCTAGAAGTCTTTGAAGAGCTTGCTCACCGTGAAGGTACAAAGTGGGATTGTCTTTCTTCAAATCATGTTTCGCCGTGCGTAACATGTTAAGAAATTCTTCATATTTGATTTTCATCGAATGCATATGAAAGTTTAACACAAAGCCAGCGTAAATACTGGGCAAAAAAGAGAGAATCAAATTTTGGCATAGCCGTTCATCGATCACAATGCCCTGTCATTCCAGATATCGAATCTGGCCTATCATATTCAAAACATGAATGTTGACCACTCATCCATCCTTGAGCGTAGCACATAACAATTCCTTAGACCTCCGATATATTTCAATTTCTTGATTTGCTTCGAATAACTCCTTGAGTGTTCTCATAATGCTCCAAGTATTAGGTACCTTTATGTACTGTCTTAGCAAATCTGGAACTATCGATCCTAAAATATAAGATTTCACCCTTAGGTTATCATCCTTCCATTTTTCAAAAGTCTCTCGCTCTTCGGGAGTGGAATCAGGATCGATTTCAACAAGCAATGGATTGAATGTCACATAGCTCAACTTTTCTGACTCCAAGGCAAGGGGGATGTTCATTTCCCATTCAAAATAGTTCTCGGCTCCTTTCAATTTATTAGAATCCCAATTGGCACTAATGGATTTGTGGCAGCCATCTACAAGACAACAATTAAACACTAGCAGAACATCTTAATTTCAATATAAAAACACTAATACGATTATGGATTTTAAATATATTAGTGCCCTCCCACTATGTTATGTAATTTCGTAATCTCCCTTAAGGAAAAAATATAAATTTGACTATCAAAATTTCATAGCGGGAAGTGGATCTCATGATATTTACTCAAGCCTCAGACTATCGACGGTCTTGGCCTATATAAACTCATTAGGTAGACCTCCAAGGTCAATCACATTCATGTGATTCCTAGTTTGGTCCTGAACCATTTCTTATCCTCACAATAATGACGGTATTGGATTAAGACGTGTTCCAGGTGTATACTTGCCAATGTGCACTAATGAGCTTCGTATGTACACCCTCACAATAATGACGGTATTGGGTGACTGTGTTAACTCATCACGCTACATCTAATATTCTACCAGAGTAACCTAGGTTCTGAGCACTTATACCCTCACAATAATGATAGTCTTGGGTATAAGTAGTAAGAACTCAAAGAAAGTAATCACATAATCACAGTAGATTTATGACAATCAAGTCATTAACTTGCTTGGGTCAAAATTAAAATTTTAATTTAAAATCATGCAATGCAAATCCAATATGACTTACACATAATTAAATTAAATTTAAAGAGGCATATATTCAAATATATGTGTTGTGTGGTTAAGACCTGCACTGATACCATTTTGTCCGAGCTGATGTGGGACCTCTATGGTTGGATCGTGTCCCGCGTAGCGGAAGTGGGTCTAACCCGTAGATATCAAGCATGAATGTATTTTTAAATAATTTAATAGAATACTATCTTCCATTATGAGCGCATAGAAAAAACATTGGGGCCGAAACAGAGTTCGAAAACTAAAAAATGGGAGAAAATAAAATCCAGTCGCGTACTTTGCGAGCCGTGTGCGCTACAGTACGTGCATGTACTGTACGCACTACGGTGCGTACACGCACTATAGCGCTCAGCTCAACAATTTTTTTTTTTGTTCCTTCATCAGGAAACAGAGAGCTGATGGAATTGGGATTTTTACCCTAATTGCTTCCAACTTCCCTAAACATTTTCAAACATCCAAAATTTAATTTTTAATATCAAAATCAACAGCTACACATGTTATAGAATAAAAATCAAAATTTTCAAAATATAAAATATTTTTACAAAAACAGAAATTTATTCTAAATACGCATATGCGTAAATTTTGAATCTAAAACACAAACCAAATTAGAATCTCATAATGAAATGACTCGTGAACAATTCAACATCACCCAAAGGTGGTCAAGTGATTCTAGAATGGTAGCCATAGCTCCAAGCTATTATCTAGAGTTTCAAACTCTAATTTTATGTTTATGTCTGACATAAACATTTTGACCCAATCATAAACATATTGTGTTTATGCTTCTAAAGTATCCAAACACAATTTATTAGCCTAATTTCAACATCAAGTTATGTTATTATGTATCCAATACATAATACACCATTATATGTTTCATTAGCTTTAACAACTCACTAATGAAAACATAGTTTTAGAGAATATCAAACTTACCTAGCAAGCTTGATTCTAAGATCCAATCTCTGTCTCCTCGTTGAAATGTTGTAGAGAACTTCCAAAGCTAGCAAGCTTGATTCGAATATCCAATCCTTTTCTCCTTATTGCTGTAGAGAACTTCCAAAGCTAGCAAGCTAGGTATGAAGATCTAATATTCTTCTCCTTGTTGTTGTAAGGAACTTCCAAAGCTTCTCCCACAAAAACTTTACTTAGGCTAATATTTCTTTCTTTTACTTAATTCTTTTTTAGTTTACTTTTCCTTGTTTAAAAAACTTGCTCTATTTAGTCTTTTATAGCAAAACTTATACAATTTTTTAATTAATAAAGTCTTAATCAACTTTTATGTGAGGATCTTAACTAATTTGTCCAAATACGTTTAATTAGGTGTGACCAATCACATTTGTCAACCACTTTGATTTAATTCAATTAAATCAAGACAAATTTTAATCAATGGATTAATTCAATGTCTACCACTTTGATTTAATCCAATTAAATCAAACCAAATACATCTATTATTACATATTTGTAATTACCAAAATATCCTTCAATGGTAGAGATATTTATGAAATTACAACAAATCCTTTGTGTGATTTTGGATTAATCCAATTGGGTCAAAGTAAAATAATTAATGTTATCCAGTAACACTTAATTATTTTAGTTGATAATTATAGTATCAAATATGAGTTATATCAAAATTTATCAGCTACCCCAGTGCTCACGAGTACACTTTATATTGTGAGACTTTCTAAGTCCAGACATGTTTGTCATAAGAACCTAGCTTGTATGTACGTAATTCGGCCACCTCCGAATTTGCAAAAAACACGAACGATATTTCTGGACTATATAAGTCGAGTAATCACATATGCTTAACAATTGCTCTATCGTAAGTTATCCGAGTTGTGCTAAGAAAACATAGATTACACCTTCAATTTTTCGAGGTGCAAATCTCATGTCGACATATCCATGATTATTCACTATTAATCATAACACCATTTCTGATATATGCGATCCACCCTAGTTGATCGGCTTTGGCCAAAGTCTTAATAATTGTGACTTACTTACATTGACACCTTAACTCCTTATGGTACACATATGAGCTGGTGAATCACATCTTGATACACACTTGATTAACTAGTACATCAGTCCACACCTAACGAACATCTAGCGGTCAGACCATGAAAGGTCTCTGACATATATGGCATAAAAGTGCGGAGGATCACACAAAAATAATATTATCCTATAGTCAAAGGATCACATATCCTATTCAACTCGAGGAGATTCCTGTTGCCGGTGGCATGTACTTCCAACTATTAGGAATCACCTGTGAGTCATCCAGTATTTGTTCCAACGAATAACAACATGTCTATATGAGCTTCCCTTGCTCATGGTACATCGAGTTAAACCATTGGAACTCCAATTCCAATATACGACATGTGCTAGTCTTTTAGGTTATGGGAACTCGACCGTATTCCAAAACCAACGACTAGGAATATTTACTGTAAGAATAGTTATAATTATAATACTATCCCAATGTCGGACCACCTAATGTTCAGTATTTCTACATAACTATTCTAAAGTCGATGTCATTCTTAACGTATTTATATATCAATCTAATATGCATAATGATATTATCATTAACAATGTTGAAATGAAAATATAATTATTTTATTAATAAATAATAAAATATAAAATAAATTATTTAGATTGACTCTCCAAGCACCAACTCCAACAACAGCCTCTCGAAGTGAAAGCTCGAATTGATACCATTGGGTTTACACCATTCATTTGTTCCTTCCTGACCGCACATAGAAGCATGATAAGAGGGGGCTTTAAGCATTGGTAAAGAGGTGGATGGACACCACTCATACACTCTATCTTCATATGGATGAGATTATTGTTCCGCCATGTGATTTTGGTTATCTGACGGGCATCCCTTGCGATGGCTGTCGTATCGAGTTTGACTGCAGCCTTTATTCTCCTACCATTTAGACCGACTACATCCGAAGACTGTTGATCCGTTCTGGAATTTTTTACTTTTTGGGAGCTACGAACCTATTGGGAGAGGCGCTCCCATACTGTTTGATGGGAGATCGACCGGCTCATATGTTCATGCATCTTATACACCTTTGGTTGCACGCTATTTTCCGATGTAACTAGCTCTGTATATCTCTGCTATCTTCTCTCACTTTGTGACCTGGACATCGTCTGGGAATTCGACTAGAGATCCTCGGCCCTGGTAGTTATCTACCGAGGACTCGATTGATGTTGTCGTGTAACTCTTACGTCCAAGGCTATGGCTTCCTGGTTGAGGTATGTGTCCTGACTTTCGTTTCTTTTCTTTTTCTGCTGTACTCAATCGCCAACCCCAATTTCTGTCATCTGCTATGAGTTCGACATAGCAGTAAGACCCTTCCTGATCTCTAAGGATGAGGTTATGTTTCATGGCTTATCCAACTAGGACCCAACCGCAGTGGGTTCCTTCCATTCTAATGACATAGAGGTGCACCGAGCCCGGCTAAATGAGCTCACCTGAGACTCGATAAATCTTCTATCGTTCTACTTGATCTTGCATTGCCCTTGTCTAATTGCTTGTTTTCCTCTCCTTCCAGAAAGGCGACCTGCGCCTATTTCTCATGGGTACCGATCAATGTTTCTAGTATCTAAGTGAGCGGGTGTGGTTTAGGCCAGAATGAAGGGGAAAAGCGGGAACTTTGCGTGCTTAGATACCGATCAATACTTCCAATATCTAGGTGAGCGGGTGTGTTTATGACACCTAGGCCCCCAGGTGCACAGAGTTCCTGTTTCTCCCCTTCATTCCATATTCCTCAGCCTTAAGATCGAGGGGAGGATCTCGAGGTAGCCCTACATGATTTTCCTGCCAACGTCTTCCTCGTTGATGGAGATTACCTACAGTGGGCATGTACTTCCTTACTTGGGTCACTTCTTTTATATGTATTTCTTTTATTGATGCAATTCTCTGGTATAGGTCTGTGGATATCGCAGGGCACCCCGTATGCATCGGCCTACAGAGGCTGAAAAGAAATAGATAAAACTAGATGCTATGGAAGTTCTGGGCCTTTATTCTTCTATGCGAGTTCGTCTGGGGCTCTTTCTTGTCAGCAGGTCCCTCCTCTGGTGACTATTTATACCTCTTAATAGGGACTTACCTCGGGAGTCATCCGTGATTCAGTGCTTTACTAGCCCGACCTTACTTATATGGTGTGCGATGATGCTGGTGCGACAGAGACCTATTCATTACTGCTGGACAAGATGCAGGCTCTAAATATTACCTCTACTGATGTGACCCGTGTGAGTACTCATGTCTGTTCATTTCTTGATTTTCTAGCCTTGATCTTTTTACTAACCAATTCATGATTGCAGCTTCTTGTGGACTTCGCGAACCATTACTATCGCCTAGCAAAAATCTAAGGTAGTCGTTCAGAGTCTTTCACACATAGTACCTGTAGAGATGTAGTTAATGTGTATGCATGTATGCATGTATACATATATGCATGTTTTTCCTAATTTCCCTTTTTGTGTTCCTTAATGCAGGGTTACCATGAGGCACAGGCTAGGAACTTCCAGCGTCGTATGAATGAGATAGAGGTCCAGATTTAGAATCATGAAGCCCTTAAGCGTCATATGAGCGAACACATTGACGTCTTTCCCATTTAGAGGCTGATTCCACACGATGGAATGTCCGAGTCAGGGTGAGTCGGGGACTGCATTCTCACGGTGCGCCGAGAGATCCAGAGCCTGATTAGTCTAGTGGGGAGGAGCGTGATGGAGAGAAGATGACCTTTGGTGATTATGATATCTCATGTTTTTTTTTATTGTAGTTACATAAAGACATTTGTACCAAAATCAATTTGATGACTTTTTATTTAATGAAATTACTTTTCATACATTTATCTTTTGCATAACTATGTTCATAACATTGTATAATGTCTAGAACCTATAACATCTGGCCGGATATGAGTTGAGTCTGGCAGATGTAAAATAATCCTTATAAATCCGGCTGGATTTGATCTGTATGTCTAGTCATCTTAAAGAAACAACTCCGGCTAGTTCTCCGAATATGTCATATACTTCAAGCCGGAACTCACTTGATACCTCACCGTAGCAGGTTTCACTCTAAGATTAGGAATTCCCTTTTCCTATCGTATAATCCTCCATGAATCTTCTCTATGTAAGGCTCTATGCCCCTCAAATTTCTTCACAAAAACATTTCCTCTCTTCTTTTCACTTCTAAGCACTCTCTGAACCTTCTATCCGCTGTCCAAGTTTCATTATTCTCTGCAGTACCTCTGTCCAACAATGTATATTAGCCAGACCATTCACTATATCCAGCCAACCATATAGTATTCTGACCACTTCTCAATAATATTTATCCACTGCTCAAGTTTTCGGATAGCTCGTACTCTAAAAGGCCATGCAGCTTTTGTGAAAAATTAATATCCTCTGGAATCCTTTGAAGCTTTTTTTTATTAGCCTAATCAAGATGAAGGAGGTTATGACTACCTTTTCATCCATTAAATTTTCTGCACTATTGGATGATGCATCGGCCATGTAGGTAAGATCCCACCGCTGGACAAATGTGGTCATATTTTGTATTCTAGCTCGGTATCTCCTGGTAGGTCGGGATAGTACGAGAGGTGATTGTTCAAGATCTTCGTCGTGGTCATGATCTGTGAGATGTTGAAGGAAACGATTTCCCGCCCGGTGGAAGCGTGTTAGGCACTGAGATCGACTATGAAAATTTTTCTGCCTTTCCCTATCTGAATCAAAACTGGACTGTTTTGTATACAGAAAACACATTTTGCGTGCGTATAACTCACTATATTGTGCAGCTTTTTCACTGATTTTTCTGCCACTATTTTGAACAAAATAATAAGTCCATAACAGTCTCAAAATATCCATAATTAAGTCCTTTGTGTTCCCAAAACTTATGAGCAAAAAAACACAACACAAACCGAGCCTCGAACAAAGCTATAAGGAGTGGCAGTGAGTAGATTTTTCTGCTCACTTCCAAAAACAACAAGAAAATGGAGAAGATGATTTCATGTTGAGTTCCAAAAGGTCTTCCATGCTATGACTCGCCACAAAAAAAAAAGAGTGGGCTTGACTCACAAGAACAATCAAATCCCTAAACACTTTTAGAAAAATCAAAATTTTCTTTTTATCATAAAAAATATTTCTTGTTTTTCTTTTTCTTTCAACTTTTGAGAGAACTTGAAAAATCAAAAAATTTGGCTAGGGTTTGGAAAGACTAGGTAAGATTCAATTAGAAAATATTTTTCCTATTTATATCTAGGGTTTTGTTTGTTTTAAAAATAAATAAAAAAACTCTTGCCCTCCCCACCTAATTTTCGGCCAATGGGTCAAATATTGTAACATCAAACTTTAAATTATTGTCATAATCAATGCATTAATATGTTACCAATTAAAATAATGTAACTACTAATTTTGTAATGGTGAGTTTTAATATCAAATATTTAAACTCATTCATTTCCAAAATTATTTATTAAATTATATGATATAATTTAATAATTAGAGACTTTTAATAAATTAAAATAAATGATTATCTTATAATCATTTATTTAATGAAAACCTTACATTAAATTTAATCTAAAATCTCATGTGTGACAAAATATATTATTAATCACATTAATAACAATAATATATGAGTTTATAATTGCACTATCCAATTATATCTAATTTGCTACAGTATATCTAGCTAGGATGGGGACCAAATGGACCTAATTTCTGAGCTTCAATAATCCTGAGATATTAATTAAACTATTTAATTGAATATTCTGAATTATTAACTTTAAGTTATTCCACTAAAAACCTAAAGCTGCACTCTCATTGCCGTAGATAAATTATATAAGCCGAACTACGTCGGTACCCATCGATATAGTCACTACATACGTATTGACTCTTCATTAGTATCTCATAATTAGAGCCAAGTCATAATGTCTATTATACCCCTCTAATTATTTTTACCTTAAGTATCGTTGATTCTCTAATGAACGATTTAGTCATAACTATTATGAATATTAATCTTTCTATTCGTAATAGAAAGACTTGAACGCTCTAATCATTCAATTACCGAATCAACTCTTAAGAAAGATACTCATCTACTTCTTGCAAGAAGGATTGAACTTCATATCTATGTAAAACATCCATAGCTACATATTAAACAATGTCCCCAAAGTACGTAACTATTGGTCAGGATTTCTACACCAACCTCACCTTTGTAAATCAAAGGATATAGCCTATCATGCAGGAGTTTGCATTACACTCAGGATTCAGATCAATCCATATATGACCATCTAATAGATTGAAATGAATTTCTTTATTTAACGGATATTATAAGAATTTCATTTCTATCTGGATCAAGTCTTATATGATCATATCATATAAAATGCCTTCATTCTCATGTCACTACATGGACGATCCCGGATTAAAGTCGCCATACAATTATAGAATGGACTGCAACTATAGATAAACCATAAAAAAGTACCAGCTTTGTTTGCTCTCTATGGACTATTTTAGATTACTAATTTCAGACTTAAATCCTCTTGTATATGACACTTATACACTAAGTTTGAAAGCACATAAGTAATTAATGATAAACAAGAAAATTTACAATATGCAATTTAAATCAAAATATTTGATAAATGAACAATACATGTTTTATTTTATAATAAATAATTCTGTTATCCTACTTGCACTATAGCAAAAGGGACATATCACGTAATCCTAGACCCTTTTGGTGACATTCAAACACTTTAACTGATAAGGTCTTTGTAAATGAATCAGCCAGGTTCTCTACGGATGTAATATTCGAGACAGAAACATCTCATCTCTGCACTATCTCCCTGATTAGATGATATTTTCTCTCTATATGCTTTCCTCTTTTCTGGCTTATTGGTTCTTTGGAATTTACCACTGCACCAATATTATCGTAATATTGTGCGAGTGGTTTATCCATATTTGGAATAAATTCCAGATCTCTTAAGAATTTTCGGAACCAGATTGCTTCCTTAGCTGCTTCGCAAGATGTTATATACTCAGCCTTCATGGTGGATTCAACAATATAAGATTTCTTTATTCTCCTTCACATAATGGCCCCACCACATAGGGTAAACACTTATCCAGATGTTGATTTCCTGGAATCGACATCCATCTAAAAATCAGAGTTCGTATGCCCTCTGATGATCATATCCTCACCATATATAATTTATCGTTCTCTTAAGATACTTGAGAATGTGTTTCACAGCCACCCAATGATCTAATTATGGGTTAGATTGAAACCTACTAACTACTCCCACTACAAAACAGATGTATGGTCTCGTGCATAAAATAGCATACATGAGACTACCAACTGTTGAGGCATATATGATATGTCTTATTTCCTCAAATCTTTGAGGTGTCTTAGGAGATTGTTCATTTGGAAAATGAATTCCATGTCGGAAAGACAAGTTGCCTTTCTTGAAATTCCAAATCCCAAATCGCACAAGGATCTTGTCGATTAGAAGCTTGAGACATAGCTAACAGTCGTCTCTTATGATACGGAAGAATCTGGATCCCAAGTACTTAACTGGCCTCTCCCAAATATTTCATTTAGAATTGGTTTGCTAGCCAGTATTTCACGTCCGATAATATTTTTACATCATTCCCAATGAGTAAAATATCATCGACATATAAAATTAGAAAACCTTTATGTCAATGACGCGCTTGTATACACAATGCTCGTCGACATTCTGCTCAAAATTATAAGACTTGATCGTGGTATCAAATTTATGTTCCAAGATCGAGATGCCTACTTAAGTCCATAAATGGACATTTACAGCTTGCAAACCTTTTGCTCTTGACCTTGGGCTACGAAACCATCTGGTTGTACCTTATAGATACACTCATCAAGATTGCCATTCAAGAATACAGTCTTGACGTCCATCTGCCAAATCTTATGGTCATAATATGCGGCGATGGAGAAAATAATATAGATAGATTTAAGCATGGTTATATTGGGGTAGTTATGGAACCCCTAGGGTTAGATCGGTGGATATCAAATACGAGTGTAATTTTAAATAATTTAATAAACTACTATATTCCATTATGAGAATATAGGAAAAACGGGGCTGAATCAGAGTCCGGAAACTCCTGAACGAAGCAAAACAAATTCAGCACGCATAGGGCGTACCGTGCACTCGACAATGTAGCGCCCATATTAAGTTTTTCCTTTTTTTGTTTCTTTTTACTTTCATTCAGCTCACTTTCCAGTGAGCTGAAGAATTAAGGTCTATTACCCTAATTTCTTATGGTCTTCCCTAAACACTTCAAAAACACCCAAAATTAATTTTTAACATCAAAACCAACATCAACACATGTTATAGAATAAAAAATCACGTTTTCAAAATATAAAATATTTTTGTAAAAATTTTAATTTATTCTAAATACGCATTAAGTAAATTTTGAATTCAATACACAAACCAAATTAGAATCCAAATAAGAAATATCTCGTGAACAATTCTAGGTCACCCAAATCTGGTCAAATGATTCTAGAATGGTAGCCATAACTCTAAGCTTTAATCTAAAGTTCCAAACTCTAATTTTATGTTTATGTCTAACATAAATATTTTGACCTAATAACAATCATATTGTGTCTATACTTCTAAAGAATCCTAACACAATTTATCAGCCTTATTTCAACATTAAGTTATGTGATCATACATCCAATACATAAAAGAACATAACTTAAGAGAAGTTCAAACTTACCTAGCAAGCTTGATGCAAATATTGAATCTTATTCTCTTTGTTGAAATGGTAGGAGAACCTCCAAGGTTTGCAAGCTTCACTCTAAGATCTAATCTTGATTCCAATGTTAGCACGCTTCAATCCAAGATCCAATCTTGATTTCTCCTAGATGAAATGTTGTAGAGACCTCACAAGCTTCTCTAAACACTTCTCTAGACTAATTTCTCTAAGAATTTACTTGAACTTAGCTTTCTCAAGCTTTTGCTTTGCTTAATTAGAACCTTTCTAAAGCTTTTTATTTATAGCAAAACTTAGGCAATTTTTGATTAATAAAAGTTGTAATCAACTTTTATGTGGGCTTAATCTAATTTTCCAAATATGTATAATTAGGTGTGACTAATCTCCATTGTCTCCCACTTTGATTTAATCCAATTAAATCAAGCCAAGGATTCAGAAATGAATTAGTTAAATGTTTTCCACTTTGATTTAGTCCAATTAAATCAAGCCAAAACCACATATTATTATATACTTACAATTACCATAATATCCTCAAATGGTAGAGATAATTATGATTTTACTGTTAAACCCTTGTGTAATTATTAAATTAATCCAATTAATCCAATTAGTTCAAAGTAAATAATCAACGCTATCCAATAACACTTAATTATCTTAGTTGATAATTATAATATCGAATATTATCTTTTATCAAAATTAATCGACTACCCAAGTGCTCAACGAGTACACTTCATATTGAGACTCTCTCTAAGTTCAGACACGTTCGTTATGTAAGCCTAGCTAGTATGTACGCAATTCGACCACCTCCGAATTCGCAAAGAACACGAATGACCTTTCTGAACTATACGAGTCGAGGTCATCACATGTGATTAAACAATCCCTCCATTGTAGGCTATTCAAGTTATGCTTAGGAAACATAGAATACTCCGTCAAGTTTCCGAGGCGCACATCTTATGTCGACATATCCACGATTCTTCATAACTGATGTGATCCACCCTAGATGATCGAATTTGGCCAAAGTTTTAATAATCATGAATTTACTCACATGGATACCTAAACCGCTTATGGTACACATACGGGCTGAAGGATCCTATCTTGCTTCGCACTTGATTATTGAGTGCATCGGTCCACTGTTGGAGTTCTACGGTCCCGGGGATCGAATACAAAGCAAGAAAACACATGCGAATACATACGACGAAGTTACGGAATACTCACATCGATTGGTTGAGCGACGCGGCGATGAACAAAAATATTTTTCTGCCCTTGTGAGTGCTCGGCAGTCCATTGTCACAGCTCACTGTTTTCGGCTTCAATCTTCGTCCAACAAGCTCCAAGCTTTGGTTGATGATTCCAAGCTCATGGGTGGACTTCCCTATCACCTTCGCATGTCTCTCGGAGTGCTAGATCTTGATGATTTTGCCACAAAATCACGACACTTGGCTGAGCAATAGAAGAGAGGAGAAAGGCAGCCCTTTTGGGCGTGACTTAGAGGAGAGAAGAAAAGTAAGTAGTTTTGTTTTGATTTTTGTGTATCTATTACCAAAAATGAAAATTCAAATACCATTATCGTAATAGTAAATGTCTTTCAAGCTTTCAAAAAGCTTTTACAACAACTTCCATCAATCAATCAATCAATGTGACAAGTTATCACATCACTCAAAGTGACTAATGATTTGACGCTTGATGCGACTAATGATTTGATGCTTGATTTGACTTGTGTGCCGCACTCGAATTCGAAATGCGAATGTGCTCGCAAACAATTCCGGGCTCGGGTTCGCTAATTCCAAATTAACAAATTTTCTGTTGCAATACATTTAAATGATTATGCCTAGCGAAATCACTATTCATGTCGCTAACGAATTAATTCTAAATTAACTCGTTCGACCGAATTAAAATCTAATTTTAATTCCGTGTCGAAATCCAATTTTGTATAATATATCGAATATATTATTTTATTGATTAATTCTAAATTAATCATTTTCTCTCTTTAATTGATATTTTATCCCAGATAAAATATCTCCGCAATTAATCCCAGATTAATTTTCTCTCTATTCTAATTAATCCCATATTAATAAAAGTACGAGTCATACATCATCGGTGAATCTTCGGGAAGCGACCCATGAGATCCCCAGATATTTTGGCAGTAAATTCGGTCGTCGGACTATCCGAACACGTAAGTACCGAGTACTACGTTTATACCGATTTACAAGACAAGGTTGGCTTCTAGCAAAGCGCCATGCCTACCCAATTCTCCAGAAACATGCTTACAGGAATAAGCGATCTATATTAGGCGTAGTATACGTAGTATTGTGTATGTCGATCCAGTATGGGATGTCACGTGCTAGGCCTGGGGCTGGAATTGTGTCTGCTCCGTACGAAGCACATGTCGGATGTCTGGTAACTAGTCTCTATAATCAGATATACATGACCTAGTCATAATATCCTGATGACTGCAGTACTTAAGAGAACCAGTACCGTATCCTACGTGACCATCATCTCCATATGACTGGAGTGATACTTCCGTCTTGACATCACACCAACACACCACGATTCTCAATATACCCAGCAGAGGCATACACAGAACCTGTTAAAGCCCTGGACGACCAAAACCAAAGTATATTGATTGTCGCAAGTATTAGCGGTGCAAGTCTCAGGTTAAGACCAAATACACCTACCCTGATTTCGGACTTCTATAGACACATAGTCATACTACCAATGGAATTCCGAGGGGGTCTATCCAGAGCGAAGCTGTTACCCGTACCATCGGTAAACACAACCTCCTATTACACTTGTATGAGTATCCTATACCCAAATATATGAGAACTATGTCGTTGTGCCCTCACAACGCGCACAAGTGTAATACTAGTCTTTTACGCATTTATCGATGTCCAATCTCGATAATACTCTAACTATGGATATTTAATGATTTATCATTCGTGGACTGATACTGTCTCATATCATTCTCAATCCAGGAATAAATCATAAGGACCTCCTATCATTTATATATCTTGGTGATCTAATCACAAATGATAAGAGAGCAATCTCATTTGTCACATAGTTAATTTGTACAACAACACCATGATTTGTACAAATAGTGACGTTATGGGTCATAATTGTCCAATAATCTCCCCTTTGGCCTATAGCCAGTCAATCGAGTGTCTACCACCCGAACTATGTACGGTTGGCTCAAACTACTGAGAAATGGTTTTAGTCAGCGGATTTACTTGATTATCATATGATGCGATTTATTCGATCATCACATCGCTACGATGTATGATCCGAACGAATCAGATGAATATCGAAGTATGTATCTCGATCGTTGATGAGACCGTTAATTCTTTAGCCTGTGCTGTAGCCTAGCTCAGCTGCTAAAAGAACTATATCTAATCTAATTAGATTTGTTATCGACCCAAATGGCTTCTATTGCTGCCTCAACTGCCGTAATAACCCGCATTTGTTGTTTATTCGGTAATAGTATCTTGCTTGGAAGATTTCCAGCTCACTGTACCGTTATTCAAACTGTATAATACCGTTTGTGACTTATAGTCGTTTTATCGGTTATGAAACTTGCAGTAGTGATCCCAGTCACTTCAAGTTCTCATCTCCATAGTTTAAGACAACATCATTAGTTCTCTAAGATGCTAATGGATGTTCTTAACATCAATCAAGTGACTATCACTTGGATTGGCCTGTTTGTGAATCCATATGCTCAAAGCGTATGAAACACCAGGTCATGTACATTTTTCAATGTACGATTTCTCGGAGAGTTTTATGAAAGCCAAGCTTTCACCGATTATCATTATGGGAATATCATTTCCAAGAAATGAGATATTATCATTATTGTATAGGACAGCCACTGTCAGTGCGCTCCCATTAGCCTCCTATTATACACAAGAATCCTTTCGTTTTGAATTAAATCATAAACCATTATGATTACATCAAAACGATAATTCTAAGAACCTAATGCTTGCTTCAATCCAAACATGGATCAAATAACCTGCAAACCTTGTTTGCTAGTTTTGGTACGACAAAACCGATAGGATGTTGTAAACATCCTCCAAAAGGTTTCCTTTTCAGGAAAGCGATTTTCCCATTCAGCTGACATATTTCTTGAATGAAACATGCAACATTAGCAAGCATTATCCAAATGGATTTACCATGGCAACAAGTAAAAGGTTGAATAGTAATCAACACAATGTTGATAACGATACTTTTTCACTACAAGCCCAGCTTAGAACATTCGTATGTTGCCATCCATGTATGTCTTCTTTGAAGACTTATATAGTACCAATAGGCACAATGCCTTGCGGTACAACAACTAGTATCCAAACTTGTTGATATACATGGAATCCATTTTAGATTCATGACACTTTGCCATAATTAGGGAGTCTATACCTTGTATCACTTCCTTATACGTAGTCAGTTGTATTCCTCAATAAGATTGACATCTTTATGAGGTGAGATCAGAAACCCATACCCCAGTTTTTTTTCTGACTCTCTCCGACTTACGCGGTTCTTGTGTATTCGAAGATTAATGGTATAGTTTCATCATTGATGAACTATTTGTGTTCCATTAGGAATTGGTGCCTGGAATAGTATTACTATGATTTTCATCGAGTTTTACTATCCTCACACTTACCACTGCATTTAGGTATTCCTCTTAGGAAGACCGCATGGTGAGCAATAATTAAATTGTTCTCTTATGAGTTGTATAAGTACTATACTTTGGTATCCCTATGATAACCTACAATTGGCACTTATCCGATTTGGGTTTTAGTTTGGTATCATCCAAACATATGCCTAGCATTCCCAAATATTCAGGAATGAGAAACCCGGTTTCTTTCCTGTTCATATCTAATATGAAATCTGTCAAACAGATTGTATGGAACCTTATTCAAAATAAGTTCTTACACTGTTTATGTGTATCTGTTGAAGGAAATGGTAGCTCAGAACGACTCATGATTAACCTTATCATGTCTAACAAAATTCAGTTACTCAGTTCGGACACACCGTCAAATTGACGTGTTCTATGAGGAGTCCTCATTGAAAGAATACTATATTCTTTCAAGTATATTAGAAATTTATTGCTTAATTATTTTCCATTACGGTCTTACCATGACGGTTTAATACTTTAGCTGATCTGTTTGTCTATTTCGTGTCGAAACTTTAAAAGTTCCGATTTGTGTTTCAAAAGAAACACATAACCATAACGCGATGCCACATCCGTAAAGGTCACGAAATATTCATATCCACCTCTAGCCTAGCTAGATATGGGCACAATTGCTTCACTATGAACTAGGGGTAACAGATCAGTGGCATTTACACTTTTACCAAGTAAATGTGTTATAGGAACTTTGCCTAATAAACTAGATTCGTAGACTTTATTTGATTTGAAACAAAATAGTCCTAGTATCCACTCTTCGAAAGTGTGGATATACGAGTCTTGTTTAATTGTGTCCCAGAAAATAATGCCACAATTAAGTCTCTTCTGATCAAATCAGTTTGAGCTATTTGTTTGTCATGTTATATGTTTGAGATTTATTTATATTCAAAATATAAATTCTGTTATTCACATCTAATGTGTTTATCTCAATATCATCTTTATATAATAAAACACTTTAGTGTTCTAGGATATAAAGGTAAATCCGCAACGGATTATACACTGATATAGAGATAATGTATCTAGTCAAACTAGTTACATTATAACAGTTTCCAAATTTAGGTACACACCCAAGATAGTTCCTAAACTTAGGTATCTACGGTTAAAACAGCGACTTTCGTCCCGTTTTCAATTCGCAGATTATCATATCTCAATTGAAATCAGTATCATGCTCATAACAGATTCTGAACATAAATACATATATTTTATGTATCACACTAAGTATTTAAAATCCAATTTTAATAATAGTAGTGAACATAATGTTGACAAACATATTTGAAGTCTGAGCCTTGC
>SKCR01022770.1:0-159422 GCA_019454045.1 Zanthoxylum bungeanum
AAATAAATTAAATAGTTAAATTTGATTTTTCTATTTAATTTATTCGCATGGGCTAAAATTAATATATCGGATATATTAATATGAATTGGATTTCGTTACGAAATTAAAGTCGGACTTTAATACGAACGAATGAATTAATTTAGAATTAATTCATAAACGACGTTCGTAATATATTTGCGAGGCATCGTCATTTAATTAAATTAGATTTAATTATTTAGCGACGAAAGTTCGTTTAATCGGATTAAACGGAACCGCGCCGCGACAAATGTTCGTAGAGACATTTTGAGTTTTGAATTCAAAATGGTGGGGCCCACTTCACACATGTCACACATGTGAAGTGGTGGTTGGAAAGTGGTTGGCATTTATGCCAAAACCACTTACTTTCCAACCACTTGGTTTAGGTGAAACCAAATTACCCCAACTACATGGTTTTGGTGAAAAGGGTAAAAACCCTTAAACAAAACCCAAGCCCTCTCTCATCACACTTGAGTAACACATCTTTTAAAAATGAAAAACCCTAATACACAAGGCATATGGGCGTGAATGGCCTTCTCCATTCTCTTTGATTTTGTGGCAAAATCAACAAAGCTAGCACTTGGAGAAATCAACTAAGGTGATAGGGAAACTACTTCAAGAGTTGGAATCATCACTTAAAGCTTGGATCTTGGAGATCTCTTCTCAAAATTTTAAAGCTCAAATCCGTTCATTGTAAGTATATTCTGCAACTTATTTTGAATTTATGAACACCTTTACATGCTTATTAGATCCTTGACATGTTCTAGGAACACTAACAATGGTATCAAGAGCCAATTTTAAGCATGAAAATTTTAGGGTTCATGAGACTAAAATTTGGGGCTTTTATGTTTTGAGCATGATTCTTTCAAATTGATGCTTTGAGCATGCTTAGAATATTTTAACTTAGAGTTATGCATGATTAGATTTGAAACAAATCAAATGAATCAAAAATTAAAATTTCCTTAGTGTGGCCGAATTTGGTTTGCAGTGGACTGCACTGTTTTTGATTTTTTGTAACATGAAATGATGTGTTTAAATGCATGTTTAAATGTTGATTGTTGGTTTGATTGGATTAGAATCAAAGTCAATAAAGTTTATGTTAAAATCAAAGAGCATGTTGAGCATGAAATGATGAATTTTGGCTTCAATTTGTGTTGAGCATGAATTGATGGATTAAGCATGATTAATTAAGTTAATTGGTATTTTGGAAATATTGAGTTTAATTAATTAATCATGGCTAATACACTTTAATTAAAATAATTATGATATTTGGAATATTATAATTATGTTAATAAGCCTTTAATTATGAATTGGGCTAAAAGTGTGTATTTGGGCTTAATGGGCTTGGTTTGACTAAGTTTGGTTTTGGACTTTTGGATTGGATCCAATTGGGCCCAAAACCAATTCCATAAGGTCCAAATACATCACTTGGCCCTTTAAAGAATTTAATTGGGCCTAAATTAATTTGTAGGCAATAGTGTGATTCCTATTGGGCCTTGACATTTTGGGTTTGACCCATTATGGCCAAAGCCCATGCCTTAAGAATTAATTAAAAGCCCATTGGACCTTAATTAAAATGACATTGGATGTTATTGGACCTTTGAGACCCATTAAGATTGGATTTGGAATCCAAGTCTTTAAGGCAAATAAATAAGTGTAAATATTTAATTTGGAATTAAATTGGAATTAGTATTGAATACAAATAAATTGAATTTAAAGTTGTAGTTCAATATAATTCAAGAATACTTACTTTGAGTATTTATTCTTAAACGAGTTTGACTCGCGTAAATCAAATCGTTGTTTGAACATTGGATGATCATTAATTCAAAGATTAATTAACTGGATTAGATTGATTGAATAACATGATTTGTATGAATACATGAATGTGTTGTATGAATAATGTATATCGGATGGATATTAGAAGGGCAATGGCAGTTTTGGAAATTGTTGTAATAAGTTTAGAATTTATTAAATTGGACCTACGTGTCCAGCCTTTTATCTCCTCTTTCATTGTATTTCTCTTCTCACTTATTCCCCTCAATGTAAATGAGGTTTCTTTATTGTATTTTGTAATTGGGTAGAATTAGAATAGTTCTAGCCAGGGAGAGGAAAAAGAGTGATTTGTTCTAGGAAAAATTTGTGAGATATCCATCCGCATATCATTATTAATTTATTTATTTATACGCGCTTTATTATGTGTTTAGAATGCATGTTTAAGGGTGTATGATGATGAGACCTAATCAAAGATAAAAAATTGGTTGCCAATTTGCACGCGAAAAACCCTCAAACAATATTAAGCGTTTTTCCTTCCGTTGAGTGATTCTTACTCAAGATCCAAAGTTGGCATTGGTTTGTTGGCCAAAGTCAAGACCTTTGTCAATTGCGGATGTGTTTGAATCATGAGAGTTTTGTTCTATATCGGTGTCTTGTCCAAGTTGTGATTTGTTGGCCAAAGTCAAGATCACTTCTTGTCCATCGACATTGATTACGAAGCTTTCCATGTCAATGGGTTCCGCTTAACTGGGATCATTAAGTTTGTTGTGCCAAAGCCAAGGCTTAGTTGATTCAGAGGAAAAAGGTTAGGAAAATATATTGGATATATTGGCATATATATTGTATATATGTTTCGGACTTGGATGTCCACCTACCGGATCTAGGAATTGGATGAGATCCAAATGATCTTAGAGATCTACCTAGTTAAGTATTATACAATTTGTTGGCCAAAGTCAAGATTGTGTGTTATTTAACGGGACCCTAGCCCACTAGAAAACAAGGTTTCCCGAGTACTCAACAGAGGGTTAGAGGCTCGCCGAAAAATAGTGGGAGGCAAGTATTAGATTTGCAATATTCGTTTAGTTACTTGCCATACGCGCTCAATCAAATATTATTCGTCAAATAAATTAAATGTTAGTTGTACTAATATTTAATAGTTGTTTTAATTAAACAGTTGGACTGTATTCAAACTACTTCATTTATATGATTATATAATTGGATTATAGTAATCAATATATTTGGATTTTTCCGATCATTTATAATGATATATAATTGGATTGTAGTAATCAATATATTTGGATTTTACCGATCATTTATAATGATTATATAATTGGATTATAGTAATCAATATATATTTGATTTTAACCAATAAAATTGTAATAAGATATATAGTTAGACTATAGTAATCATTACATCAGATTGTACCTGAAATCGTTGATTAAATAGTTGGACTATTAGAATCCAGATTAAATTGAAAGATTAATGTTTAAAATATTATCCTAGGGAAAATGTGTTCAAATGACTTTAATTTTCAAATTGGGAATAAATTTCAGTATAGTCCTGAAACTAAGAAGTTACTTTATTTGATAAAATAACATCTTAGGCCTAAGCCTGGAGTTAAGCAAATAGTAGAGCATGATCTTTGGAAGATTCATGTGATGATAACTTTAATGTTTAATCCATTATGCTTGCCATAAAGACTCCTTAATTTCCTAATCAGAACTAAGGATTAGATCATTAAAGTATGATGAAGAATTGAAGGATCTTCATAGATCTATTCTTAGAGCTTAGAAGTATTAAATTGCAATTAATAACTCTTGGAGAGTTAATGGCCATTCTCAAGGAGACAAAGCCAAAGTTTGCAATAAGGCAAGTAGTGCAAGGCATATCTTACTTCAATATTCTAGAAGGCCAAGGCTTGGCCAAAGACTTCTGGAATGTGAAAAGGGCAAAGGCAAAATCATTATAATCTTCTAGGAAGATAAATGACATATCCCAAGATGTCTGCCTAAATTGTGGCAAACAGGGTCATTGATGCATGACTGCCGTATGGACAAAGCAGACATGAAGGAATTGAAGACGAGCAAGGCTCTGACTTCAAATATGTTTGTCATAAATATGTTCACTACTAGTATTAAAATTGGATTTTAAATACTTAGTGTGATACATAAATATGCATTGATGTGCAGAATCTGCAGTGAGCAGGATACTGACTTCAGATGAGATTAATCTGCGAATCGGAAATGGGACGACAGTCGCTGTTTCAACCGTAGATACCTAAGTTTAGGAACTACCATTTGGGTGTGTACTTAAATTAGGAAACTGTTATAATGTAACTAGTTTGACTAGAAACATTATCTCTATATCGAGTATAACTCGTTGCGAGTTGATGAGTGGTAAATCTATCACTATTTCCCACTCATTTAACCTAATATTTTGTATAGTTTCTTGAGTTTTGTGAATATTTTGATGTGTTTTGTGTTATTTTCTAGATAAATAAAGTTTCAGGACATTCTGGAGGTGATTTGGGCCAAAACAGTGAAAATTGGACAAAAATGGCATTTTAGTAACTTCCCGCGTCGCGACGCCAAGTCCTTCCGCGTCGCGACGCCTAACGTGCGCCGAACAGTGCTAACGTGCGCCGGGTCCACAAATCAGAATCTGAGAAAAGTTTGACTTTGCTAAAATGCGCCGTGCCACGTGTCACCATCACAGCCGATCTGCTAACGTGCGTCGTGCCACATGTCAGCATCCTACGGTGCCGACAGTCATCATCGCCACATGTGCCACGTGGCATCCTACGTGTCTCCATGTCATCAGCCACGTCAGCAACTCAACAAGTCAACATTGCCATGTGTCGTGCCACATCATCATCAGCTAATCAGGAAGTGCCACGTGTCGCAATCCTACGGTGCCGACAGTCTCTTTCCCATGTGTCGCCATGTCACCGCCACGTCAGCGCCACATCAGCATCAATAATTGAGTATCTAATCCTTATCTGACACGTGGCGGATAAGAATCTCATCGGCCAATCAGAAGCCGCCACGTGTCACAATAATTGAAGCCCAACCACCTCGCCACGTGTCACCTTATCAGCTTATCCATAATCTTCAAACAGACGAACCAGAGCGTGCCACGTCGAAAAAATCTGGCGTAGCGACGCCAGAGGCCTTGGCATCGCGACGCTGGAAGCCTACCGAGGCCTATAAATTGAGCTCGAGATTTAGAATTCATTGTACCACTCTCTCTCTTATATTCTATCTAAAGAGAGAGTTTCTCTCTCTACTTTCTTTTAATTTTTAGTTTTTTAGTTTTTAGTTTTGTAATTAATTTTAATTAAGTTTTGTAAAAATAGTAATTTAATTTTTACTTTTTTACTTTTTACAGTTTTTACTATTTACCATGAGGAGGTAACTTCCCCAGCTAGGGTGAAAGGTAATTCTTTTACTGTTACTATTTAGATTAATCTCCCTTAAAAATAATATATTCACTATTTAAAATATTGACTTAAAAAGGATACCGCCAGATTGGTCGATTGGTAATTCATTTTAATCTGGTTTAAACCTGACTAATAAAGGATACCGCCAGATTGGTCGGTTGGTAATTTTATTTTGGTTCCGCCTTTATGGCTGGTTTATGGAAAAATACTACCGCCTTAATGGCTGGTTGGACTTAATTTGACTTGATCAGGATACCGCCTATATGGCTGGTTGGTAATGTTATCACAAGTTTATATATTATTTTATGGGAGATATCTAAATTAGTAGTAGTAAAAGTAATTCCTTTTACCTTAGCATTTTATTTTATTGTAATTTACTTTTCAGTATTTACTTTACCGCATTTTTACTTTATGTCTTTTATTTTCAAGTTTTTACTAGCCCTAGTTATGTGTTGTAACTAAATTAGTTATCTGGGGTTGTGATGACTTTTAATATCACCGTTTTATAAGAGGTTAGATTATAGCTTGGGTAATATAAATATTTATTTATTGAGTCTTAATCTTAATGCTTTTTCATTAACTGGCCATTAATAAAATTGATCTGGTAAATCTAAAATGAACTAGACATAGGGATTTTAGGTTTCAGCCTTAGACTCAATAGCCCACGATCTTCCTTGAGGATAGATAACCCTTTAATAGATTTCCTTACAGGATAGGAATATACCTGTCGGGCGGGGGTAGCCATAATTGGAACTTAAACTTAATTAATCCAGATAATTTGGTTGACATAGACATATGGTTCAATTGGGTTAAACTGGGTATTTGTAGTTGACCATCGGAAGAGGCTTTTACATAATTTAGTGTTCCAGGTTAATAAATCAATATATTACCCAACTTTAAGATAACCACTTCAACTTTAAAATGATATTGGAAGAAATCACAACCCTAGATAGTTTTTATTATTGAATTTTCTTAAAACATATTTTCGACAATTTTATTTACTTTTTTTAAATTTAGAATCGTCACCATTTCAAATCAATCAAACAACCTGTTAGATACTAGTAATAATTTGACCTCATAAAATTAATAGTTTTGATATTAAGTCCTCGTGGGATCGATATTTTTATACTACTTGAACAATACGTGCGCTTGCGTTATACGTGTGTGTTTACGCCGGTCAAGTTTTTGGCGCCGTTGCCGGGGACTTATTTATCTTTTACTATTAGTTTAGGGGTTAGATACGTTACTTTTATCTAATTTCTTTTTACTTATTGTTTTTGTTTTCTTGTGTTTTAGGTTCTCAGAAACTACATGAGACGAACCAGAAGCTTTGAACTCTGATCGCTTGACCCAGAAATTGAAAGAACCATCAGACAGTTGAGAAGGGAAAGGCGAGAAGGCCAAGAAGCTTTAGTCAACATGGAACCTGAACCTTTGAACGTTGCACCACCAATTCCCATTCGAGACAGAACCATTCCGGTGGTTGACAGACTCATTTCCTGTATTGTACTTCCTCCCTTACCAGCAAATGCGTGTGACATCAAAACATGCATTCAAATGATTCAGCAGTCAGTTCAATTCGGGGGGAATGCAACTGAAGATCCTAATGCCCACATCGGTAAATTCCTGGAAGTTTGTGGCACTTTTAACTACAACAGAGCATCAGAAGAAGCAATGAGACTGCAAGTTTTTCCATATTCCCTGAAGGACAGAGCTAAAGCTTGGCTACATTCACTACCAGCAGGTTCTATCACAACTTGGAACACTTTAGCCACCAAATTTCTTGCAAAGTACTTTCCACCAGCCAGAACCGGAAAATTGAGGAATGACATCACATCCTTTGTACAACAAGATTCAGAATCCCTCTGCGAAGCTTGGGAAATGTACAAAGATTTGCTCCGGAAATGTCCTCACCATGAGATTCCAAAATGCCTTCAAGTCCAAATATTCTATAATGGGCTTTCTGGAATAATGAGAACCACAATCGATGCTGCTGCTGCTGGAGGAGCCTTGATGGCAAAAGGAGAAGATCAAGCCTGGGACCTAATCGAAGAAATGGCCAACAATAATTCTTTGTGGCCAACAGAAAGGAGCATGATCTAAAGAATTGCAGGAATTTATGAAAGTAGAGCCAATACAGCAATCAACGCCAAGCTAGATCAGATATGCAAATTCATGGAGACTCTTACCACTGGATCCACAAGCTCACCATATGGAGGAACACCAGAGTCGAACCAACTTGAAGAAACGGTGAATTTTGTCAACAATTTCAACAGACAGGGGAACAATCCATATTCCAACACCTACAACCCAGGGTGGAGGAATCATCCTAATTTTTCATGGAGCAACAATTCAGGCCAACAGCAGAACTATCCACCACCTGAATTTCAGCAACAGAATAAAAGCCAGGAGCAAGCAAATGAACCAGGAATAACAGAAGTGTTGACCCACTTGAAAAAGATAGAAGCAAAACAAGACTCTCAAACATCAAGATATGATGCTATGTTTCAATCCCAAGCAGCATTAATTCAAAGTCAATCTGCTTCTATTAAAGCACTGGAGAATCAAATGGGACAACTGGCAAATGCTCAGAGTTACAGACCGCCAGGTACCCTTCCTAGCAACACAGAGCCAAATCCAAGAAACATGGGGAAGGAGCAATGTCATGCCATCATGTTAAAAAGCGGTACTGAAATCAACAAAGATGTTGGAGCCAAAACAACTGCTGAGGAAGTTCCAAAAGAAATAAAGCAACAAATGGAGGAAAAAGAAGCAAAGGAAAAAGAACAGATCACTCCACCTCCACCTTTTTCTCAACGTCTTCAGAAGAACAAATTGGACAAGAAGTTTTCTCGGTTCCTGGAGATCTTCAAAAAGCTGCATATCAACATTCCATTTGCAGAAACGTTGGAATAAATGCCCCTCTATGCCAAATTCATGAAAGATATTCTTTCACAAAAACGGAGATTGGGAGATTACGAGACAGTAGCTTTAACAGAAGAATGTAGTGCCATCATTCAGAGGAAACTTCCCCCGAAGTTGAAAGATCCTGGTAGTTTCACTGTTCCTTGCGTCATAGGAGAACATAACTTTGGTAAGGCTTTGTGTGATTTAGGTGCGAGTGTTAACTTGATGCCTTTTTCTATTTTCAGGAAATTACAGATTGGAGAAACAATGCCAACTTCAGTCTCACAACAACTTGCTGATAGAACGCTCGTATTTCCAAGAGGCGTAGTTGAGGATGTGCTGGTCAAGGTTGACAAATTCATTTTCCCAGCAGATTTTATTGTCCTTGATATGGAGGAAGACGCAGACGTGCCAATCATCCTTGGGAGACCATTCTTGGCTACAGGTCGAACCATTATTGATGTACAAAAATGAGAATTAACCATGAGGGTACAGGACCAAGAAGTAACATTCAATGTTTTCAAGGCCATGAATTTCCCAGATGATGAAAAGAAGGAGGAATGTTTCAAACTCGATGTGATACACAGTACCATTCAGAACTCTGATGAAAGACAAAGTTCTATTGACAAACTTAAAACATGTCAATTGCCTGTGGAGCCTAAAGATAAAGCATCTTTTGCACTGAAAGAGCCAATTCTTGCTCTACAAGCAACAGAAGAGAAAAAGTTCCACCAGCTCAACGAATTGGAGGAATTTCACAATCAGCCTTTTGATGATGCCAAATTGTACAAAGAAAAGGGCAAGAAGAGACATGATGAGAAGTTAGTGCGCATACAACTGGAACCAGGGCAGAAGGTACTGTTAAACAAATCAAGGGTGAAATTCTTCCCATGGAAGCCAAAATCACAGTGGTCAGGTCCATTTGTGATCACCAAAGTTTTACCAAATAGAGCCGTTGAGATACATGATCCTGACGCTAACGAAACTTTCAAGGTTAAAAACAAGCGTGTCAAGCACTACTGGGGAGAATCATTTGAGCGACAAAAAGAAAGTGTTACACTTTCAGATCCAGCTTAACGTTCGAGAAGTCAAGTCTGGCTGACGACTTTAAACTTAGCGCTAGCAAGGAGGCAACCCATGCAATTTGTGTATATATTGTGATTTGGTGTGCTTTATTTTTGTGTGTTTAATTTTTGTAGGTTTAGTCATTTCAAGATGGAAGAAGCTCTCGCAAATCTTCACAAGCAATTTCCTTCTCTCCCTAAAAAATCTCTGATGAAAGTTTACAAAGCTCGCTTAGAACGGATGAGACTACTGATGATTAAAGGTATTCCTACTGACATTCGTTGGTTAATTGAAGCACAGGTCCGATTGGCAGGTGAGTCTTCTGACTCTTTTATTTCACATCTGCCTGGTTTAGGAAAGAGCACATATGCTAAAAAGAGAAGAGCCAAAAGAATGTGTGTTTGTTATAAATGTGCTCGCATATTTTGTAATACTATTTGTCGTTCTTTAGGAATGGTGTCCGATAACCGCGAAGATAAGATTAACTTCATTAGGGATGGCTTGAGTAAGGAGTCTTTGGATGACATATCTAAAACTCTTGAGACGCATCCCAGTGGATGTGTGTATCATGAAATTCGCATGTTATATGCACAATTCCAAAAAGAAAGACAGCAGTTAAGTCTCAGGAATCTGACTCAAAAAGACCCTGTTTGCCAGTTTATAAGAAAATTGGATGGGAAGCTTTTCCCTGACGCATAGACGTCGATCAAGCCGTTACTTTTCTTGTAAATATTATATCTCTTTGTCTTTTCTTAATAATTATGATTTGTTTTGTTGTTTTCTTTTATTTTCTCCGACAGGATCCAGACCTTTTTGACTATCACGATATTAATTCGCTACTAATCGTCCTCTGGAAGATACTTGTACTATTTTTACTCACCCTTTTCAGGTACTATAAATTCAGCCCGTCATTGCACTTTTGAAGGCATCCAGAGTTGAGAAAGAAATACATATAAAAATGGAAGCCACTTCAAGAAGACGAGTTGAAAACATCTGTGTGTTTTGCGGTAGTAGTGTTGGAACTAAACCACAATACGTAGAAGCAGCACAGGAATTGGGTCGAGTCTTAGCTGCAAGAAATATGCACGTAATATATGGCGGAGGCAATCTTGGACTTATGGGGATCGTTTCAAAGGCTGTACAGGAAGGAGGCAGTCACGTTTTGGGAATCATCCCAAAACCCTTGGCAGAGGCAAATCTTATTGGATCATCAAACGGAGAGGAACTGATCGTGCCAGGTATGTCTGAACGACTGGTAGAAATGATTAACCGTGCTAATGCTTTTATCGCTTTGCCAGGTGGCTTGGGTACATTGGAGGAAATTTTTATAGTTCTATCTTGGGCGAACCTGAACATACACCAGAAACCGCTTGGACTGCTCAACGTTGATGGATTTTATGATTTTCTTTGTGTGTTTCTTGATGATGCTCGGAGAAATGGGTTCGTGTCAAAACCTTTGAAAGAACTCCTCTTTACTGCCAGAACTGCTCCGGATCTAATAGACCAACTCATAGCCTATGAACCACAAGTTGACCCCATCCTTTCAAAGATAAATTGGTCCGAGGACGATCGTGGTAAGAGGCGTCGTGTTAATCTGGATCTTAACCTTTAATTTCCTGTAGATTTCAGCTAACCAGGTACGACCTTCTTAACTCTCCTTTTACTTTTTAAGACATTGGGGACAATGTCTCATTTAGGTTTGGGGGAAGGAATTAGTTGATTAGTACCTTGTTTTTTAGTTTGTGTGTTATTTTTATTTTTAGTCCAAAATTTTTCGAAAAATACAAAAAAATTGAAAAATTTTCAAAAATTACAAAAATATTTTGTGTTTTTATGTTTTTGTTTTGACTAAAAATGTGAAATTGGTAAGAGATAGCTGAGTAAGGAGTTTCCACTCCTGAGACGTATCTCAAGTCTATTTTCGAAACAAGTTAATTTTTGTTTATTTCATTTTGAATTATTTAATTTGTGAATTCTCCATAAAATTGACTAAAATGGATCTTCATATGCTCAGCTGACAGATATTATCAACATATATAGTAACATACGGACATGAGCTAAAATTGAAAAAGTTTGTAATATTCAGTGCTCTAGTTTAATTGGAGGAAACATCTCAAAAAGCAATGGAGTAAAAAAAAAATCAAAATCTGAGATCCGAGTTATTAAGTCTGTAAGGGTATTTTAACACCTAGTGCCCTAAAGCCAACTGGTTTGGGAGTCACTGGCCCAAAGCTCGTTACATGGATCAAAGATGCTGCAAAAATATATATATCTGAAGTCTCAGTAATTAAGTCCGTAGGGGTGTCTTAACACCTGGTGCCCTAACGCCAACTGGTTTGGGAGTCACCGATCCAACACTCGCTACATAGACGGAAGATATTGTATATAAATAAATAAATAAAAAAAAATAAAGAAAAAAATTCAGAAAAATGAGAAAAATTATTCCATTGCTACAAAAGGTGTGAAATCTGATAAAACTTTAGGACAAAAATATTACTCTCTTATCAACTGCACTTATGACTGTTGTGGGCAAAAATGAGTTGTTTAATATTTTGTTGGCTGTGTATATGAAGAATGGTAAAAATAATCGGAGAATTTACTTATTCGGTACTTTAGAATGAAACAAAACAACTAGTAACTTGGAGTAGAAGTTTCACCTGATTAGTCACTAACTTCTTTATTCTCTTTTCGCTTGTCTTTTTGCTTTTGTGTGCATTAGTTTTATTACCTTTTTACTTTTGTAAAATGTTTGTGGGTATCATTGCTGTAAACCCTCACGAGACTACAACTCGTCCACTAGGGACACCTAGGGGTTTAAAGGCTTGTTGCATACGCTAAATGCAACCGTGATCCCTACGAAAGTGGCTTAGTTAATTTATTTATGTTATTTTATGTTTTGCTCGAGGACTAGCAAAATGTTAGGTTTGTGGGTGTGATGAGTGGTAAATCTATCACTATTTCCCACTCATTTAACCTAATATTTTGTATAGTTTCTTGAGTTTTGTGAATATTTTGATGTGTTTTGTGTTATTTTGTAGATAAATAAAGTTTCAGGACATTCTGGAGGTGATTTGGGCCAAAACAGTGAAAATTGGACAAAAATGGCATTTTAGTAACTTCCCGCGTCGCGAAGCCAAGTCCTTCCGCGTCGCGACGCCTAACGTGCGCCGAACAGTGCTAACGTGCGCCGGGTCCACAAATCAGAATCTGAGAAAAGTTTGACTTTGCTAAAATGCGCCGTGCCACGTGTCACCATCACAGCCGATCTGCTAACATGCGCCGTGCCACGTGTCAGCATCCTACGGTGCCGACAGTCATCATCGCCACGTGTGCCACGTGGCATCCTATGTGTCTCCATGTCATCAGCCAAGTCAACATTTCCATGTGTCGTGCCACATCATCATCAGCTAATCAGGAAATGCCACGTGTCGCAATCCTACGGTGCCGACAGTCTCTTTCCCATAGGTCACCATGTCACCGCCACGTCAGCGCCACGTCAGCATCAATAATTGAGTATCTAATCCTTATCTGACACGTGGCGGTTGGTAATTCATTTTAATCTGGTTTAAACCTGACTAATAAAGGATACCGCCAGATTGGTCGGTTGGTAATTTTATTTTGGTTCCGCCTTTATGGCTGGTTTATGGACAAATACTACCGCCTTAATGGCTGGTTGGACTTAATTTGACTTAATCAGGATACCGCCTATATGGCTGGTTGGTAATGTTATCACAAGTTTATATATTATTTTATGGGAGATATCTAAATTAGTAGTAGTAAAATTAATTCCTTTTACCTTAGCATTTTATTTTATTGTAATTTACTTTTCAGTATTTACTTTACCGTATTTTTACTTTATGTCTTTTATTTTCAAGTTTTTACTAGTCCTAGTTATAGGTTGTAACTAAATTAGTTATCTGGGGTTGTGATGACTTTTAATATCATCGTTTTATAATGGGTTAGATTATAGCTTGGGTAATATAAAATTTATTTATTGAGTCTTAATCTTAATGCTTTTTCATTAACTGGCCATTAATAAAATTGATCTGGTAAATCTAAAATGAACTAGACATAGGGATTTTAGGTTTCAGCCTTAGACTCAATAGCCCACGATCTTCCTTGAGGATAAATAACCCTTTAATAGATTTCCTTACAGGATAGGAATATACCTGTCGGGCGGGGGTAGCCATAATTGGAACTTAAACTTAATGAATCCAGATAATTTGGTTGACATAGACATATGGTTCAATTGGGTTAAACTGGGTATTTGTAGTTGACCATCGGAAGAGGCTTTTACATAATTTAGTGTTCCAGGTTAATAAATCAATATATTACCCAACTTTAAGATAACCACTTCATCTTTAAAATGATATTGGAAGAAATCACAACCCTAGATAGTTTTTAATATTGAATTTTCTTAAAACCTATTTTCGACAATTTTATTTACTTTTTTTAAAATTTAGAATCGCCACCATTTCAAATCAATCAAACAACCTGTTAGATACTAGTAATCATTTGACCTCATAAAATTAATAGTTTTGATATTAAGTCCTCGTGGGATCGATATTTTTATACTACTTGAACAATACGTGCGCTTGCGTTATACGTGTGTGTTTACGACGGTCATGAGTATACCTTTATATTCTAGAACACTAAAGTGTTTTATTTTATAAAGATGATATTGAGATAAACACATTAGATGTGAATTACAATATTTATATTTTGAATATAAATAAATCTCAAACATATAATATGACAAACAAATAGCTCAAACTGATTTGATCAGATGAGACTTATTTGTGGCAGTGTTGTCTGGGACACAATTAAACAAGACTCGTATATCCACACTTTTGAAGAGTGGATACTAGGACGGATTTGATTCCACTCAAATAAAGTCTACGAATATAGTTTATTAGGTAAAGTACCTAAAATACCTTTTACTTGGTGAAAGTGCAAGAACCACTGATCTGTTAGCCATATTCATAGTGAAGCAAGTGGGCCCATGTCTAGCTAGGCTATAGGTGGATATGAATGTTTCGTGACCTTACGGATTTGGCATCGCGTTATGGTTATATGTTTCTTTTGAAACACAAATCAGAAACTTTTAGAGTGTCGACACGAAATAGACGAACAAATCGGCTAAAGTATTAAAACATCAAGGTTTGACTATGATGAAAATACTTAAGCAGTAAGTTTCTCATATACTTGAAAGAGTATAGTATTCTTTCAATGAGGACTCCTCCCGGAACACATTAGTTTGACGGTGTGTCCGAACGGAGAAACCGAATTTTGTTGGACATGATAGGTTAATCATGAGTCGCTCTGATCTACCATTTTCCTTCAAAAGGGATAAGCATTAACAGTGCAATACTTATTTTGAATAAGGTTCCATAAAAATCTATTTGACAGATTTCATATTAGATATAAACAGGAAAGAAACTGTGCTTTCTCACTCCTGATGATTTGGGAATGCTAGGCATACGTTTGGATGATACCAAACTAGAACCCAAATTGGATAAGTGCCTAATGTAATTGGTTATCCTAAGGAAACCAAAGTATAGTACTTATACAACTCACTAGAGAACAATGTAATTGTTGCTCACCATGCGGTTTTCCTAAGAGGAATACCGATATGCAGTGGTAAGTGGGAGGATAGTAAAACTCGATGAAAAATCGGAGTTATACTGTTCAAGGCACCAAGTCCTTAATGGAACACAAACAGTCCATCAAGGATGAAACTGTACCAGTAATCTTCGAATACACAAGAACCGCGTAGGTCGGAGAGAGTCAGAAAACAACCTGGGGTATGGGTTTCTGATCTCACCTCATAAAGATGTCAATCTTATTGAGGAATACGAACTGACTACGTGTGAGGAAGTGATACAAGGTATCGACTCCCTATTATGGCAAAGTGCCATGAGTCCGAAATGGATTCCATGTATATCAACTATGTTTGGACACTAGTTATTGTACCGCAAGGCATTATGCCTATTGGTTCTATATAAGTCTTCAAAGAAGACATACATGGAAGGCAACATACCAACGTACTAAGCTAGGTTTGTAGCGGAAAGGTATCGTTATCAACATTGTGTTGATTACAATGAAATCTTTTACCTGTTGCCACGTTAAATCCATTGGGATAATACTTGCTGATGCTGCATGTTTCATTCATGAAATATGGCAGCTGAACGTCAAAATCGCTTTCCTTAAACGGAAACCTCTTTGGAGGATGTTTATAACATCCTGACGGTTTTTTCGTACCAAAAATAGCAAACAAGGTTTGCAGGTTATTCGATCCATGTTTGGATTGAAACAAGCATTAGGTTCTTGGAACTATCGTTTTGATGTAATCATAATGGTGTATGATTTGATTCAAAACGCATATGATTCTTGTGTATGTAAGGAGGTTAGTGGGAGCGCACTGACAATGATGTCCTAAATAATGATGATATGTCATTTCTTGGAAATGATATTCCCATATTATAATCGGTGAAGCTTGGCTTTCATGAAAACTCTCCGTAGAATTCTTGGGAGAAACAACCTTTATTCTAGGAATAAAGATCTACTGGGATAGATTTAAAATTGTTAACACTCTCTGGGAACTCGTACATTGAAAAATGTACGTGACCTGGTGTCTCATACGCTTTGAGCATATGGAGTCACAAACAGGTCAATCCAAGTGATAGTCACTGGATTGATAATAAGAACATCTGTTAGTATCTTAGAGAACTAAGGATGATGTCTTAAACTATGGAGATGGAGAACTTGAAGTGACTGGGATCACTGTTGCAAGTTTCCTAACCGATTAAGCGACTAAAAGTCGTAACAACGATACTATACAGTTTGAATAACAGTACAGTGACCTGGAAATCTTCCAAGCAAGATGTTGTTGCCGAATAAACAAAAAATGTGGGTTATTACTGCGGCTGAGGCAGCAATAGAAGCCATCTGGGTCATTAAAAAATCTAATTAGATTAGATATAGTTCTGTTAATGGTCTCATCAACGATCCAGATATATACTTCGACTATTCATCTGATTCGTTCGGATCATACATCGTGGCGATGTGATGATCGAATAAATTGCATCAGACGATAATCATACAAATCCGCTGACGAAAGCCTTTCCTCAGCAGTTTGAGCGAACAGTACATAGTTTAGGTGTAAGACACTCGAGTGACTGGCTATAGGCCAAGTGGGAGATTGTTGGACAGTTATGACCCATAGCGTCACTATTTGTACAGATCATGGTGTTATTGTACAAATTAACTATGTGACAAGGAGATTGCGCTCTTATCATTTGTGATTAGATCACCTAGATATATAAATGATAGGAGGTCCCTATGATTAGTTCCTGGATTGAGATGATATGAGACAGTATCAGTCCTCGAAGGATTACTCATTAAATATCCCTAGTCGTAGTATTATCGAGACTGGATATCGATAATGCGGAATAGACTAGAATTGCACTTGTGCGCATTGTGGGAGCACAACGGCATAGTTCTCATATATTTAAGTATTGGATACTTATGCAAGTGTGATAGGAGGTTGTGTTTACCGATGTTGCGGAAATAGCTTCGCTTTGGATAGACCCCTCGGAATTCCGTTGGTAGTATGACTATGTGTCTATGGAAGTCCGATATCAGGGTAGGTGTATTTGGTCTTAACCTGAGACTTGCATCGCTAATACTTACGACAATCGGTATGCTTTAGTTTTGGTCGTCCAGGGCTTTAACCGGTTTTGTGTGCGCCTCTGCTGGGTATATTGAGAATCGTAGTGTATTGGGTGTGATGTCAAGACGGAAGTATCACTCCAGTCATAGTGGAGATGATGTCACGTAGGATACGGTACTAGTGCTCTTAAGTACTGCAGTCATCGGGATATTATGACTAGGTCATGTATATCCGATAATAGAGACTAGTTACCAGACATCCGACATGTGCTCCGTACGGGGCAGACACACTTCCAGCCCCAGGCCTAGCACATGACAATCCGATACTGGATCGCAATACGCAATACTACGTATACTACTCCTGACATAGATTATATACTCCAGTAAGAATATTTCTGGAGAATTGGGTAGGCACGGTGCTTTGCTAGAAGCCAACCATGTCTTGTAAATTGGTAAGCACGTGGTACGAGGTACGCACGTATTCGGATAATCCGATGACCGTATTTACTGCCAACATATCCAGGGATCTCTTGGGTCGCTTCCCAAAGATTCACCGATGACAGTTGATTTAAATTAGAATTAATCTAGGATTAATTAAGAGAGAGAATTAATCTGGGATTAATTAAGATGGAGAAAATTAATCTGGGATTAATTGAGGTATTATTTAATCTGTGATTAAATGTGTTCGGAAGAGAGAGAATGCAATTAATTTGGAATTAATCGGTAAAATAAATTTAATAGTTAAATTTGATTTTTCTATTTAATTTATTCGTATGGGCTAAAATTAATATATCGGATATATTAATATGAATTGGATTTCGTTACGAAATTAAAGTCGGACTTTAATACGAACGAACGAATTAATTTAGAATTAATTCATAAACGACGTTCGTAATATATTTGCGAGGCATCGTCATTTAATTAAATTTAATTTAATTTTTTAGCGACGAAAGTTCGTTTAATCGGATTAAACGGAACCGCGCCGCGGCAAATGTTCGTAGAGACATTTTGAGTTTTGAATTCAAAATGGTGGGGCCCACTTCACACATGTCACACATGTGAAGTGGTGGTTGGAAAGTGGTTGGCATTTATGCCAAAACCACTTACTTTCCAACCACTTGGTTTAGGTGAAACCAAATTACCCCAACTACATGGTTTTGGTGAAAAGGGTAAAAACCCTTAAACAAAACCCAAGCCCTCTCTCTTCACACTTGAGTAACACATCTTTTAAAAATGAAAAACCCTAATACACAAGGCATATGGGCGTGAATGGCCTTCTCCATTCTCTTTGATTTTGTGGCAAAATCAACAAAGCTAGCACTTGGAGAAATCAACTAAGGTGATAGAGAAACTACTTCAAGAGTTGGAATCATCACTTAAAGCTTGGATCATGGAGATCTCTTCTCAAAATTTTAAAGCTCAAATCTGTTCATTGTAAGTATATTCCGCAACTTATTTTGAATTTATGAACCCTTTTACATGCTTATTAGATCCTTGGCATGTTCTAGGAACACTAACATCTATAATATCACACTTTACAATTCTATACATGGACATTTTAACACATTTCATATACAGTCTCTACTAAGCAAATGTCTAATACTTGACTCCAGTTTGACTCGGATTGAACTTCATCTCTGGCTTGACCTGGTGGACTCAATACCATAGAGAATGCTATCAGTATCCACCCTCTCGAGCTTATCCTCCGGGTATTCTTGTAAAATAGAGAAACTGGGATGGGGGTTAGATCGTTTGAACCATCTAGTGAATGGACAGTTTAAAAACAAAAAACTGAAATACTTATTAAAATTTATTGTTCTAAAACTGAAATCCTTTCAAGGAAACTATCTTTTCTTAAAACTCTTTTCTTATTTGAAAAACAAATCTATTTTTTGAAAACTTTTCTGGAAACCTTTCTTTCTGAAGAATTCTGAAAGTATTTTCTATAAAACTGAATTCTCTAGAAAATTCTTTCATAAAACTTATCGTTTCTGAAAACAATATCTCTGAAAATCTCATCTCTGAAAATCTGTCTCTGAAAAACCATCGTATGAGGACGTTACGTCTCGCCGTCCCCCCATACGCCTAAACTAGTGGTCTTGGGGCATTACGTCTCGCCGTCCCCTAAGCCACTAAACTAGAGCCAGATATGCAGATCAATGCTACCATCTCGACTCTGAATCTAGGGTCTAGGGGCGTTACGTCTCGCCGTCCCCTAGCCCTGAAATCTAGGATCTAGGGCATTTGTCATCTCTAGTCCCGAACTACGTGTGCACACGTTTTGAATTCATCAATTTCAATAACCGTCAATTCTAATATATGTATCAAGTTACATCTGAGGTGGGTTTTTTCCCATGCCTCCAAAAATCATAAAACCATACTTTTCCAATGATCACTTTCTAAAACATTTCTTAAAATATTCTTATTCATAAAACATCTGGAAATAAACTTGGCTAACGCCTAATATGCGGAAAAGTAAGTTTCAATTCAAAAAAACATAAGTAAATACAACTTGAGAAAATGGTGCACTCACTGATTTGAAATCTGTGTGGCATTACTTTGTTTCACCAAAGGAAGTTGCAGTTCCTGCGATGATCTCAACTCATTTGATTTTCTTCACCAATCAAGCATTCTAAGCTTGCTATTCCTCTTCCTAACTTGTTGTGAGTTGATTTGCATTTGATTCTTCTTTAATTTGGGTGAGAAAATGGCTTCCCCTCTTCATTTACCTTCTTTCTTCTTCCTTCCCACGATTTATCCTCTTCTCAAAATATTAGGGATGATTGAATAATGTTCCCTTTTTATACTAGGGGGAATATTTAATGATTGAATTGAAAAAAATCAGAAATTTTGAGAATTCTCTAGATTAGTCCTCGAGTACTATTCATCTGAATTTTTGAGCTGTATTTTTGACCCTGTTCAGTTCTGAATTTAGGAAATCGTTCAACATAAAAGTTGTAGGTCTCTTTATTACCTTTCCAAAAATTTAAATTCATATAACTCAGAGATCATATGAAAATATTACGGCCCAGATACCGAGGGTTGTTCGGAGTAGTATGGAAGATGAATTTATATCGGAACTATAAAGGATTTACCAAATGTCTGCCAAGCAATTTCACAAGCACGTACACACTTGAACATGATTTATATCATGTATCACACCATCTATAACATAGTAGCAGTCGGGATTACCAGGGTGTTACAAGCCCATAATATTTTTTTATTGGTATAGTCCAATTTAAAATTGTTCACCACTTCAATCAATTCAATATTTTTATTTTGTTACTGGGATTGTTATTTTATTTTACTAAATTTATTCCATATGGATCGATCTCAGACTTACCAGGTTATTTTATTACTTCGACACTTTTATACTTGTGAGTAAAAAAATCACTTTGTGAGTGTGTCAATAATGCAATATCTAGTCTGGTGCATTGAGTTAAATATAACAAGGTACCAATTTCACTAAGATCTGATACTTACGGTCCAAGTACCTCTTCATTATCTTCTTTAGGACGAAATTTATCCTTTTTAGGATCAAAAAATCATAATACCATGAGAATACTTAATGGATGAGCATTATCCATGTTGAAACGTTGTAAAAACCTTGTGCAAGTAGTCGCGTTTATATCTAATGATTTCGTTATGTTCATTACATTTTCCTACAAACAATCATCTATAAGCAACAGGTTTGACATTTCAGGTGTCTGTACTACAGGTCTAAATACATATCGTTTAGCTAAAGAAGCCAATTTTGCTTGAATTGATTCTTTCCATTTAGGCCAATCTTATCTTTGTCTACATTCATCGACAGTTTGAGGTTCAAAATTATTTGTAATTTTAGTAGCTATTGTATATGAAATCACATTGTCAATGATTATTTCCTTTCGATCCCACATTTCTTATATATTTTAGACTTTTCATTTTTGGATTTTTGAGCCTCTTCAAAGGCTAATGTCTCTTCAGGGGCTATCAGTTTTTTTGGAACTGGTGATTCAGAAGATATGGATATTCATTACTCGAGCAATATTTCTGATAGGATATGGATTTCTCATTTTCCTCTTCCGGGGAATCGTATCTTTAGAACCAAGTGGTCTACCATACTTCTGACGTGCAATAGATGATTCATTAGCTGACTTTACACTAGATTGTTCAACAGGAACAATCACCCGGGCTGGTGTATTAGCAGCTAGTACGTGTGACTTAGTTACTTTTACTGCATCTGTAAATGCATTTGGTAATCGATTTGTAATTTATTGTATCTGGATTATCATTCGCACTTCATTTCATATTGATTGGTGTGAGGATTTAAATGAGACATAGTAGGAACTTTCCAATAAAGTTCATGCCTTAATTCTGGAGGCTTTTTCTTTTCCCCTAATGGTGAAAAAATTGTCTCTTTAAAATGACAATCTGCAAAACGTATGGTAAAAAGGTCACCCGTCAAGGGTTCTAAATATCTAATAAAGGAAGGTGAATTAAACCCAACATATATCCCCAAACGATGTTAAGGTCTCATATTTGTGCATTGTATAGGTGAAATAGGAACATGAACATCACAACCAAAAGTGCGTAGATGGGAAATATATGGTTGGTGACCAATAACAATTTGTATATGAGAATATTGATGATAAGCTATGGGTCTAAGGAAAATTAATGCAGCTGTATGTAGTATAGTATGACCCATGTAGAAATTGGTAATTGAGTCTGTAACTACAAAGTTCGTGCAATCACCTTAATTCGCTTGATCAATGATTCTGGAAATCCATTTTGTGTATGTACATGTGGAACCGGATGATCAACATCGATTCCAACTGATGTACAATAGTCATCAAATGTCTTGGATGTGAATTCACCAGCATTATCTAGTTGTATAGTTTTGATTGAATAATTTTGGAATTATGCCCTTGATCTAATCATTCAGGAAAGTATCTTGGCAAATGCAATGTTATATGTGGAGAACAAGTAAACGTATATCCACCATGCAGATGCATCAATCAAAACAATAAAGTAACAGAAAAACCCACTTTGTGAGTGAATTGGACCACAAATGTCTCATTGAATCCTTTGTAAAGTTGATGTGGATTCAAGGGCAATCTTATATGGAGATTAGTACATCACAAGTTTTCCTTATGCAAGTGGTGCAACTGATCTCATCTATTAATAGAATCTTCTGGTTCTTTAATTTATGCCCATTAGAATTTTCAATTATTCTACGCATCATTGTAGCTCATGAATGACCAAGACGATTATGTCATAACATAAACATATTTGGATTATTGAACTTCTGGTTCATCATTACATGGCTTTCTATTGCATTTATGATTCTATAATACAATCTAGAGGAGAAAGCTGAAAGTTTTTCCAATATATATTTCTTATCTAATATGTTTTTGGTAATACATATATATTTTATATTGTTTTTGAAAATTCAATTTTAGTCTAAGGTTCTGACCCTATGCGGATTTAAGCACAATAATTTAAGACAAGTCCTAATTATTATTTATAAGATTTAACAAAATCATCAAACACCATTAAGTCTAACAATTATAAATCAATGTAAATAAATGAAAGCAGAAAAATAAAATCATCACCAATAATTTTGTTAACGAAGTGGAAAATTCGTGCGAGTAAAAAACCACATTGGGTATCTAGGCTACCAATCAAAATCCACTATAACGAGAAAACTTACAGTTATGGTATAAGACATATGGCAGCAACTCTGCCGACTCTAATACCTTTAGACTGTAATAATTCATAGAACTCCTCGAGCCTGCACCAAACGTTCTTCTTCAGAACCTCTAAATTTAATAAGTGGATCAACCATGTGAACTCGTACGCCAGAACTCTGACTGCCAATCTTCCTCCTTTAGAACTCGAAAGGCTTAGAAAATTGGGCTAATGTTGTATTTTTATGTTGATGGTTACCAAAAAATAATCTTACCAAAGCAAAGAAAATAATGGAATCAATGAAGTTTTCTAGGTTGATTGTCAAGAAGGAATAAAAAACGTATATGATGGCTCTCAAAATAATATTTCTTCCCATGGGTAAAATGGAGATGAGTTTGTTTAAAAATGTAGGGTAAAGTTAGGGTTTTCCATGTGTAAAATGTAGGGGTTTTAAGGGGGGATATCGGTAACGCAGCGGAATCGCGGAAAATCAAAATTTTCAGATTTCAAAATTTTTTTCTTGGATCAATCAAATAAACTTATTTATTTAATTATCCAATTATCAAATTCTGAAAAATTACACAAGAGATCAAATATTTTGGTAATTACCGAATTGCCCCAAAACTTTGTAAATTGATCATTTTAGTCCAAAAGTTGTCAAATAAAATTTTGGATGATTCTAAATCATTTCTAAAATGTTTTTCAACACATCTAATGCATCAAAATCAGATATCACACAAATCCCCAATTTTTGAGCAATTGCCGTGAGCACCCCAAAATTTCCAATTAATTGTAATTTGGTCTCTTTTGTTCAAAACATGTCAAGTTCAAATCCAATTAACCTAAAATTTTACATGAATCATATTCATACCATAATACATCACATATATGAAAAGCCCCAAATTTGAAGAGGGTTATGAACCCTAATTTTTCAATTTCATCAAATTGAGCAATTTCACCAAATCTTTAAAATCCAACACTTTAATCTATTCAATACTTCACTAATCTAGCCTCACCACTTTGAAACAACTCTAGAACAATTCTAGGTCACCAAGGAGTGGCTTACCAACTCTAGAATGGCAACTTGAATTTCTAAAAATCAAAAGTGAAGCTTTGAAACCATTTCAAGCTTACTTACATGCATCAATCTTTCATTCAAGATCACAACCATAAAAACACAAACTATAAGAGTAGAGATAACATCAAAGAATCACAAAATGAAGCTAAGCATGTTAGAAACATATTTCATGTTGAAGACTTTGAAGAAAAACTTACAAAAACATGATTTTTCCATGCTTTCTTCTTTAGGCCTTCAAGCTTTTCTCTCATCTTCTTTTATGTTTTATTTGGTATCTAATGAACTTTTTAAACCCTAAAAATGAAACAAAACAATATATACCTCCACAAAATTGCCCTTGGCCGAAATTGGAAGCAAAATAAATAAAAATATCTAGATATTTTTACTTTATTTCATTTAAAGCTTTAATCAACTCGCATTTGCTTTTTATCATTACACTTTAATGATTCCAAACAAGTCAACAATGGCAACTAAAGCATTTCCAAAAATATCACAAACTTAGGATATTTATATTTTTAATTAATTTAATTATTTAACAATTAAATAATTAAATAATTATTTAAATACAAATATTTTAAATATATGTATAATATTTACTTTAAATATCCAAATACATATATATATTTATGATAGATGTCAAATATCATAATTTGACATTTAATTAATGTGTATTTAACAAAATCTATCATTAAGTACAAATACACAATAATTAAGAAATGACTATTAGGTCTTTTCGCATGTATTTTTCGTTTTACCTTTAAACGACTTATAAATAATCAGTATTATTCATAAATGTTGCCCTAGTGCTCTACGAGTATATTTCATTAGTGAGACTCTCTAGATTCAGGTATATCCGTCACAAAATCTAATTTCGTGTCCATAATTTACCCACCCGTAAATTATGACGACCACAGATAAACTAGTTGAATCATACAGGTCGAGGTCATTGCATACGTATAATCCCTTCGTCACAGGTATCCGGATAATCCCAGAGATATAGATGTAAACGTCAAATCTCTATAGGCATTATCCCGTCGACGTTTCTATTAGCAATCTATAAATAACATTCGGAACTCACTTCCGAAGTATACTATGCCCATAGATTTAACTACTATAAACACCTACACGTCTATACGAGTCTCCCCATACTCATGGTTCATTGGGATAAACCATCGGACCAAGTCTCGATATACGACATGTACTGGTCTCAACGAATTTGACTAACCGACCCGTGTTAGTGAATCTTGACCAGGAACTATATTTGATAATATACATTTAGCAGTGACACTTCCCAATGTCAATTACAAACTACCTTTGTAACTGTGTACTGCATTATATATTATCGGGCCTTTGTCTAATATATACATATCACTAAACCACATTTAGTTATATCTAATCGTAATCAGATCGAATACGTATATAAAAACAAGAGGTGCAACCACTAAGAAAGTAATATTATGGAAAAAGTGGATGTTCGTATTGTTAGGGTTGGTGCTCCGAGCGCCAATTTTATTATGTATTTCTATGTAAATACTAATGTAACGTTTTATTATGAATAAAATGAACAGTTTCTTTTATATAACTTATTTTTTAATATGGTAAAGACGTAACCGACCTTAGAATGATTAGTTATGATACTGTTGCAAAAGCGTCACAACTGACATTTAATTGTATCATGACGTTGTCATTCTTAGACAGTTCCCGGTCAAGGTTTACACTACTTGGTCAGTAAATTAAACCCGTAGAGACTGGTACATGTCGTATATTAGAATCTTGGATTCCGATGGTTTCTCAGTGAACCATGAGTCTTGGAGACTCGTATAGACATGCAGGTATTTATAGCGGATAAATACTGAACGACTCACCGAAGATTCTTAATGGATGGTACACCAATGTCAATAAGAATCTTCTCGAGTTGAGTGAGCATAGTGATTCTTTGACTTGAGATACCACTGTGGATATCTGAGTTATCCTCCACACTTAGATGGCAGTCACGTCACCGATCTATTTAGATCAGACCTCCACCTGTTCGTTGGGTGTGGACTGATGCTCAGGATATTCTGTGTGTATCAAGATAGGATCTGTCAGCTCTGTGTACGAAGTATAGGTATTCAATATGGAATTAGCAATATGTTAAATCCATGGGCCCGTGGTACACTGTAGAAATTATTTCTACTTGTTATTTGAGGGATTGCTAATAAAAACGTCGACGTGATTATATCTATAGAGATTTGACGTTTGTATCTGTATCTCTGGATTAATCCGGATACCTGTGATGGAGGGATTATATGTATGCAGTGACCTCGACCTGTATGATTCAATGAGTTTATCTGTGTTCGTCATAATTTACGGGTGGGTAAATTATGGACACGTAATTTGATTTCGTGACGGATATGTCTGAATCTAGATAGTCTCACTAATGAAATTTACTCGTAGAGCACTAGGGCAACTGTTATAAATAATACTAATTATTTATAACTCGTTTAATGGTTAAACGGAAAATACATGCAATCGGGACCTAGCGGTCATTTCCAATATTGATGTGTATTTTATTTAATACTTGATTTTATTAAATACACATTAATAAAATATCAAATTGTGATATTTGAATTATATCATTAATATATGCATTTGAGATATTTATTGTAAATATAATACATATATTTAAGATATTTAAATTTATTAATTAATTATTTAATTGTTAAATAATTAAATTAATTTATAAAATAAATATCTTAAGTAATGATATCAACTTTATGTGTTTGGAAATGGCAAATTATCATTGGCACACATTTTAGTTAACTTTATTAAAGGTAAAAGTTATCTTTAATTTTGTTAAATTGTGGACCAATTACTTTTGAACAAAAACTAATTAATTGTTGATTATTTTTTTGGCAAAAAAAACGGCGGTGTTGGAAATTTTACAAAATTGGTTTTGTTTCAATTTTTTCCAACATTCACGCAAGATCAACAAAAATTAGAAAGAAAGAATTGAGAGCATTTTTGGTGAGAAAAGAAAAGAAAGAAAAATAAAGGCAAAAAGCTTGATTTGTAAGTTCTTTTCACATTTCTTCCTACATGAAAAATGTTTCAAAAATTCTTAACTTCAATTGTGTTGTTAAGAACATGCCTCTACTCTTTTAGTTTGTAATTAAATTTGTTGGATGCTTGTTGGATGTGTTTAAGCATGTAAAATTAATTTATTTGCTTATTAATGTAATTAAGCTTAATAAATTAATTAGAAAATTAAAGTTGCTATTCTAGAATTAATTAGCCATTCATAATTAGCCTAGAATTGTTCTTGATTATTTTCATGATGGTGAGAATTAATTGGTGTGGTAATTTGAAGATTAAAGTATTGAATTTCTTTAATTTAGTGTAAATTGCCTAATTTGAGTGATTTATGAAATTAGGGTTCTTAACCCACTCAAATTTTGGGGCATTTCATATATATGCTTTAATTTTATGTATATTTTATGCATGTAAAATTTGGGATTAATTGGATTTGATCTTGATGTGTTTTGAACTAATGGGGCCAAATTGTAATTAATTAAAATTCTGGGCTGTTTTGTAAATTCTGAAAAATTCTGGGCAGTGGCGCAAATCTGGAAATATTTTCTTGTTTTGTTGCAAACTTGGAAAATTTATTTTGGAATTAATTAAATATGTAATTGACATATTTAAAACTAAAATAATTAATTTACAAAAGTTTGGGGTAATTTTGTAATTAAAAGAATATATGATTTCTTGGGTTATATTTCATAATTTAAGTATTGGTTAATAAAATAAATAAGTTTATTTAATTGTTCCAATAAAAATTTTTGAAATCGGAAAAATCGTTTTTCCGCGTTCCGCTGCGCAAACCCTGTAATTCCCAATAAAACCCCAACACGTATTCATGAATCAGACATAAATACGGTCTGGATTGGCACTCTGAGCACCAACCCCAATAATTTTTCCCACTTGCTCTTGTGCCAATCTACGGTATCATATACACATCTCAATGTGCATCGTATACGCATAGCCCTCAAAAGCTCACCTAGCACCTAAGAGGTAGGCAACAAGAAGTAGGTCTGCTAAAACATAAGGAATTTGTCAAACAAACTCAATTGTTTCCCATAGCCAGTATCTTTCATATTTTGTAGAATCTAAATTATATATTAATATGAATCAGACACTACATTAGTATTGTGCTACAGCTACTGAGTTGTCCAAGTATTCAGGGATCAAATCCAAAATACTATGCGGACAACCGCAAGCACAACACCAATATAAAATTCTAATTTATAAGGTCATTATGCAACTTCATAAGTCAATACTTCATAAGTTGCATCTAATTCAACTGTAACAGTAGAATCATGCGTGACACTCCCACTGCATCTTTTGTGACTCTTTATGACGTAGACTGTCTAACATCATAATTAGTCTCAAAACTATTATGACCCTAAAGGTTGCAGACTATATTCTCCATGAATTAGAAACTCATTCTTAATATCTCAAAGATCACAAAGAACATGTTTCAAGATCCATCATATGGTCTATAGGGTATCAAAATAACTCGTAACAATTACGATTAAATTGATATCTTTAATCGCAAATAATAAAGTATTCATTATGTCATCATCAAATGATACATAAGATTGATTAGACATTCTAATCAATATTTCTTTCGAAAAAAGGAATCATCCATTACGAAAGATGATTACTATATACAAGACACACATTAACTGTCAAACAATTATACTAACTATCATACAGATAGCCTTGTTGTGTCTTTTATTAGATCATATCTAATGCACGACTAATAGGAGTATCTCACAAGTCTCTTAGTTTTATATCTTATATAAAACTTTATATCAAATATAACAGAGACTACTCTCACTGCTTTCACGGAGTAAAGAAGACTTAGGTAAACCTTTTACCTTTAAACATCTCATTATTACTATAATAATGATAATGTTGTTAGGATATATAACACTAGAAAGTAATTTGTACGCTCCCATTAACCCTTCAATCACATATGTATTCTCTATAATTTGACAAGATCAGACAATCTGACGATATCAAAAACAGAGAACACAAATTTCCGGAAGACATATCCGAGTCTACAATAGGCTCTATAAGTTAGCACACTAAATTGCGATCTCAGCAGAACACAAACTCTAGGGCCATTTCAGAATGAACTCTTCAAACAAAGAAATCACAACTGATCTCTTATCTGAATAAGTCATTCAAAAAACGCCACTTTGCATTCTTTAGCTAAAATGTACAATTTAATATCATCATTAACCAATATATCTTTAATTGTTTAATTAGCGTGACTAGAGATAAGTTTTCTCAGAATCTACAATAGATTACTGAGTATAACTTTTCTCATTGTCATGCTGTAAAGGTCAAACCTTTAATAAGTTCACACTACTTTTGTTGCGCAAACAATTAGCACAAATCATGAATTAATTCATAATTAAAGCTTAATCAAGTTCAAAACTTGATCGTAGTAAGCTACGAGCAATCTTAGATCTATGGTTCAATGATGAACTTCCTGAATCGATATCAAATATCGCTTCCATTATAAATTATAGGATAATTTTCTTCGGTAAGAAAAGAACATAACCATTAAGTATCAAATACTCGTAAATGATTCTGATATCGTATTAGACTTATATAGAAGATGTATAAGGGTTGTTTCATCTTATTAATTACGTAGTTCCATTTATAATTTATCATTCTCACATTTGACTTCAATAAGTAAAGTCTTTTCTACAATTGTTAACATCTGATGTTACATACCAAGTGATAAAACGATTTTATTACTTAGGATCGTAGGAAAGATATTCTATCAAATAGAATACAATATTCTATTAAACAGAATAAACGATAAACTTTTACTTATAACTCCTAGGCGTAAGTAATTTCCATTATATAACTATTATATAAAAGAAATATTCAAATCTCAAACTTTTCAAGATTCAAATTTTCTACCTATACATATCATATATGTAACTGTAGAAATTAATGGAACCTAAATTAAAAAAGATAAACTAGTGTTACTAGAGCATATCCCCAAGAGTATTGAAACTAATTCGGTAACATTTAATATCAAACGAATCAAATCATATAAGATTCGACTGCTGCCACTACTCAATTCCATCAAGATGGAATCGTGGAAGAATAATATTGAATAAGAATCATATTCACTGAATAACTTTAGAACTAATTGCTTTAAATTCATATGTTTGATCGTATCAAAAATTTTTGAACAGTTCAAAGACATGTAATGAATTTTAATGATAGAGTTCTCATAAAACTTCAGATTGAATATATTTGAACAAGTCAAAAATGTTCAACCTACGTTTCATCAGAACATATTGAAAGTTCTTGATCATTTCAAGACGTTCAATATGTGTTCTTTTAGAAACACGTAACTAAGTTATGACAATTCATAAACTAAGTTACGAAGTAAGAAAAACTACCTTAAGTAATTACAATTCATTAAAACTACATACATCTAATGTATCAGTTTAATGAATCTGGTGGTCCAATGACAAATCATTGGTTAAACGAGATTTTAATCACCTTCCTGAATACAATATTCATTAAATGGATAAACATGTGTGGTGTGATCTTGTATCAAACCATCCTTTACTATACGGAATAAGCATCTAATGCTTAAGAGATTAAACTCATAAAGCACCGTTCTAAATTATTTATTTTACTGAATAATTTTTCTTAATGTTTATCTCTACGTCAATGACACTACTAGTTATATTTAAAATATATAACAATTGTTTATAAAGAACAAGTAACTATCCAATAGTCGCGAGTTTCGATATCAAATATCAAAACAATCGTTAACTAATATTTTTAAATAACTAGATGGGAGATCTGGTATCCAATACCTATAGTTGTAGTATTGTGAAAATCGATATTTTCTATACACAACTATACGCATCTCCTTTCTTTAGCTTTACTATTTGCATTCAACTATTCACAACAATTGTAAATAATTGATTAGCAAATTGTGTCAGACACATTGCCTGTAAAGGTCATTAAAGCTAAGAAACGTCATTACTAGATAAACAAATACCTAATGGGGCTTTCTTAATACCAGTCAAGAATCTCGAGACATGAACTAATTCAAGTCAATTCTTACTGCATAAGAAACTATTCTCTCTAAAGTATTATATCCTAAAATGGATATCTATCTAGATTATCTATCATGACTTAGAAACTAAGTCATTAACCATCTTGATTTTTGAAGAAAATCGGAAAAATAGTTCCCGATGGTTTAGACCAATCTAATAATATCATAGTCTAGTAGTATCTAGAACCTATTCTAGAATAAATGCAACCAAGAGTCATGTCAGATAACATATCAAAATATGTGTAAAGTGAATTAAAAGTTTAATTCTATCTAATATAGATTAAGGAAAACAAACAAGCGGCTATTTCCATAATAATACACACTGCCTAAGTTAAGGAATTTTTAAACTTAGCAGTGTCTCCCACTATTTTACGTAATACCGTAATCCCCAACGGAAAAACGAGAATTCAATAATTAAATTGAATTCCATAATGGGAAGAGGACCCCATGAATATATTTCGACTCACAGCAGAGGCACGGTCTCGCCTACGTATATTCACAGGTAGACAACTCATTGTCAATCACTCATTAGTGACTCATGGGTTTCCGGTCCTGGTCGTTTCTTGTTGTCGCTGCTAAGGCAGGCCCACAAGGAGACGTACCAAGGTTAAACTCGTCAATGAAAAACTCAAGTAACTTGCGTAACCCTGACAGCTAGGGCACATTCAGGATTGCGCTTTCGCTTGAATTTATCTAGTATCTAATATACATCCGGCATAAATAAATATCTATCGGCTACACCCTCACAGCAAAGGCACGGTCTCAGATGTAATCACAGAAAAATATTCATAAACCGTATTGACAAGGAGAACCAAGAAACAAGTATTCCAAATACCAGTTACTTTTAAACCTTATTAAGCGAGGATATTCCATAAAGTGTCATACACTTTAAATTTAATCAAATTAAATGAAAGCATGCATGTATCAAGTAAAGATAAGAACAAACATTAGATTTTAAAGGGCTAATCATATTAGGGTGTCCAGAATCAGACTTGCTCTGATACCATTTTGTAGGGGTTTTAAGGGGGGATATCGGTAACGCAGCGGAATCGCGGAAAATCAAAATTTTCCGATTTCAAAATTTTTTTCTTGGTGTAGGACACAGAAATCGGCGACGCTGTTCTAAGCTCACGGCCTAGTTGGGAGTACAGAATAGCCCGCGGGGGAACTAAACCAGAGAACTATTTAGTTCATATTCATAAAGATAAATCATATGTCTACGTTTGCATGCTTGAAAAGTAAGTCATCATAACACACGACAACACACGGCAAGCATATAATACCACACAACGAGCATGTTGAATCATCCAAAGCAAAGAACAAATAAATAATTACTTCAAAATAAACGTAAACTAAATTACTAATGCGAAATTAAAGAACTAAATTATGCATAAATAAATAACATAATCATACTTGAAAATAAACAATAAACTAGGCTAAATCATGCTTAAATAATAAATAATCCACTAACTACATCATGCTCAAATACAAGTTTGGATGAAACGAAATATGTGTCTCTCAAGCGGTACGTGGCATTGTGTCCCAAATGCAAACCGCAATACCGTCCATTCGGAATCGGCTACGGAATTTACGTCCGAGTTTCCATCCAATATACCACAAAAGAGAACACACATTCTGTTTATCCGGAATTCACATCATGCCTCAATAAACGAATCTCATGTGATAATATATTAAAATAAATAAAAGAAACAAAAAATGATAAATAAATAAGGTGCCCTCAGGTCTAACATCTTTTGTCGTCTCTCGAAAGCGCATGACACGGCCGTCGGAAGGATTGATGTTCCGTAACTTTTTTGGTTCACTAATCCAACATTTTTCCTCGCTGTTTCGCTATTTGGGCTGTTGTTTTCACTCCGTTTCACTGTTATTTTCACTGTATTTTCTGGTCACTATTTTAAGGCAAATAGGGGACTGTTTTGACAGTTTTTCGGTGGTCAGAAGGTGCAATTCATGGGCTATTTTCGGTGGTCAGAAGGTGCAGTTGAGGGCAGTTTATTCGGCTATTTGTGAGGCAGTTTGGGGGCAGTTAACGTGCGTGGTTTGGTGAACTTTTTTGCGTCAATTGGTGAGGGTTGTTACGTGAGTGAATTGGCAGGCTTAAAAGCTTGTCACGGAGGGTTAGGTGGCGTGAGGCAATGGGACTTGTGGCGTTGGGGTTGGCTACGTGAGTGGCAATGAATTGAAGGGCTTATGGTGCGGCAGGTCTATGTGGCGTGAGTTGAAGGCTGTGAAGTGAGGGGCAGGTGGCGTGATGAAGGTGCTTGTGGCGTGCGTGGGGTGATGTGAAGGCAAAGTGAAGGCGGGCTAGGCGTGTGGAGGGTGCAGGTTAGTGGCGTGAGTGGGGTGATGTGAGGAGGCAGTAACGTGTGTATGGACCAAGATAGGCGTGAGGGGTTTGATGAAGGGTTTATTGCCGGCTGTGAATGGGAGTGAATTGAAGGGTTTATTTCTTTCGTTTTTGATTTTTTGTGAGAATCATCTAGGGTTCGAAAGGTGAGATTAATGGTTCTTTTTATAGGGAAAGGGATGGGTTTACCTTGTGTGAATAGGGAAAGGATTTGTGTGTTAATGGGGATATCTTTTAATTAGGAATGTCTTTGAATTTGATTTGATTTTTTCTCTTTTGATGGGGATATGATTTGATTTGTATCTTCTAATTAGGGAATGTATTTTAAGTGGATTAGGAAAGTATTAGATGAGATTTCTTTAATTTAGGAATGAGATTTATTTAGTTTTGGAATGAGATTTAATTTAATTTAATTTAATTGGATTTAATTTAATTTGTGTTTTAAATATGTTTTAATTATTTGGATTGGGCTTGGGCGAAATGGGCTTGGTGTGCATCTTGGTGGTGTGTGGGTCTGGTGTATGGTTTGTGGGGGGTTTTGGGCTAAGGGTGTGTTTTAAAACGGAGGTCTAACAAGCGAACCCGAAGCTACTCCAGCGAATTAAATCCAACAATGTGTCAATTCTTGACTATTTCCTTCCGACGTCCGTTTCCCACGACTCTCACAATCAAAGAGATAGTTTCTCCATATGACACTCATCATCGGGACTTACATGCAAAAATGCAGTGCCTACAGTCTCCCCCAATTTGATGGGACTTGTGCAGTGTGTGACAATGACAATCCTTTCAAAGTTCGTGCAATGCATTTTTACTTACCGGGCTCGCCAGCTGTCACTTGACTTGCCTGTTGCTTTGAACTGAATGATTTGGTGGTGAGGTGCCGCGACCTCGAGGTTCATCCCTGCAAGATGCTGCGATCTCTAGGAATCACTACCGACTGAACTGATGAGAGTTGGTCCATTTCCGAACCGTTACTGGGTTTAGATTTTTGAACTGTGCTCCATTTTCGGCATGCTAAACCTCATTTTGAGGCGTCACTGGTGGTTGTCCATCCTCGAACTATGCTCCATTTCGGAGCGCCATTTTCGGCGTCTGATGTGTGTGCTCCATTTTGGAGCGCCATTTTCGGCACCTGTTGTGTGTGCTCCATTTTGGAGCGCCATTTTCGATATCTGCTGTGTGTGCTCCATTTTGGAGCGCCATTTTCGGCATCTACTGTGTGTGCTCCATTTTGGAGCGCCATTTTCGGCATCTGTTGTGTGTGCTCCATTTTGGAACGCCATTTTTGGCATCTGATGTGGCAGTGGTCCATTTCCGAACTGTGTTGTGTGAGAATGTGGCTTATTTTTGAACCATTACTTGATGAGAGGTGGCCCATTTTTGAACCGTTATTTGATGAGATGGTCTTTTCCGCTACAAATCTGCGAATACAAAACAAAAATTGCATGTATGTGATATGTATGCATGTATACATGGATATATTTCCTATTCCGATGGGTTAGGCCTTCCTTGTGCTCCTTGGTGCCATTTGCCTGCCAAAGTCTTTGGTCGCCCCTTGGGCCTGCTCGTAGTTCCTTTCTGTCGATTCTCTCTTGGTGATTGCTCAGTTTCCTTTAGTCTCCATTCTCAAGTTCTTGATAAATCCCTTATTCGCGAGGTAGTTGACTGGTTGCCCCCAGTCTTGGATTAGCTTTCTGTTCTTCGCTTCTTGCACTAGATCAAAGTAGATCATGTGATGTGACATTCCAAAACTTCTGATGATGGGGGCCTCGACCCTGGGACTCATCCCCAAGACTGATGATATTGTGGGCCTCGCCCCCAAACTGATACTGATGTGGGCATCCCCCCAAACTTATACTGATGTGGGCTTCGACCCTGAACTGATACTGATGTGGGCCTCGCCCTCAAACTGATACTGATGTGGACCTCGCCCCCAAACTGATGCTGATGTGGGCCTCGCCCCAAACTGGTACTGATGTGGGCCTCGTCCCCAGACTGATACTGATGTGGGCCTCGACCCTGAACTGATACTGATGTGGGTCTCGCCCTCAAACTGATACTGATGTGGACCTCGCCCCCAAACTGATGATGATGTGGGCCTCGTCCCCAGACTGATACTGATGTGGGCCTCGCCCCAAACTGGTACTGATGTGGGCCTCGCCCCAAACTGGTACTGATGTGGGCCTCGCCCCAAACTGGTACTGATGTGGGCGTCGCCCCAAACTGGTACTGATGAAACTCATCATCGAGACTTACATGCAAAAATGCAGTGCCTACACTTGGATCAATCAAATAAACTTATTTATTTAATTATCCAATTATCAAATTCTGAAATATTACACAAGAGATCAAATTTCTTGGTAATTACCGAATTGCCCCAAAACTTTGTAAATTGATCATTTTAGTCCAAAAGTTGTCAAATACAATTTTGGATGATTCTAAATCATTTCTAAAATATTTTTGAACACATATAATACATCAAAATCAAATTTCACACAAATCCCCAATTTTTGAGCAATTGCCGTAAGCACCCCAAATTTTCCAATCAATTGCAATTTGGTCCCTTTTGTTCAAAAATGCCAAGATCAAATCCAATTAACCTAAAATTTTTCATGCATCTTATTCATACCATAATACATCACATATATGAAAAGCCCCAAATTTGGAGAGAGATATGAACCCTAATTTTTCAATTTCATCAAATTGAGCAATTTTACCAAATCTTTAAAATCCAACACTTTAATCAATTCAATACTTCACCAATCTAGCCTCACCGCTTTGAGACAACTCTAGAAAAATTCTAGGTCACCAAGGAGTGGCTTACCAACTCTAGAATGGCAACTTGATTTTCTAAAAATCAAAAGTGAAGCTTTGAAACCATTTCAAGCTTACTTACATGCATCAATCTTTCATTCAATATCACAATCATAAAAACACAAACTATAAGAGTAGAGATAACATCAAAGCATCACAAAATGAAGCTAAGCATGTTAGAAACATATTTAATGTTGAAGACTTTGAAGAAAAACTTACAAAAACATGATTTTTCCAAGATTTCTTCTTTAGGCCTTTAAGCTTTTCTCTCATCTTCTTTTATGTTTTATTTGGTATCTAATGAACTTTTTAAACCCTAAAAATGAAACAAAACAATATATACCTCCATAAAATTGCCCTTGGCTGAAATTGCAAGCAAAATAAATAAAAATATCTAGATATTTTTACTTTGTTTCATTTAAAGCTTTAATCAACTTGCATTTTCTTTTTATCATTACACTTTAATGATTCCAAACAAGTCAACAATGGCAACTAAAGCATTTCCAAAAATATCACAAACTTAGGATATTTATATTTTTAATTAATTTAATTATTTAACAATTAAATAATTAAATAATTATTTAAATACAAATATTTTAAATATATGTATAATATTTACTTTAAATATCCAAATACATATATATTTATGATAGATGTCAAATATCATAATTTGACATTTAATTAATGTGTATTTAACAAAATCTATCATTAAGTACAAATACACAATAATTAAGAAATGACTATTAGGTCCATTCGCATGTATTTTTCGTTTAACCTTTAAACGACTTATAAATAATCAGTATTATTCATAAATGTTGCCATAGTGCTCTACGAATATATTTCATTAGTGAGACTCTCTAGATTCAGGTATATCCGTCACATAATCTAATTTCGTGTCCATAATTTACCCGCCCGTAAATTATGACGACCACGGATAAACTAGATGAATCATACAGGTCGAGGTCATTGCATACGTATAATCCCTCCGTCACAGGTATCCGGATAATCCCAGAGATATGGATATAAACGTCAAATCTTTATAGGTATTATTTCGTCGACGTTTCTATTAGCAATCTATAAATAACATTCGGAACTCACTTCCGAAGTATACTATGACCATAGATTTAAATGATTACTACTCACATATGGACTACCTATGCTATGTACACAGAACTGACGGATCCTATCTTGACACACACAGAATATCCTGAGGATCGGTCCACACCCAACGAACAGGCGGAGGTATGATCTAAATAGATCGGTGACGTAACTGCCATCTAAGTGTGGAGGATGTCTCATACATCCACTGTGGTATCTCAAGTCGAAGGACCACTATGGTACTCAACCCGAGAAGATTCTTATTGACGTTGATTTACCATCCATTAAGAATCTTCGGTGAGTCGTTCAGTGTTTATCCACTATAAACACCTACACATCTATACGAGTCTCCCCAGACGCATGGTTCATTGAGATAAACCATCGGACCAAGTCTCGATATACGACATGTACTGGTCTCAACGGATTTGACTAACCGACCCGTGTTAGTGAATCTTGACCAGGAACTATATTTGATAATATACATTTAGCAGTGACACTTCCCAATGTCAATTACAAACTACCTTTGTAACTGTGTACTGCATTATATATTATCGGGCCTTTGTCTAATATATACATATCACTAAACCACATTTAGTTTATATCTAATCGTAATCAGATCGAATACGTATATAAAAATAAGAGGTGTAACCACTAAGAAAGTAATATTATGAAAAATGGATGTTCGTATTCATGAATCAGACATAAATACGGTCCGGATTGGCGCTCTGAGCACCAACCCCAACATAAAACTGGCTTAAAACGAGTCTAAAAAAACCCATTTAGGCACGGACGCTCGAACGTCCCTCAAACGAGCCTCAAACGCAAAGCTTCTACCTCCAAACATTAGAACGCTCAGACAAACGCAACACGAATGCACGTCGCGGATTAGTTTTGATGTCTTATTTAAAATGCTTGTAACTTTCTCATCCATTGGCCAAATCATGCGTTCTTTATATGTACATGATTGTATTCGAGTCTACTTTCTAATGACTCTAACCGCATGCCAATTGGACCTTTAAATCTTTTAGAATATCTAAAAGAGTGAATATCACACTGATATCTTCATCTGATGTTGTCCAAATACTTATCCAATAGCTACGAGATCTTCAACCCTCATTACAACTCAATTGAACTTATTTTGTTATGCAAGTTACCAACACACATGGAGCAAACAATTTTCATCTAAAGTCTCAATATGATACCAATTTCTGTAAAAATATTTGAAACTTACCAGATTTCTACTGGATTTGCCTAAATATAGAGCATTTCTAATGCATAGTTTTATTCCACTTGCTAATACGATTATGGATCTTCCAGAACCTTCAATTAGGTCTACAAGACCAGATTTAGTATTTAAATTTTCTTGATGTAATTTTACGTTTAAGAAAAATTTCCTATCTCGAAGGATAGTGTGCGTGGTTGCACTATCAGCCAAACATACATCCGCACATTTATTTTCCCGAACATATAATTTATTTGTAGGATCTATATCCTTATATAATAAAATTCATGTCAGACATCAAGTAAAAGATATAATATAAAGTACATTTGATGTGACAAAAATATTCAAATGAAACTTTAATAGAACAAAATACTAAATAAAATTCATTAGTCCCAGATCTTAAACTATTCATAAAAATGATAATCAAATTTTAATCGCGATAGACATTTCCATCACTAATTAGGTGATTAATCTTTCACTTTGGCCCCTCGAAGAAATGAGAAACATCAAGATGAGTGAAATCTACAAGATCTGAGTCATCGATAAAGTTAGCTTCGATCTCAATTCTTTTTTTTTTTTGCTTGGATGCTTGATAGAGATCTATTAAATGGTCATCTGCACGACAGATATGTAACTAATGTCAATTTCCTCTACATCGATAAGAAATTTGTTCATTATAATTTTTGGGACATTTTTTTCTGCACCATTCTCCTTATTTTCTCTTTTATAGACATTACACTTATGGTGGTGTCCATCCCTTTTGTCTTGTTGTCCTGAGTTCTTATGACCACCACGGGGGCGATAACCACACCCTCTGAATCCTCTCTTACCTTATCTATCACGTCTATTGTTTGTATGTGTATTTGCATTCGCTTCTAGGAATGGCTTAAAACCAATTGGTCACGACTTGTAATTTTTCATCAGTAGCTTATTGTTTTGCTCAGCAACTAGGAGGCAAGATATTAAATTTGAGTATTTTCTGAAGCGACACTCCCGATATTATTGTTGCAGAATCATATTTGATGCATGAAAGGTAGTGAGTATTTTTTTCAGTCATGTCTTCTTTAGTGATATTTTCACTACACAATTTCAGTTGTGGTGTGATGCGAAATAGCTCAGAGCTGTAGTCAAAAACCTTTGGGAAGTCTAGCAACCTCATATTTGTCCACTCATATTTCGCTGTAGGGAGGAAGATATCCCTTTGATGGTCTCTCTTTCGGGTTATTCCATAGAATCAGTGGATCTTTTATTGTCAAGTATTGATCTTTTAGGCTCTCATGAAGATGATGACAAAGGAAAATCATAACCTTTGACTTATCCTACAGTGACATTTGATTTTCTTGGTTTACGGTGCCTTCCAAGCGTATAGCTTGCAGATGCATTTTGGCATCCAAAATCCATGAGAGATAATTTCTTCCGAAAACTTCGAGCGTGAATTTGCAAGTTTATAGAACTTGACATTTTTAAGGTTCCTTGTAAATATAAAAAGAAATATAAGTGTTCTAATAAAAAATATATTATCGAAAAATAATTACGATATAAAAAGAATATCATGCATATATTTAGAACTTCAAATTCACAAATATGATATTGTAAATTCAGAACTTCAGGTTTTATGGTAGATTTAAAACTGCAGATTTAAATTTAAAGTATAATTGATTGAGGTTAGAACTTCAAGTTTTTTAATTGTAACATAAATTTAAAACTTCTGGTTTAATAATTCTCTTGTACGGTTAGAACTTCAGGTTCTAATCTAAAATTTTAATAATGAGATTAATATTTGAACTTCATGACCTCTTATATCCTGACAAAATCATGGAAACATACAATAAAATGAAAGTGAAAAAGTAAATCAAAAATAAAAATATTGTACTTATTTTCTGATGTGAATGATTCAATTTAATGACAACCACAAAACAAACTAATAAGACGAATTAAATTATTAAATTAATAATAATAAAATCATAACATAATAAATTAGAACTAAAAATTTTAATTGTAGGATTGAAATTTAAAACATGGTGATTCACTCACTAAGAACCGTAGCCAAACGTGAATGACTAGCTAAAAAAATTACTTGAAAACCACGAAGAATATGAACACAATGTCACCCACCGTTTTAACTTTAAAATTCACAATCAAATTACATATTCACCAAACTTTTGCCTAACAAAAAACTACTCTTGATAAAAAAGAATCATTAAATCATTGACCTCAAATTTTTGAAACGCAATTGGAAAAAAAAATACTAGGGCTGAAAATTGTGTCAGATTTTGATTTATTCTTAATTTTTTCTTATGGGCTCGTAATGAAATAATATATTTCATTAAATTAAAAAAATAAAAATACACCCATAATCTATATTTAAGGGTTAGACTCATTTCCGCTGTGTGGGGCACCAATTCGACTATAGGGATTTTACATCGGTCCCAACAGTTTCAGTTTCCTATTTTGATTTTGAATCTTTGTTCAATTAGGATTTTTTTTATTTTTTTTAGTTTCGTATTTGTATTTTGAATCTTCGTTAAATTAAGATTTTATTTTAGTTTCCTATTTGGATTAGGGTTCCTAAAACTTACTATATAAAAGGGGTCTTATGTATTAACAAAATGAGAATTTTCAAATTAAAAATTATTTTGAGAGTCTCTTGTTTATTTAATTGAATATCCGACTTATTAAAAGTGTTGAATCATTTGTGAATTTCTTTCTTAATTTTGAAAGGATTTTCAAAAACAGTTTGTTTGAGGGTTTTAATACATGGATCACACTTCACGTGGCATTCATATTTCCAATCTGCATTGTCTTCAAAATCAATCAATTCTTGCTCCTGTATCTGATCACCAAAACATGATTTGACAAGTCGTGTTGTAATTTTGTACACAACTCAAGGCGTCCAGATGAATTATAATGACCCCACACATCGTAACTCACCTTTCTGCATATTAATTGCATTGAAATAGGTGGCCTGAAAGCACCAAAACTAAATTCCTAAACCCATTGTTTTCCGAAATCAACCAATGTATGGCATGCACTTGCCTTGCAATTGAAGCAACTGAACAATTCTTTTATTTTTGGGCAACACTGAAAGTAACCTAACACTTGATATTTTGATCTATTTAAGACAAAAGAAATCGTTGAAACTACCCGTGGGGAAAATATAGAATAATATAGAATTAAAAGATGGAAAACGCATCAAGACGTCTATTAGTTTTAGAAATAATTAAAAAAAGACTTCTTTTTGCACAATTATGTCTATATGGAAACAATTCACTTTGGTCACGTTAGTTAAAAGACATGATTGTCGAAAAACAGATCGGTGTTATCAAAAAAAAATTGTGACCATTTATGAAACTAATACAATATCTTTTTTTTTTTTTTTTTTTTTTGTATATAAATTCTCCCATTCTCGTATAGGTAATAGGATAACTCTACATCATGTTTTCTGTTTCATATAAGAGATTATAATCTAAATATGTATACAACTTCCGTTACACACAATATTAAATAGGTTAACACTTACGTGTCAACGAATAATTGAACTCACGTCATTCAATTGTTTAAATCCCTTGGGTGTCTTTTTGGCTTTTTCTCCGGAATTAAATGGGGTTTTGTTTATGAGCATCGATATTGATAAGACAATTTATGGTGCAAATGAATTTGTTTTTTTATAGGAAGATCATGGTATACTTTTCTTGTTGCCAAGAAAAACCTTTTTTTTGATTTTTTTTTTTTTTGATATTGCCCTTTTAACTAGACATATGTTGTGATTCTCTAATCACTGAAAAATATTTATGAGGAAAAATAACTACTTCTATTACTTCTTAAATATAATTTATAAGAGATTACAAACTCTACAAAAAAGAAAAAAAACTCACTAACTACACTCTCTAACCTCTCTTGACATGGACCTTAATTATCAAGGATGCTTAAGCTCTCAAATGAAAGTTCTATTTATAGCAAAATACTTGACTCAAAAGTCAGCAAAAAAACAAATCCACCTAAAGTTATTTTGGTGGTTTACACCATTGTCAAAAAGATGGTGATGGTTGTTCCACCAAACTTTGACAATTGTGGTGATCTCATTTTTGACAATGGTGGCAATGGTGGTTTGCAACTAGACACTTCAATTCTCACCCTCGAGCTGCATCCGAAACGATTATTATCTGATAGCTGTCCCGACTATATCTTTGCACATCTCTAGCTTATCCCGTGTAACCACCTTTCCATTGTCATTTTTCTTCACCCATTCATTTGTCATTGCCTTCTTGCCTTGCGTGAGCTTGGCTATCTTATAAGCCTGATTTTCTGCCTCCCTCTCATTATTAAGCAGTATATATTCAGATTTCGGATATCTGGTTGATGGAATCCGGTCTCGCTCAGATCTTCTTGTCTGAGGTCCACTGGTTTCATGACGTTTGTCATCATCCATATATGTGGATGATCCTATAGCTTCTAGTGGAGAGGGTTGTGGCTCCCCCTCCTCAACACTCTCTTCTGTAACCTCCGACGGAGCGGGTTGTGTCTCCCTATACTCAATATTTTCATTTTCCTCATCTAGTTCTGCTTCTGGAATTTCATCGTGCACCATATCTGTGGCCAATTGTGTTGGTGATGAGTCTGGATTTCCGTTGGTACTAGTAGAAGATATTATGAGCTTTTTCAATATCTTCTATTGTCTGGCCTTCATGAAACACTACATCCCAACTTCCGGTAACCATCTTTTCTTTCGAATCCGATAGCATGTATCAAAATTCTTCATCTCCATAGCCTAGGAAGTTACATGGAGTAGTCCTTGCATTGATCTTCTGTCTGAGCTCATTGGATACATGTGCAAAGACTAAACTCTAAGATGATAATAAGACGAATTCTTACCAGACTATAATTTCTCCAGAATTTCAAGATTCAACGGTACATATAGTGATTTATTGATCAGGTAACATATGGCACGAAGAGCTTCTCCCCAGAATGACTTTGGCAGCTTAGCCATACTCATGCTTTTGTTATTCTCTATAATAGTGCGATTCATTCTTTCGGCTTCACCATTATATTGTGGGGTACGTGGAACAATCCTCTCATGTAGAATGTCGTGTTTTCCACTATATGCATCAGATTCTCTGGAAGTGTACTCGCCTATGTGAGGAGACACTTCAATTTATTTCTTGTTTTAAGAAATACACTCACACTTTCCGAGAAACAACATCAATGAAATTCAGAAAATATTTATTACCGCTAGTGAATTGACCTTTAAGAGACCACACACATCAGAGTGCACCAGACTGAGCAACTCTGGTCTCCTCGTAGAAGAGAAATTAAATGAGACTCGGTGTTTCTTACCAAACAAGCAGTGGTTGTAAAGACCTAGTGCAATATACTTGGAAACAATGATAAGCACTTTCCTGGTTAGGGTAGACAACCATCTCTCACTAATGTGTCCGAGTCTCTGGTGCCACCAATTATGCGAAATTTCTTTTTCAGGTACATTGAGGCTGTCTGTAAAACTCTTCACATGATTCTTGTATAAAGTGCCACAAACATGTCCTCGAACAATAACCATGACACATTTTATCATTCTTCATGTGCCATTTCAGAAGTGACTTTCATAGCCCCGTTTGTCAAGGGCTATCCCCGAGAGTAGATTTAGCCAAAGTTCTGGAACATGTAGAAAATCCTTCAAGATTAATGTGCATCCATCATTTATCTGTATCTCAATATCACCAATTCTTACTATCCTAGAGGAATTGATATTTCTCATCTTCATTGGACCAAAGTCTCATACTTTGTATTTTGTGAAGAAATCTCTATAAGAGGTGACTTGGTGGGATATTGTAATATCTACCACCTACTCAATATTTTGGGTTGCAGTATGAAGGCATGTCTCTTCCTCGAAGAAACATATGGTTACATTGTTAGGGTTGGTGCTCGGAGTGCCAATCCGGATTGTATTTATGTCTGATTCATAAATACGAGCAATATTATTTTCCATAATATTACTAATTTAATGGTAGCACCCTTGTCTTTTATACACTTATTCGATCTAATTACGATTAAATATCTGATAATGATTAGATCGAAACTAAATTTGGTTCAGTGATACGTGTGTATTAGACAAAGACCCTATGATTTACAATATAGTGCGCAGTTACAACGTAGTTTGTAATTGACAATGGGAAGCGCACTATAAGATGTATATCCTTAAATAAAGTTCCTAGTCAAGATTTACTAACACGGGTCGGTTAGTAAAATCCGCTGAGACTAGTACATGTCGTATATCGTGATTTGGTCCGATGGTTTATCCCAGTGAACCATGAGTCTCGGGAGACTCGTATAGACATGTAGGTGTTTATTTGATAAGACACTGAATGACTCATTGATGATTTCCTAATAGATGGTACACCAACGTCAATAGGAATCTTCTCGAGTTGAGCGAGCATAGTGGTCATTCGACTTGAGATACCACAGTGGGATATATGAGTTATCCTCCATACTTTGATGGCAGTCACGTCAATGATCTATTCATGATCAGACCTCCGCTTGTTCGTTGGGTGTGGACTGATGCTCATGATATCCACTGCGTATCAAGACAGGATCTGTCAATCCTGTGTATAGGGCATATGCATCCTCACGTGTTTACGATCTGGAAAATCCATGGCCGTGGTATAACTTCGGAAATCAGTTCTGAGTGTTATTTAGAGATCGTAAATTGAAAGTCGATTGTATTATACCGAACAGATTTGACATTTTCATCTATATCCTAGGTATAATACGGATAGCCTGTGACAGAGGGATTATACATATGCAATGACCTCGGCTTGCATAGTTTAGCGAGATTATCTGTGGTCGTCATAATCCATGAGTGGGTGGATTATGGACACGAAATTGGATTTCGTGACGGATAAACCTAAACTTAAAAGTCCCACATATGAAGTGTACTCGTTGAGCATTTGGGCAACTCGATATGAATAATACAGATTATTCATAATACTTCATCGAATTAAATGAGTTAATTCAGATCGTTTAATCGGTTAAACGATAAACACATGCATTAGGGATTTTGTCCGATAATAATTATTGTGTATTTATATTTGATACATAATACGATTAGATACACATTAATTATTCGTCAAATGAGATTTTGACACATGCCATAAATATATGTATTTGTTATTTAATGTAAATAAAAGTACATATATGATTGTTATGTAATTATTTAGTTATTTAATTGTTAAATAATTAAATAATTGAAAATAAAATATCTTATCCATTTGTCATAATTAGTATGATAGATGGTGATATATAATTGGAACATTTGGCATGATTTTAATTACACTTTATTTGTCCAATTTTGATTGGTTAAATATAAAGTTAAATTTAATTTAATTTGAATAAATTTGAAAATGACAAAAATGCCCTTATTACCCATATTTCGGTCAACATATAAAGAAAAGAAAAATTATTTTTCATCATCTTCTTCATTTCTTCACTGCCGAAAATACCTCAAATGAAATAGGTTTCATTTTGCTTGATGGATCAAGTGAAAAAAAAAGAAGAAAATCAAAGAAAATGCTTAGGAAAATTAAGGATTAAGGTAATTCCTCTATTCCCTAAGCTTTAGAAATTTTGCTTCATGTATCTTATTGATCTTATGAGATATAGGGTTTATTATTTGTTATAAAAATTAGGGCTTTTGGTTTTGGAGGATGGATTGGAAGCTATTGATGTATGTGTGAAGTGTATTTGGAAGTAATTAGTATAATTATATTCCAATTTATTCAAATTATTGTTGGACAACCTTATTGCCATTCTAGAGTGTTATAACCACTCTTATTATGCCTAGAATTGTTCTAGATTTCTTCATATATGGTGGCTTTGAATGGGTGTTGGATTAATTTGATTAATCTTGTTGAAAATTGGATTTAAAGCATGAATTCTTGGCAATTTCGGTCACTGTTTCAGACCTGGAAATGATTCTGATTTTGTGATGAAATTGATGTCTTATGAATATTTTGGATGTATTTTGGGAGTTGGAACAATTTCCGGAAAGTGTTTCCAAGTTGAAATAAGCGAAAACGGCCAAAAACGGCGTTACCAGGTGACTTTTGAGCCAACCGGGTGACGGCTGTCCCAACAGTGAATCCGTCACTGTTCGGGCAGCCCATGAACTTCCCTGACACTATTGGGGCTGACCTGGGCAGTTCCCATAAGTTTCGGGTGATCGGTTCAGTCAAAAACGCGTTTTGCGTCATTTTGCGGAAAAAAAAGGTTTTCGTAAAAGTTTCGAGAGGTTTCAACCTTATTTATGTTAATATTTGATATTGAATATATAATTTTAGGTGAAATATGAATACATTATTCATATTAGATATTGAATAATTTATTTGGTATTTTGAAAAAGTTTTAAAATACGATTTCGCCCGAACCGCGCTTCCACTGCGCCCATCTCCCAAAACCCCAACATACATCTCTTGGGACAACTAGTAGTGTCTCTCTTTCGTTATTCTTCGGCTAGGAATTACCTTGGCTCTGCTCTCATTGCAGTTTTCAACAATTCTTCTTTAAGTAGCCTTCTATGCTACAATGGTATAATTTATAGGTAGGCTTTCTTTCGTCTACTGACCTACCTATGATTCTGCCTCTCCCTATTTCTCTTCCTCGATGTCTTCCTCGAGTCTCCGTGATGAGGGTTCCTGACTGTTATGAGCCAACGTCTTTTCTCCTGGACTCTTCATTCGACATGATATCTTTTACCATATACATGTCAAGTTTGCTCCTAGAGCCGAATTGCTGAGAGTAACAACCAATGTCTCTCAGCTATCAAGAAGAGAACTAAGATGTACGAGGCCATGTACTTCATATCGCATATCATATCTACTGCAGACAACTGGTTTACCAAGCTCTGGAACTCATTAGTGTGTTCTACAATTGAAGTTCCACTCTTAATTTCAAGTTCACTAAATGCTTCATTTTCAAGGCTTTGTTCCGAGCAATCTTTGTCTGGTACATGCCTTCCAGCTTCAACCATATCTTGTAAGCATCTTTATCCTGTGCTAAGTAGAGGAAGACACTGTGGCCGATCCATTGTCAAATTTGACCGAGAGTTCCATTGTTAAGTTTATTCCAGTCACTCTCTTTGACATAATCTGGTCTTACTCTCTTTTCTTTGATCATATTGAAAATATATTTGAAGTATAAATAATCTATCACCTGAGGCCTCCAGAGGAAGTAATTTAAGTTTAGAGTTTAAAAATAAAATAAGACAAAATTAGGGCCGATTTTCATAAATCGGAGGTCACCGTTACTCATGCAATGGTCCCAAATGGTAGTTTTGACTCTTCATTGGTCCAAATCATCATTTTACATGCTCATTCATCTTCAACACTTGAATAATATGTAAATACATCAAATAACCCTTGTTATCATCTATGTGATTATATATGGACATTTTCATACACAAAATATCATAAAACCAATTTACATGATATTTTTACCAATATTATTATATAATATTTTAGAGCATATAAAACATAAAATAACCATCATTTCATAAATAAAAAATCAAGCAACTCTCAAATATTAATTAATTGACATAAATTAACAAATATACATATACATCACTTTAAAAGCCATAGAAATGGACATGTCTCTTATACCACTGAAAGCGTGGAAAATATTTTCCATTCTCGTGGCTACGGTCGTTGAACAAACCGTGTGAAAATCACCAAAGAGGTTCAAATCCAACCGAAATGGCTTTTAAAAACTTTTCCTTTCAACCAATTAAAAGGAACACACATAAATATATATAAAGTGAAGTATAAAGCAAGTATACCTCGCGTTGTCTTAATTCGAAAAGTAAACTGTCTCCATTTGCCTCCAAGCATATTCACACAATGAATCGGCTTACGAATTTTCCGGTTATCATTTGAGAGATTGTTCAAAGCTTTTGAAAATAATTTTCACTAAATTTTGAAAAACTTAAACTTGAATATTGATGAAGAAACATAAAGGAATCAAGTTCCTTATCATTTTCATCTTCAAATTCAATGTCTAACACTAAGGAAACTAAGAAAATAAAATCCCCCCAGAACAAGCCTTGGACCTTTTTTGCCCCTCTTATGTCTCTTAGATATTTTGATTTTTTTTAATATCTTACATAAACAAAAATGACCTATTACCAAGGGTAACAAGTCACCACCATATTGGATAAAAACTATCAAGGTTAATTTGACTTCCATTTAACCTTCAAGTGACTTGCAAAAGCAAGTAACAAGTTGCTTGCCATGTGTCACTTGATTATTAGTTAACATAAAGCAAATTTAGATATTTTTACAAAATTTACTTAATAAAAAAATAATAATAAAATCAAATAATAATATTTATTTTTATTAAATATATAATATAATTAAAGTATTACAAATTAAATCCACATCATTGATCAAATATCTAATTTGGTGGATTTAATAAGATCTTGATACTTGTCAACAAATTATAGTGTCAATTGTCACCTTAATACTTTAACAAATGGCTAAATCAAAGTTGGTCATAATAAAGTGAAATAAATATCAAAATTTATTTACAAATAAATAAATATTTAATTTAAATACAAAATCAAATATTATGTATTTAATTATATATTGACACTTGGCAAAATCACATGATGCTATGTAAAAAGATAAAAACTTCACACTTGTCCAAATTAAAATTTGACTTGTAAAGTAATTAAATATCTAGATATTAAATTATAAAATTAAATATTACAATCACAATTATCTCTTTATCTCAAAATATATTTAACAGTCTCCCAACTGTCCGCAAATCACATTTACGGTATTTCTAAAATCACTGGAATATTTCCCGAATAAGCGAGTGCTAATGCGTCAACACCGGGAAATATTTACACTTTACCGATAAAATACTTAAATTGCCATGCGATCATAAATCGAAGTAATTTAATGTAACACCCCAAAAATTTCAACGACTACTATGTTATAGATGGTGTAATACATAATATAAATCATGTTCAAGCATGTATATGCCTGTGAAATTACATTTTGGACATTCGATAAATTCCTCGCAGTTCCGATACAGAATTTAGTCTAAGATTCAATTCGGATAGCCCTTAATATTTTGGTCATAACTTTTTCATACGATCTCCGATTATTATAAATTATATATTGTCGAAAGGCTAAGACCGAGATCTACAACTTTTGTGTTGTACATTTTTCCAAAATCAAATCAGAAGAAGGTCAACAATTATGCTTTTCAAGGATGCTACAGTGGAATTCGAGAATGGACTTGATTTGGGTGATGTCGCAAAATCCTAGCCACCCATTTCATTACAAGAAAAATCCACCATTGCCTATAAAAAAATACACTATTCACTCGTATTCTTCTCAAGCAAAAACGTAATCCATGGATACAAAAGGGAGCTCTCAAGCTTTTCTTCATTCTCATGGAAATTATGATGAAAAAGTGATGATTTCAAGTTCCAGGCACGCAAAAGTAAGCTTCTAATACTCTTTCTTTCATTAATTTTCAATTTTGAGAAAAGAAAATAAAGCCCCAAATTCGCACCTTACATACCCTAGGGTTTGTAATTGCTTAATTGGCTTTAAAAGGGTGCTAGCATGTATCTTGGAGGGTGTAATGATAGTATGACTATGGATTGAACTTCTTTTAGTAAATCCCCAATTTTTCCCTAAAGATAGGGGGATGGCTGAAATTATTGTGGTTCTTAGGGGAAATGTTTTTATTCAAATGCTTAGATGATGTTCTAAAATTGTTGAAGTGAAGATGGAGATGTTGGGTTTGCTTTGGGGTATGTCATTGAAGAGTTAGTGCTAGGCCCTGAAATCGGGTTAGCGTCACGACGCGTAACAAGCAGAGGCTCTCTGCCTCGGGTCTGATCATGTGGGCGTCGCGATGCGTATCATCTGGCATCGCGACGTGAAACAATAGATGCTCTCTGCTTGGGTATGCTTATATGGGCATCGCGACGCGCCAGGCCTGGCATCGCGACGCGTGACAGAAATAATTTCATTTCATTTCTGTTTCAACTTAGGATGTTAGAGGCCACCTTAAGGGTCTCGTATCGACACATGTACATATATTACATCATGTCACAAACATGATATGCCATGTAGTAATAAAAATTAGTTGAATTGAAAAGCTTAGCCAAGTTTCAAAGCATAAATCACGACTTTTGTACTAACCAAGTTTATAAATTATAGACTATCGACAGGAACCACAATTTTCTTCGACAAAGAAAAGTAGTGCCAGCCAGATTCCAAATCAGTGAGTGGACTTTTTTTTTCAAATTTATTTTTACTTAATTGTTTTTTAATTGAGACTTACTTTTTGAACGCATTAGGGCGTTAGCTAAGTGGATTTATAGTTATATTATGAATGAGCATATTTCAGAAAGTTTTTGATTTGAAAAGCATGATTTTGTGATTTTTGGAGGTATGGGGAAAAACACACCTCATATGTGACTTATGGGAATTGACGAATATAGAATTGATGGATACAGATAATGTGTGCACACGTAGTTCAGTGGTCTGGGGATGGCGATACATAACGCTCCAATACCACTAGATTTCAGGGCTAGGGGGATGACGATACGTAACGCCCCTACACACTAGATTCAGGGTCAAGATGATAGCATTGATCAGCACATCTGGATCTAGTTCAGTGGCTTGGGGGACGGCGATATGTAACGTCCCAAGACCACTAGATTTCAGGTCTAGCGGGATGGTGAGACGTAACGCCCCTAGACTCTAGATTCAGGGACGTGATGGTGGCATGCATTGGGGGACGGTGATACGTAACGCCCCAATGACATGGGTTTGCAAACCTGGCTCTAGTTCAGTGGCTTAGGGGACGACGAGACTTAATGTCCCAAGATCACTAGTTAGGCGTATGTGGGGACGACGATACGTAACGTCCCCATGCATCAGGTTTTATACAGATTTCACAGAGATATGATTTCTAGAAGAGTTTTTACAGAAAGAAAGAGTTTTTACAAAAGAAACATTTTCCAGAAAATTTTCTCAGAAAAAGAATTATTTTCAGATAAGAAAAGATTATCAGAAAAGATCAGTTTTCTTGAGATGAATTTGATTTCAGAAAAATGGATATTTCATAAAGAATTTTGGATTATGTTTTAAATTATCAACTCACAACGATCTAACCCCCCAACTCCTGGTGTTTCTGTTTAGCAGGTTTACCCGGAGGATGAGATCGAGAGGATGGATACTAATGGCAGTCACTAAAGTGTTTGGGTCCACCAGGTCAAGTCAGAGACAAAGTTCAGTCATAGTCATAGTAAAGTCATGTATCAGTCAATTGTATAGTCCAGATCGTTTGTAAAATGAGTTATAGTGTCCATGATCGAGTTAAAACTGTATTGTTATTGAGTATATACTTATGATTATTAAGTTGTATTTCATGTTATTATGTTGGACAATGGTCCATATGCATGGGTTTGTGATTCAGATAAGATTAGCAGTGATGATCTGACCGGTGCGTAATCACACGCGTATAACGCAAGCGCACGTATCGTTCAAGTAGTATAAAAAGTATTGATCCCACGAGGACTTAATACCTAATCTATTAATTTTATGAGGTCAAATGATTACTAGTATCTAACAGGTTGATTGATTAATTTGAAATGGGGATGATTTTGAATTTAAAAACAAGTAAATAAAATTGCGCGAAAGTAGGTTTAAGAAATTTAAATATTAGGAAACTATCTAGGGTTGTGAATCTTCCAATATCATTTTAAAGATGAAGTGGTTATTTCATTTTTGTGTAATATATCGGTTTACTAACCTGGAACACTAAATTATGCGAAAGCATTTGTCGATGGTCAGACGCAAATACCAGTATAACCCAATTGAACCATATGTCTATGTCAACCAAATTACCTGGATTCATTAAGTTTAAGTTCCAATTATGGCTACCCCCGCCCGACAGGTATATGTCTATCCTGTAAAGAAATCTATTAAAGGGTTATCTATCCTCAATGAAGATCGTGGGCTATTAAGTCTAAGGCTGAAACCTAAAATTCCTTTGTCAAGTTTATTTTAGATTTACCAGATCAATCTTATTAGTGGCCAATTAAAAAGACGCATTAAGCTTAAGATTTAATAAGTAACCTTTAAATTACCCAAACTATAAAATAACCCCTTATAAACCGGTGATATTAGAATTCATCACAACCCCAGATAACTAACTTAGTTTAGACACATAACTAGGGCTAGTAAAAACTTAAATAAAATAAAAAGACATAAAGTAAATTGCTGAAAAGTAAATTGCTGAAAAGTAAATGACGGAAAGTAAATGCTGAAATTAAATACTGAAAATTAAATGCTGAAAAGTAAATGCTGAAAGTAAATTACTGAAAAGTAAATGCTGAAAGTAAATTGCTGAAAGTAAATTGCTGAAAAGTAAATGCTGAAAGTAAATTGCTGAAAAGTAAATAAAGTAAAAGTACAATAAAAGAATATGCTGAGGTAAAAGGATCCACTTTTATTACTTCTATTTTAGATATCTCCCTTAATATAATATATTAACTTTGTATGATAATTACCAACCAGCCATATAGGCGGTATCCAGATTAAGTCAAATTAATTAATTAATTACCAACCGACCAATCAGGCGGTATCCAGTTTAGTCAGGTTAAAACCAATTTAAATAATTACCAACCGACCAATATGGCGGTATCTTCGTGAAGTCAGGTTTTAACTAGTTTATTTATTATAATTAAGGGAGATTATTCTAAATATTAGTAATAAAAGTTTTACCTTTTACCCCAGCAAATGGGAGTTACCTCCTCATTACTGAAAAGTAAAAACTGAAAATTAAAGAAAGAAAAGTATTGTGCGTAAAAGTAAATTGCGGAAAGTAAAAACTGAAAAGTAAAAAAAAGAAAGTGCGAAAGTGGAAATTAATTACTGAAAGCTGTAAATAAACAAACAAGATACAATATTCTTAGTATTCTTAAGGAATTCCTTAGAAGAAAGTATGAATTTATAAATGAAATGGCTTGGTATTTATAGGCAAAATTTTGCCTCTATCAAATCATCCACCAAATCCATTATTAATTGCTCCACTAATTGCTCCACCAAATCTATTATTAATTGCTCCACTAATTGCTTATCATGTTTGGTGGTGATTTGATAATTTTTATTATTTATTTATTAATTTATTTTTTTGCTTTGAAAATGATTGAAAATGACTTTAATAATTACACACAACACACTTCTGGATGGTTCATCAATTTCGGGGATGAAATCTTCAGAATTCGAAATTATTTTGTCTTTCAAAGTTGTAGATCGTTGAGTCTTCTTTAATCTGGAACTTGAATCAGCTCAATCCGATATCGGAGTAACAAGTTATGCCCAAAATACGACAGATGTGCAAAATTGGAATTTCCAAAACTGCACTTCGTTAAAATGCCCTTTCAAGTTTCCAATCTCCAAATTAATATATCAAGTCCAATTTTTGCCCTTATTTGACCCATATTTCGTCATAAATGATTTCATTGTGTCCCAATATTATTTTATCTGCAAAATAAACTAAAACACATCAAAACGTTCATCAAACCCGAGAAACTAAACAAAATATTAGGTAAAAGGGGCGGTAAATATTTATATATTTTACGCTCATCATGATCATAGTCAGAAAGCCAGAGGCTTAGGGGGATAGGTAGGCCTATTCCCTATCAGTAGCATCTCCGGAAGATGGATGTTACAAAGATGGTATCAGAGCATGGTCTAGGGAGTCAGTGACTGCAGTGGGTAGAGTGTTGGGGTCTTGTATATGTAGTATGTCTGGGATACCCGTATGTGAGGCACTACCTCTCCAGTATATGATTCTCGAGTACGTCCTCAAGCCCTATGGAAAGGTTAGTAAGAATTCCCAAAGCTATCCGAATATTCTTCCTAATGAAAGTGATTATAATCCTTGTCCTAATCAGGAATCATTATGAAGTTATCTTGGTTTATTATAAGAAATTCAGGATAAATTATGAAACTAGATAGTAAAGTTCTAAGAATATCCACCCAGTGGATTAAAAAGAGAAAGCTATAAGAAAAGTAAGGAATGATGTACAAATGATTAAAGCAACCAGAGGCAATAAGATGTAGAGATACATAATAAGATAATAAAGAAGATGCCAGAACTTGTAGTAGTAAGAGGATATAGTAAGCCTGGGCAAGAATAAGAATGTCAGGGAGGCCTAAGTAAAGTTCCTTCCATTCGCAAAGAATTTCTTCATACAGATCCAAAAGTCCTTGAACACCTTGTACTAGTAGTAAGCCTTTCGAGTATTGAGGAATAGTCGTAAAAGCAAAAGAAGTAAGAAATCAGGATTAATCGAGGAAATTCCTAATAGACTTGAGATACCAAAAAGCACGTAGAGATTCTAGACACCCAACTCAGACTCGTAAGGAATAATATGAATGTCGTAAGGAAAAATGACTAGTTGTCTTTTCCAAGGAATCCGATGTGGATAAGACCCTGACCTACCCAGATCTTAACCCTTCAATAATAACGGTTAAGGAGACTGTCCTGACGGAGTCTATCTCATACCTATCTTTATATGAGTAATGGACCCTACCAGTATATAGAATACCAGAACAAGGACATCGATATCCGTTGAGATGTAAATGCTTGTCCCATTCTTTACCAGCATAGATAAAGATAACTGTAAGGAAGCTCAGTAACTACAATACTATATTTTGAGTTATGGGCAGCAGACCCCAAGAGATGGTTCACTGAGAAAGAGACCAATGAGACTTCTAAGGTCAGAAAGGAAAGAACCCTATATGACCCAAGACTGACAGGTTTGCAGTACCAGAACCCATAAATCAAACCAATGCCAGTAGAGATCCGTGTAAGTTAAAAAGGACAGGCCCATGAGGTTGGAGACACTCAGGAGATAACAAAAGTACCAGTATAGATAGTAAGATTGAATGTCATAGCTGTAGCCTATAAAAAAAGTAGAGGTCTAGAAAGTAGCCAATAAGAATGAACCATCACAAGCCTCAGTAGACTAAATTAGAACCAAGAGATAGGTTATGGAGGTGAATAATATAGAAGGATGCGGAAAGTAACAAGGAAGTTCAGTACATACAATAACATAGACAGTAACGTAAATGGAGACCTTAGAATGGTTGATAAGAGTTGTGGAACCTTAAGGTATGAAGAAGTCGATGCAGATCCCAATAGAATAAATGATAAATCTTCTTCCTAGTAGCCCTACCCTAGTAAGTATATAGATACCTCACCAGACCATCATTGAGTTTAGATAATTAACAATAATGAGTATTCTCAGATCTCTATGAAATGCATATAGTCACCCCTCAATTTAGAGCCCAATAAGGATTTGAACAAGTAAAGAAGAGCATCTGACAAGGTAGACAAGTCACGAAACGGCTAGATAGCTGAACCAAAAATTTCAACAGAAACTAGATAAGAATCATAAGATAGTAATATTCTATAAGAGATGGAGTAATTTGAATTCACAGTGAGCCAAGCTAAAAATTAAAAGTGATAACCTAATCTATTGTGGAAAATATGGCATTGAAGAAGGTAAAAGCTTAAAGGAGTAAAGGAATCAGAGAGAGTAATCCTCAGAAATAAGATATACGACTTATAAAGAGTTCATATTATACTAGAATAGAAGAACTAGTAAAAGATTAGCACCTAAACCAAAAGTATTAGTAGTGATACCTAACCTGTCGAAGATGATGTAAAGCTTCCAGGGAAGTAATGACTTAAAAGGGTTAAGAAACTGAGATTAGTAGGAAGAATAACAGAGGAAGTATGGTAGGATGTTCGAGAGAGCATGAACCTTAAGGAGGTTCTCAGTAAGAGGTAGTATCACCAATAATCAGAATTTAATCAATAGTAAAATTAAAGGAGGTAATTCAAATAGTTACTGGCAGTAGTACCCTAGTGCGGGGGCCCAATATCAGATATATAAATAAGGGAATCTCAGGATTATGAATGAGCAGCATGTGCAACTACAACACACATAGCTAGTGAGACCACCACAACTGGAAAAGACTTGAGGATCAACCCCACCATTGCAACCCTCATTAAATAACAACAGTAATGATGAACCTCGATGTTCTTCCCGATGATATTGATGAGTGGTATTTATATCACTATTTCCCACTCATTTAACTTAATATTTTGTATAGTTTCGCGAGTTTTGTGAACGTTTTGATTTATTTTGTGTTATTTTGTAGATAAATAAAGTTTGGAAAGCATTGGAGGCAATTTGGGGCAAAAACGGACAAAAATGCGTCAACAGGGATATTTTGGTCTTTAGCGCGTCGCGACGCCAAGCCTTGCACGTCGCGACGTCTAAAATGCGCCGAACAGTGCTAACGTGCGCCGGGTCCACAAATCAGAATCTGAGAAAAGTTTGACTTTGCTAAAATGCGCCGTGCCACGTGTCACCATCACAGCCGATATGCTAACATGCGCCGTGCCACGTGTCAGCATCCTACGGTGCCGACAGTCATCATCGCCACGTGTCCACGTGTCATTCCATGTCATCAGCCACGTCAGCAAGTCAACAAGTCAAATCGCCACGTGTCGTGCCACATCATCATCAGCCAATCAGAAGTGCCACGTGTCGCAATTCTACGGTGCCGACAGTCTCTTTCCCATTGTCGCCACGTCGCCACGTCACTGCCACGTCATCCCCACGTCAGCATCAATTATTGGATATCCTATCCTTATCTGACACGTGGCGGATAAGAATCTCAGCGACCAATCAGAAGCCGCCACGTGTCACAATAATTGAAGACCAACCACCGCGCCACGTGCCACCTTATCATCTTATCCAGAATCTTCAAACCAGCGAACATGAGCGTGCCACGTCGATAGAAGCTGGCGTAGCGACGCCAGAGGCCTTGGCGTCGCGACGCTGGAAGCCTACCGAGGCCTATAAATTGAGCTCGAGATTTCAGAATTCAGTGCACCACTCTCTCTCTTATAATCTTTCTAAAGAGAGAGTTTCTCTCTCTACTCTTTTAATTTTTAGTTTTTAGTTTTTAGTTTTGTAATTAATTTTAATTACGTTTTGTTTATATAGTAATTTAATTTTTACTTTTTACTTTTTACAGTTTTTATTATTTACCATGAGGAGGTAACTCCCCCAGCTAGGGTGAAAGGTAATTCTTTTACTGTTACTATTTAGATTAATCTCCCTTAAAAATAATATATTCACTATTTAAAATATTGACTTAAAAAGGATACCGCCAGATTGGTCGGTTGGTAATTCATTTTAATCTGATTTAAACCTGACTAATAAAGGATACCGCCAGATTGGTCGGTTGGTAATTTAATTTTGGTTCCGCCTTTATGGCTGGTTGGACTTAATTTGACTTAATCAGGTTACCGCCTATATGGCTGGTTGGAAAAAGAATCACAAGTTTATATATTATTTTATGGGAGATATCTAAATTAGTAGTAGTAGTAAAAGTAATTCCTTTTACCTTAGCATTTTATTTTATTGTAATTTCTTTTCAGTATTTACTTTACCGCTTTTACTTTATGTCTTTTATTTTCAAGTTTTTACTAGCCCTAGTTATGTGTTGTAACTAAATTAGTTATCTGGGGTTGTGATGAAATCCAATATCACCGTTTTATAAGGGTTAGATTATAGCTTGGGTAATATAAAGATTTATTTATTGAGTCTTAAACTTAATGCTTTTTCATTAACTGGCCATTAATAAAATTGATCTGGTAAATCTAAAATGAACTAGACATAGGGATTTTAGGTTTCAGCCTTAGACTCAATAGCCCACGATCTTCCTTGAGGATAGATAACCCTTTAATAGATTTCCTTACAGGATAGGAATATACCTGTCGGGCGGGGGTAGCCATAATTGGGACTTAAACTTAATGAATCCAGATAATTTGGTTGACATAGACATATGGTTCAATTGGGTTAAACTGGGTATTTGTGTCTGACCATCGACAGAGGCTTACACATAATTTAGTGTTCCAGGTTAATAAATCAATATATTACCCAACTTTAAGATAACACTTCATCTTTAAATGATATTGGAAGAAATCACAACCCTAGATAGTTTTTAATATTGAATTTTCTTAAAACCTATTTTCGAAAATTTTATTTACTTGTTTTTAAATTTAGAATCGTCACCATTTCAAATCAATCAATCAACCTGTTAGATACTAGTAATCATTTGACCTCGTAAAATTAATAGATTAGATATTAAGTCCTCGTGGGATCGATATTTTTATACTACTTGAACGATACGTGCGCTTGCGTTATACGTGTGTGTTTACGCCGGTCAAGTTTTTGGCGCCGTTGCCGGGGACTTATTTATCTTTCACTATTAGTTTAGGGGTTAGATACGTTACTTGTATCTAATTTCTTTTTACTTATTGTTTTTGTTTTTTGTGTTTCAGGTTCTCAGAAACTACATGAGACGAACCAGAAGCTTTGAACTCCGATCGCTTGACCCAGAAATTGAAAGAACCATCAGACAGTTGAGAAGGGAAAGGCGAGAAGCCAAGAAGCTTTAGTCAACATGGAACCTGAACCTTTGAACGTTGCACCACCAATTCCCATTCGAGACAGAACCATTCCGATGGTTGACAGACTCATTTCCTGTATTGTACTTCCTCCCTTACCAGCAAATGCGTGTGACATCAAAACATGCATTCAGATGATTCAGCAGTCAGTTCAATTTGGGGGGAATGCAACTGAAGATCCTAATGCCCACATCAGTAACTTCCTGGAAGTTTGCGGCACTTTTAATTACAACCGAGAAGCTGAAGAAGCAATGAGACTGCGTGTTTTTCCATACTCCTTAAAGGACAGAGCTAAAGCTTGGCTACATTCACTACCAGCAGGTTCTATCACAACTTGGAACACTTTAGCCACCAAATTTCTTGCAAAGTACTTTCCACCAGCCAGAACCGGAAAACTGAGGAATGACATCACATCCTTTGTACAACAAGATTCAGAATCCCTCTACGAAGCTTGGGAAAGGTACAAAGATTTACTCCGGAAATGTCCTCACCATGAGATTCCAAAATGGCTTCAAGTCCAAACATTCTATAATGGGCTTTCTGGAATAATGAGAACCACAATCGATGCTGCTGCTGGAGGAGCCTTGATGGCAAAATGAGAAGATCAAGCCTGGGACCTAATCGAAGAAATGGCCAATAACAATTCCTTGTGGCCAACAGAAATGAGCATGATCCAAAGAATTGCAGGAATTTATGAAGTTGGAGCAAACACAGCAGTGAATACCAGGCTGGATCAGATATGCAAATGTCTAGAAACACTTAGCACGCAAGTTGTGAGCATCGCTGGAACCGCAAGTTCACCATATGGAGGAGCACCAGAACCAAAACAACATGAAGAAACGGTGAATTATATCAACAATTTCAACAGACAGGGGAACAATCCATATTCCAACACCTATAACCCAGGGTGGAGGAATCATCCTAATTTATCATGGAGCAACAATTCAGGCCAACAGCAGAACTATCCACCACCTGAATTCCAGCAACAGAACAAAGGCCAGGAGCATGAAAAAGAACCAGAAATGAAAGAATGGTTTGCAGAGATGTTCAAAAAGCAAGAAGCAAAATACGATGCTATGTTTCAATCCCAAGCAACTAATTCAAAGTCAATCTGCTTCTATTAAAGCACTGGAGAATCAAATGGGACAACTGGCAAATGCTCAGAGTTACAGACCGCCAGGTACCCTTCCTAGCAACACAGAGCCAAATCCAAGAAACATGGGGAAGGACAATGTCATGCCATCATGTTAAAGAGCGGTACTGAAATCAACAAAGATGTTGGAGTCAATTCAACTGCTGAGGAAGTTCCAAAAGAAACAAAGCAACAAATGGAGGAAAAAGAAGCAAAGGAAAAAGAACAGATCACTCCACCTCCACCTTTTCCTCAACGTCTTCAGAAGAATAAATTGGACAAGCAATTTTCCCGATTCCTGGAAATCTTCAAAAAGCTGCATATCAACATTCCATTTGCAGAAGCGTTGGAACAAATGCCCACCTATGCCAAATTCATGAAAGATATTCTTTCACAAAAACGAAGATTGGGAGATTACGAGACAGTGGCATTAACAGAAGAATGCAGTGCTATCATTCAGAGGAAACTTCCCCCGAAGTTGAAAGATCCTGGCAGTTTCACTGTTCCTTGCGTCATAAGGGAACATAACTTTGTTAAGGCTTTGTGTGATTTAGGTGCGAGTGTTAACTTGATGCTTTTTTCTATTTTCAGGAAACTGCAGATTGGAGAAACAATGCCCACTTCAGTCTCACTACAACTTGCAGATAGAACGCTCGTATTTCCGAGAGGTGTAGTTGAGGATGTGCTGGTCAAGGTTGACAAATTCATTTTCCCAGCAGATTTTATTGTCCTTGATATGGAGGAAGACGCAGACGTGCCAATCATCCTTGGGAGACCATTCTTGGCTACAGGTCGAACCATTATTGATGTACAAAAAGGAGAACTAACCATGAGGGTACAAGACCAAGAAGTAACATTCAATGTTTTCAAGGTCATGAATTTCCCAGATAATGAAAAGAAGGAGGAATGTTTCAAACTCGATATGATACACAGTACCATTCAGAACTCTGATGAAAGACAAAGTTCTACCGACAAACTTAAAACATGTCAATTGCCTGTGGAACCTAAAGATAAAGCATATTTTGCACTGAAAGAGCCAATTTTTGCACTACAAGCAACAGAAAAGAAAAAGTTCCACCAGCTCAACGAATTGGAGGAATTTCAGAATCAGCCTTTTGATGATGCCAAATTGTACAAAGAAAATGGCAAGAAGAGACATGATGAGAAGTTAGTGCGCATACAACTGGAACCAGGGCAGAAGGTACTGTTAAACAAATCAAGGGTGAAATTCTTCCATGGAAGCCAAAATCACGGTGGTCAGGTCCATTTGTGATCACCAAGGTTTTACCAAATAGAGCCGTTGAGATACATGATCCTGACGCTAACAAAACTTTCAAGGTTAAAAACAAGCGTGTCAAGCACTACTGGGGAGAATCATTTGAGCGACAAAAAGAAAGTGTTACACTTTCAGATCCATCTTAACGTTCGAGAAGCCAAGTCTGGCTGACGACTTTAAACTTAGCGCTAGCAGGGAGGCAACCCATGCAATTTGTGTATATATTGTGATTTGGTGTGATTTAATTTTGTGTGTTTAATTTTTGCAGGTTTAGTCATTTCACGATGGAAGATGCTCTCGCAAATCTTCACAAGCAATTTCCTTCTCTCCCTCCAAAATCTCTGATAAAAGTCTACAAAACTCGCTTGGAACGGATGAGGTTATTGACGATCCATGGTGTGCCCAATGACATTCGTTGGGTAATTGAAGCACGAGTCCGATTGGCAGGTGAGTCTTCTGACTCTTTTATTTCACATCTGCTTGGTTTAGGAAGAAGCACCTATGCAAAGAAACGTAGAGCTAAGCAAATGGGTGTTTGTTTCAAATGTGCACGATTTAATTGCAACACTCGTTGTCGTTCTTTAGGAATGGTGTCTGATAATCGCAAAGACAAAATTAAATTCATTAGGGATGGCTTGAGTAAGAAGTCTTTAGATGATATATCTTTAACTCTTGAGACGCATCCCAGTGGATATGTTAATATAGCCATTCGCAAATTACATACACAACTCCAAAAGGAAAGACAACTGTTAAGTCTCGGGAATCTGACTCAAAAAGACCCTGTTTGCCAATTTATAAGAAAATTGGATGGGAAGCTTGTCCCTGACGCATAGACGTCAATCAAGCCGTTACTTTTCTTGTAAATATTATATCTCTTTGTCTTTTCTTAATAATTGTGATTTGTTTTGATGTTTTCTTTTATTTTCTCCGACGGGATCCAGACCTTTTTGACTATCACGATATTAATTCGTTACTAATCGTCCTCTGGAAGATACTTGTGCTATTATTACTCACCCTTTTTCAGGTACTATAAATTAAGCCCGTCATTGCACTTTTGAAGGCATCCGAGTTGAGAAAGAAATACATAAAAATGGAAGCTACTTCAAGAAGACGAGTTGAAAATCTGTGTGTTTTGCGGTAGTAGTGTTGGTACTAAGCCACAATACGTAGAAGCAGCACAGGAATTGGGTCGAGTCTTAGCTGCAAGGAATATACACTTAATATATGGCGGAGGAAATCTTGGACTTATGGGGATCGTTTCAAAGGCTGTACAAGAGGGAGGCAGTCACGTTTTGGGAATCATCCCAAAACCCTTGGCAGAGGCAAATCTTATTGGATCATCAAACGGAGAGGAACTAATCGTGCCAGGTATGTCTGAACGACTGGTAGAAATGATTAACCGTGCTGATGATTTTATCACTTTGTCAGGTGGCTTGGGTACATTGGAGGAAATTTTTATAGTTCTATCTTGGGTGAACCTTAACATACACCAGAAACCGCTTGGATTGTTCAATGTTGATGGATTTTATGATTTTCTTTGTGTGTTTCTTGATGATGCCCGGAGAAATGGGTTCATATCAAAACCTTTAAAAGAACTCCTCTTTACTGCCAGAACCGCTCCGGATCTAATAGACCAACTCATAGCCTATGAACCACAAGTTGACCCTATCCTTTCAAAGATAAATTGGTCCAAGGACGATCGTGGTAAGAGACGTAGAATTAATCTGGATCTTAACCTTTAATTTCCTGTAGATTTCAGCTAACCAGGTACGACCTTCTTAACTCTCCTTTTACTGTTTAAGACATTGGGGACAATGTCTCATTTAGGTTTGGGGGAGGGAATTAGTTGATAAGTACCTTATTTTTAGTTTGTATGTTGTTTTTTTATTTTTAGTCCAAAATTTTTCGAAAAATACAAAAAAAAATTGAAAAATTTTCAAAAAATTACAAAAATATTTTGCATTTTTTGTTTTTATTTTGACTAAAAGGGTGAAATTGGTAAGAGATAGCCGAGTAAGGAGTTTCCACTCCTGAGACGTATCTCAAACCTATTTCGAAACAAGTTAATTTTTGTTTATTTTATTTTGAATTATTTAATTTGTAAATTCTCCATAAAATGGACTAAAATGAATCTTCATATGCTCAATTGACAGATATTATCAACATATATAGTAACATACGGACATGAGCTAAATTGAAAAGTTTGTAATATTCAGTGCTCTAGTTTAATTGGAGGAAGCATCTCAAAAAAAAAGCAATGGAGTAAAAAAAAAAAATCAATCTAAGGTCCGAGTTATTAAGTCTGTAAGGGTGTTTTAACACCTAGTGCCCTAAAACCAACTGGTTTGGGAGTCACTGGCCCAAAGCTCGTTACATGGATCGAAGATGCTGCAAAAATATATATATTTGAAGTCTGAGTAATTAAGTCCGTAGGGGTGTCTTAACACCTGGTGCCCTAAAGCCAACTGGTTTGGGAGCCACCGACCCAACACTCGCTACATAGATGGAAGATATTGTATATAAATAAAAAATAGAGAAAAAGTGAAAAATCAAAGAAAAAAAATCAGAAAATCTGAAAAATTATTCCATTGCTCCAAAAAGATGTGAAATCTGATAGAACTTTAGGACAAAAATATTACTCTCTTATCAACTGCACTTATGACTGTTGTGGGCAAAAATAAATTGATTAATATTTTGTTAGCTGTGTATATGGAGAATGGTAAAAATAATCGGAGAATTTACTTATTCGGTAATTTAAAATGAAACAAAACAACTAGTAACTTGGAGTAGAAGTTTCACCCGATTAGTCACTAACATCTTTATTCTCTTTTCGCTTGTCTTTTTGCTTTTGTGTGCATTAGTTTTAACTAACTTTTTACTTTTGTAAAAATGTTTGTGGGTATCATTACTGTAAACCCTCACGAGACTACAACTCGTCCACTAGGGACACCTAGGGGTTTAAAGGCTTGTTGCATACGCTAAATGCAATCGTGATCCCTACGAAAGTGGCTTAGTTAATTTTATTTTCATGTTATTTTATTTTATGTTTTGCTCGAGGACTAGCAAAATGTTAGGTTTGGGGGTGTGATGAGTGGTATTTATATCACTATTTCTCACTCATTTAACTTAATATTTTGTATATTTTCGCGAGTTTTGTGAACGTTTTGATGTATTTTGTGTTATTTTGTAGATAAATAAAGTTTGGAAAGCATTGGAGGCAATTTGGGGCAAAAACGGACAAAAATGCGTCAACAGGGATATTTTGGTCTTTAGCGCGTCGCGACGCCAAGCCTTGCACGTCGCGACGTCTAACATGCACCAAACAGTGCTAGCGTGCGCCGGGTCCACAAATCAAGATCTGAGAAAAGTTTGACTTTGCTAAAATGCGCCGTGCCACGTGTCACATCACAACCGATTTGCTAACATGTGCCATGCCACGTGTCAGCATCCTACGGTGCCGACAGTCATCATCGCCACGTGTTCCATGTGTCATTCCATGTCATCAGCCACGTCAAAGTCAACAAGTCAAATCGCCACGTGTCGTGCCACATCATCATCAGCCAATCAGAAGCTGCCACATGTCGCAATTCTACGGTGCCGACAGTCTCTTTCCCACGTGTCGCCACGTCACCGCCACGTCATCGCCACGTGAACATCAATTATTAGATATCCTATCCTTATCTGACACGTGGCGGATAAGAATCTCAGCGACCAATCAGAGCCGCCACGTGTCACAATAATTGAAGACCAACCACCGCGCCACGTGCCACCTTATCAGCTTATCCAGAATCTTCAAACCAGCGAACTAGAGCGTGCCACGTCGACAGAAACTGGCGTAGCGACGCTAGAGGCCTTGGCGTCGCGACGCTGGAAGCCTACCGAGGCCTATAAATTGAGCTCGAGATTTCAGAATTCAGTGCACCACTCTCTCTCTTATAATCTTTCTAAAGAGAGAGTTTCTCTCTCTACTTTCTTTTAATTTTTAGTTTTTTAGTTTTTAGTTTTGTAATTAATTTTAATTACGTTTTGTTTATATAGTAATTTAATTTTTACTTTTTACTTTTTACAGTTTTTATTATTTACCATGAGGAGGTAACTCCCCCAGCTAGGGTGAAAGGTAATTCTTTTACTGTTACTATTTAGATTAATCTCCCTTAAAAATAATATATTCACTATTTAAAATATTGACTTAAAAGGGATACCGCCAGATTGGTCAGTTGGTAATTCATTTTAATCTGATTTAAACCTGACTAATAAAGGATACCGCCAGATTGGTCGGTTGGTAATTTAATTTTGGTTCCGCCTTTATGGATGGTTGGACTTAATTTGACTTAATCAGGTTACCGCCTATATGGCTGGTTGGAAAAAGAATCACAAGTTTATATATTATTTTATGGGAGATATCTAAATTAGTAGTAGTAAAAGTAATTCCTTTTACTTAGCATTTTATTTTATTGTAATTTTCTTTTCAGTATTTACTTTACCGCATTTTTACTTTATGTCTTTTATTTTCAAGTTTTTACTAGCCCTAGTTATGTGTTGTAACTAAATTAGTTATCTGGGGTTGTGATGAAATCCAATATCACCGTTTTATAAGGGTTAGATTATAGCTTGGGTAATATAAAGATTTATTTATTGAGTCTTAAACTTAATGTTTTTTCATTAACTGGCCATTAATAAAATTGATCTGGTAAATCTAAAATGAACTAGACATAGGGATTTTAGGTTTCAGCCTTCAGCCTTAGACTCAATAGCCCACCATCTTCCTTGAGGATAGATAACCCTTTAATAGATTTCCTTACAGGATAGGAATATACCTGTCGGGGGGGTAGCCATAATTGGGACTTAAACTTAATGAATCCAGATAATTTGGTTGACATAGACATATGGTTCAATTGGGTTAAACTGGGTATTTGTGTCTGACCATCGACAGAGGCTTACACATAATTTAGTGTTCCAGGTTAATAAATCAATATATTACCCAACTTTAAGATAATCACTTCATCTTTAAATGATATTGGAAGAAATCACAACCCTAGATAGTTTTTAATATTGAATTTTCTTAAAACATATTTTCGACAATTTTATTTACTTGTTTTTAAATTTAGAATCATCACCATTTCAAATCAATCAATCAACCTGTTAGATACTAGTAATCATTTGACCTCGTAAAATTAATAGATTAGATATTAAGTCCTCGTGGGATCGATATTTTTATACTACTTGAGCGATACGTGCGCTTGCGTTATACGTGTGTGTTTACGCCGGTCAGATATCCCTAGAAACAAGTGAATCCGTGGTGTAGTAAAATATGTTATAAGGTAGGGTAAGAGACATTTAAAAGATAATGCCCCTCGGATAAAAAGACTAAGACATAGATCACAGAAGTTTCCGGTATAGAATAGAACAGGAAAGAAGACGAAAAAGGTTTTGAGGTGGAAATATCGAGATACAACGAAAATAGGAAATAATACTAGATAAGTAATGACAGAAGTGCATAATAACAAGCTTTCTCAGTGTTGGAATAAGGCTGGAATTCTATTATATGAGAAATGAAAGGAAGGTAACGAGTATAATCCATAAGTTTCCACGCAATGTACCTAGTTAGGAACAAGGCGTAGTGCGACCTGGAGAAAATTTATTAAGAGCGTGATATAAAAGAACCAAGGAAACTGAGTATGTACAGTAAGTAAAAATCGAATTGTCAATCATTGACTCCAACGGTAATGACATATAATTTACATTCAAATTTTGATTACTTATTCCGCATTAGTATACATGTAGTGGACGTAACAATGATGTATTCCATTAAGTTTGAGCTAACCAGAAGAAGATCGTCAGAGATATGTCAAGAATTAATATATTGGATTTAAGAGATATCGGAATACCGTGAGGGTAAACTTAGAGCATATAAAAAGCTTGGTCATAAACTACTAGGTCCTAAGCCCTAGAGGTAGATAGAGATACGAGAATATGAAGGTCAGAACTGATAGTAGTTAAAACTTAGCAAACAGAAAGAGAAAGTCAAATAGATAAATTAAGAGGAATAATACCAAGATCAGATCGAGCATGTGGAACTAAGAAAGTATCAAATACGATCATTTTAATAGCGACATGGGTTACTCATGTATATATCTATCCCAGAGTTAAGGTAGAATGCGAAGAAACATAATTAAAGAAAACACAAGTATCTTAGAGGGGGCACTAGCTGAGAATAATTCAGGTACATATTCATCAAAGTCATATGACACTGATATGACTTAGGTACAAATATACTCCTTAGTGATCAGATAGGTATAAATTTCCCATATATACTAAGTACTACTATTGAGGATTAATGATTCAACTTAAGTAGTGGTAGGTACGACCACATTAGCACTTATGTATTAAAAATTCAGTTAAGACCTTACAAGTCTAGTATGCTTGGGTGAAAATAATAGTAAAATGAGGGACCTTCTGGAAAGTCTTAATAAGTATTAAATCTTTAAAGAAAAGAACGAGATGAAGTGAAATACATTCACATGGTATCAAATAGAAAAGGTAATTCAATTGGGCACCAGTTCGAGGAAAACCTAAGAATCGGGTCATAAGAGATTGAGTACTTCTAGCACATTTTTCGGGATATCATGAAGTGTAGAATAAGAGATAGATAAATTCCATGAATGATAAGTTTCATGAAGGATTTACACCTCTATGTAGACAAGATATGGTATATAGATTTCATTTCCATACGAGAAAAATGGTTTCCGAATGGACTCCCAAAGATTAAATTTTCAGCCATAAGAAATCAAATAAAATGTACCAGTATAAGCGATTCCCAGAAGTCATAGTAATAAGTTCTTGAGTAGAATAACAGAAAGGAAGTTAAGGAGGATAAGAGTAGCAGAGACACATATGTCCTCAACACAAGACAGACTTGAGAGTTCAACCTTAGAAGGGATTCGAGGACGAATCATATTTAAGGGAGGGAGAAAATGTAACACCCCGAAAATTCCAATTACTACTATGATATAAATGGTGTAATACATAATATAAATCATGTTCAAGCATGTATATACATGTGAAATTACTTTTTGGACATTCGATAAACTCCACAAAGTTTCGATACGGAATTTAGTCTAAGATTCAATCCGAATAGCCCTTAGTATTTGAGACTTAATGTTTTCATACGATCTTTGATTTTTACGAACTTTATATCATTGAAAAGCTAAGACCGAGACCTACAATTTCTGTGTTGGACATTGTTCCAAACTCTAATTAGAAGTATGTTAACAATTACGAGATTCATGGTTGCTATAGTAGAATTCGAGAATGGCCTAGACTTGGGTGATGTGGCACAATCCTAACTACCCATTTCATTACATAAAAAATCAGCCTTTGCCGATAAAAATGACAATATTCACTCATCTTCTTCTCAAGCAAAAACATGAGTCATGGATACAAAAGGGAGCTCTTAAGCATCCTTCATTCTCATGGAAATTGTGATGAAAGAGTGATGATTTCAAGTTCCAAGCACACAAAAGTAAGCTTCTAATTCTATTTCTTTCATTAATTTTCAGTTTTTGGTAAATAAAATAAAGCCCCAAATTCACACCTTGCATAACCTAGGGCTTGGAATTGCTTAATTGGCATTAAAAGGGTTGCTAGCATATATCTTGGAGGGTGTCATGATAGTATGAGTATGGATTAAGCTTCTTTTAGTAAATGCCCAATTTTTCCCCAAGGATCGGGGCATGACTAAAATTATTGTGGTTCTTAGGGGAAGTGTTTTTGTTTCTTGATGGTAATTAGTGGTGAAGCATACATTGGACAATGTTTGAAATGAGTTTGTTTTGGGTTTAAGTTGAAAATTTAAAGTTGCATTTTTCTTGTGCATTGACCAAATTATGATTGTGTGTAAGGGGTTTGAGTTTCTGAAGTAATGTTTATTCAAATTCTTGGATGATGTTCTAAAATTGTTGAAGTGAAGATGGAGGTATTGGGTTTGCTTTGGGTAATGTCATTGAAGAGTTAGTACTAGGCCCTGAAATCGGGCTAGCGTCGCAACGCGTAACAAACAGAGGCTCTTTGCCTCGGGTATGATCATGTGGGCATCACGACGTGAAATAGGAGATGCTCTCTGCCTGGGTCTGCTTATATGGGTGTCGCGATGTACCAGGCCTGGCGTCGCGATGTGTGACAGAAATAATTTCATTTCATTTCATTTCAGTTTCAACTTAGGATGTTAGAGGCCAACCTAAGGGTCTCGTATCGGCACATGTACACACATTACATCATGTCACAAACATGATACGCCATGTAGTAATAACAATTAGTTGAATTGCGAAGCTTAGCCAATTTTTGAAGCACAAATCACGACTTGTGTACTAACCAAGTTTATAAATTATAGACTATCGATAGAAACCATAATTTTCTTCGACAAATGAAAGTAGTGACTGCTAGATTCCAATCAGTGAGTGGACTTTTCTCTTTCAAATTGATTTTACTTAATTGCTTTTGAATTGAGACTTAATTTTTAAACGCATTAGGGCGTTAGCCAAATGGATTTACAATTATATTATGAATGAGCATATTTTAGAAAGTTTTTGATTTGAAAAACATGATTTTGTGATTTTTGGAGGTAACCCACCGCGGATGTGACTTATGGGAATTGACGGATACAGATGAATTGTGCACATGTAGTTCAGTGGCTTGGGGGACGGCAATACCTAACTCCCCAAGACCCCTAGATTTCAGGCTATGGGGACGGAAATATGTAACGCCCCTAGACCCTAGATTCAAGGTCAAGATGATAGCACTGATTAACACATCTGGATCTAGTTCATTGGCTTGGGGGACGGCGATACGTAATTTCCCAATACCACTAGATTTCTGTGCTAGGAGGACGACGAGACGTAACACCCCTAGACCCTAGATTAAGGGACAATATGGTGACATGTATTTTGGAACGGAGATACGTAACGCCCCAATGACATAGATTTGCACACCTGGCTCTAGTTCAGTGGCTTGGGGGACATCGAGACGTAACATCCCAAGATCATTAGTTATGCGTATATGGGGATGACGATACGTAACGCCCCAATACGTCAGCTTTTCTACAGATTTCACAGAGATATGAATTCCAAAAGAGTTTTTACATAAAGAAATAGTTTTTACATAAAGAAAAAGTTTCTAGAAAAGTTTCACAGAAATTAATTATTTTTTAGAAAAGATCAGTTTTCTTGAGATGAATTTAATTTCAGAAAAATGGATGTTTCATAAAGAATTTCATATTCTGTTTTAAACTGTCCACTCACTAGGTCGTTTAAATAATCTAACCCTCATTCCCAGTGTTTCTATTTTATAGGTTTACCCAGAAGGCGAGCTCGAGAGGATGGATACTGATGGTAGTCACTAGAGTATTTGGGTCCACCAGGTCAAGTTAGAGACAATGTTCAGTCAGAGCCAGAGTAAAGTCATGTTTCTATCAATTGTATTGTCAAGATCGTGTGTGAAATGAGTTATAGTGTCCATGACAAAGTTATAAATGTATTGTTATTGAGTACATACTTTTGAATATTAAGTTGCATTTCATGTTATTATGTTGGGCAATGGTCTCTATGCATGAGTTTGTGATTGCGATGAGATTAACAATGATGATCATAGTCAGAAAACTAGAGGCTCAGGGGGATAGGTCGGCCTATTATCGGTCGGTAGCATCTCTGAGAGATGGAAGTTACATTTAATTAATTTGTTAGATATTTGGCTAATGAATGTGACCATAGGTTCTCTGTGAGTTGGACATGAGTTAATACGAACACATTCGTATCTCTTCGGTATAACGCGTTACAACCAAAGTTCCCAATGATCATGAGTGACCTCTAGCAAGGTGTCATAACCCCCAAACACGAAGACTGAAATATCACAAAAACCTATAGAGTCGTACTTATGTGTTGTAAAGTCTCTCTACTGTTGACTCATGATCGATTGTTGGCCATAAAGTCTTCAAGCGCCTAACTCGATAATAGGATAAGGAAATTATTCATATATGGAAAGTACGTATCCGTAAAACATAATTTTAGAAGAAGTGTACTCTTGCCAGAGATTTGATCCCTATAAATGACATTCTCACATAGGATCTCAAGTTTCAGTATTTAAGCTAGCAGATTCATTCTTGATCATCATTTGTCCTCGTATATTAAGAACACATCGCCATCAAGCTTCTTTTACTAGACGTGACAAGCCCAGTGCGATGTACAGAAGTGAATGATGTGTCTCAATACAGACGGAAGTGGTGACGTCTCAGGTCAAATGACTAGTGGTACACTAGTACGGCTGTACAACGAGTCATTAATTATAGATAATTGATCATATTATTCGTCGTGTTTGGTCATGTTTAGTAACATATTTTTCAAACACATTACCTATATTCACGCTCTTGTGACGTGAGACTCGTCACCCAAATATCAGTATAAAGTACTGAACTATGGTAGCCTAAAAAATATGCCAGTGATACGATGTGATCATCTCTGATGACATCACCTCAGTTGGGAACAGATTCAGATGTATTTAAATCAAAACTCTATACTAATATCTACAACCACTTGCAGATAGATTATCGACATAAAATAAATCACGACATCACATTTTGCATAAATTATAAAATAAAAATTGACCCGATGTAAAATGTATTTAGGATTACCATTATATTAACTGTAAACCAATTTACAAAAAAAAAATAGAAGATTATATTTACATATGGATAATACTCATGAATCGCACGACACGATTGGTTCTAGGACATATCCCCAATAAACTCCTACTTGCACGTTATCCAATCAAGTTGGTATTAGAGACCCATCTTCCGGAGATGGTGATTCAATTGTTGTTGTATCATAGGCTTAGACAATGAGTCCACAACATTTTTATTGTAGAGTTAGAAACATGATTAATAGTTTATCCTTTATAAATTGACTGATCTTGGTGATACTGAGGTAGAATATTCATTAGACTTTTGGTAAGACCTAGGTTCATATAGCTCCATTTTTATCTCAGTACAAAGTTACTGGAATGATAATGAAAGAAACCATTTTGTGTTTAGTTACGAACATACGGATCCAGAAAGTCTGTTTTTGCAACTTCAGATGCATCAATATATTTAGCTTGTGTAATAATGACAACTATAGTGGTCTACGTGGAACTCTTCCAACAAATAACTCATCCATATGTAGACACTCTTGTTGGAGTTGATGCTTGGAGCACCAATCCGAATAATATATTGTACAATAAATTTTATTATTTACTAATAAAATAACTTTATTTTCATTTCAAACCTTATTAATGGTAATGTCATTGTGCTTATTAGATTGATATATAAATATGCTAAAAATTACATCGACCTTATAATATTAATATAGTAATACTGGAAACTGGTGGTTCGATAATGGTATAGTATTACTATTATAAACTATTCTTAAAGTAATTATTCCTAGTCATTGGTTTTAGAATACAGTCGAATTCCTATAAGCTATAAGTCTAGCACATGTCGTATTTTGGAATTAGAGTTCCAATGGTTTGACCCAATGTACCATGAGAAAGGAAAACTCGTATAGACATGTGGATATTCGTTGGAAGAATACTGAATGACTCACATGTGATTCTTAATAGTTGGAAGTACACACCACCATCAATAGGAATCTCCTCGAGTCGAGTAAGTCACGATTCTTAAGACTTTGGCCAAAATCGATCACCTAAGGTGGATCGAATATATCAAAAATGGTGTTCTGATTAGTTGTAAAGAATCATGGACATGTCGACATGAGATGTATGCCACGGAAACTTGACGGTGTAATCTATGTTTCCTAAGCACAACTCGGATAGCTTACGACAGAGGGATTGTTAAACATATATGATGATCTTGACTTGTATAGTTCAGAAAGGTCGTACGTGTTTTTCATGAATTCGAGGGTGGCCGAATTACTTACATATAAACTACGCTTATATGACGAACGTGTCTGGACTTAGAGAGTCATACAATATGAAGTGTACTCGTTGAGCACTTGAGTAGCCGATAATGTTTGATAATAAATAATAATTGATATTATAATTATCAATTAAAATAATTAAGTGTTATTGGATTGTTAGGAAATCTCTAAGTCCCGAGGATCGAATCAAGCATAGAAACAACATGTGAATACATTCAAGGAGGTGCAGAATACTCACAATGATCGGTTGAGGCGATGCGCCGAACACAAAAACTTCAAGTCCTCCTCCTCCAAGGCTCGGCAGTCCACTGGTTTTTGCCTTCAAGAATCGGCAATGGTCCTCCATGCGAGCTCCAAGCTTTGTAATGAAATTCCATGCTAACAAGTTGGTTTCCCTATCACCTTCGCAAGACTCAAATGGTGTGCTAGCACTTGGTGATTTTTGCCACAAAAATCACTTTGCTTCTCTCCCATTTTCGGTGAAACCAGAAACTTTTGAGAAGAAAAACAGGCCCTAGGCCGAGAGAGAGAGAGAATGAGCATTTTGGCTCCAAAAACGTGTAAAAGAGAGAGAGAGATGGAAAATGTGTATTAGTTAATTATTTTCCAAAAACAATTAAACATATACCAATTTTACAATTTCAAAAAGTCAAAGGCAACTATGCCAACCACTTCCATCAACTATTCACATCACTCAATCAATCAAGTGACAAGTTGTCACATCACTCAAAGTGACTAATGATTTGACGCTTGATGTGACTAGCGATTTGACGTTTGATGTGACTTGCGTGCCGTACTCGAATTCGAAATGCGAATGCGCTCGCAAACACTCCCGGGCTCTGGTTCACTAATTCCAAATTAACGAATTTTCTGTTGCGACGCAATTAAATGATTATGCCTAGCGAAATCACTATTCACGTCGCTAATGAATTAATTCTAAATTAACTCGTTCGCCCGAATTAAAATCTAATTTCAATTCTGCGTCAAAATACAATTTCGTATAATATATCGAATATATTATTTTATCGATTAATTCCAAATTAATCGTTATCTCTCTTTTATTGACATTTTATCCCAGATAAAATATCTCCGTAATTAATCCCAGATTAATTTTCTCTCTCATCTAATTAATCCTAGATTAATAAAGTGTGAGTCACACGTCATCGGTGAATCTTCGGGAAGCGACCCATGAGATCCCCAAATATTTTGGCAGTAAATTCGGTCGTCGGACTATCCGAACACGTAAGTACCTAGTACTACGTTTGTACCGATTTACAAGACAAGGTTGGCTTCTAGCAAAGCGCCATGCCTACCCAATTCTCCAGAAACATGCTTACAGGAATAAATGATCTATATCAGGCGTAGTATACGTAGTATTGCGTATTTCGATCCAGTATCAGATGTCACATGCAAGGCCTGGGGCTGGAAATGTGTTTGCCCCGTACGAAGCACATATCGGATCTCTGGTAACTAGTCTCTATAATCGGATAAACATGACCTAGTCATTTTATCCCGATAGCTGCAGCATATAAGAGAACGAGTTCCGTATCCTACGTGACCATCATTTCCACTATGAATGGAGTGATACTTCTGTCTTGACATCACACCCAACACACTATGATTCTCAATATACCCAGCAGAGACGTACACGTTAAAACCCTGGACGACCTAAAACCAAAGCATATTGATTGTCGCAAGTATTAGCGGTGCAAGTCTCAGGTTAAGACCAAATACACCTACCCTGATTTCGGACTTCCATAGACACATAGTCATACTACCAATGGAATTCTGAGGGGTCTATCCAGAGCGAAGCTGTTTTCCGTACCATCGGTAAAACACAACCTCCTACTACACTTGCATGAGTATCCTATACCCAAATATATGAGAACTATGACGTTATACCCTCACAACGCGCACAAGTGTAATACTAGTCTTTTACGCATTATCGATGTCCAATCTCGATAATACTCTGACTAGGGATATTTAATGATTAAACCTTCATGGATTGATACTGTCTCATATCATCTCAATCCAGGAACTAATCATAAGGACCTCATATCATTTATATATCTTGGTGATCTAATCACAAATGATAAGAGAGCAATATCCTTTGTCACATAGTTAATTTGTACATCATCACCATGATCTGTACAAATAGTGACGCTATGGGTCATAACTGTCCAACATGGATAATATTAATTATTTACTTTGACCCAATTGGATTAATCCAAAATCACACAAGGGCTTAATTGTAATTTCATAAATATCTCTACCATTGGAGGATATTTTGGTAATTATAAATATGTAATAATATGTGTATTTGGCTTGATTTAATTGGATTAAATCAAAGTGATAGACATTGAACTAATCCATTGATTAAACTTTTTCTTGGTTTAATTGGATAAAATCTAAGTGGTAACAAAGTTGATTAGTCACACCTAATTATACATATTTGGACAAATTAGATTAATGCCACCTAAAAGTTGATTAATACTTGGCATAAGTTTTGCCATAAAAGGCAAGCTTGAGCAAGTTTTTAATTAAGCTTGAGCTTAATAAAGTTAAGCTTGTGAAAGCGAAAACAAGCAAAAATTAGAAATATCAACCTTAGTAAAAGAAGTGTTCAGAGAAGCTTTGGAAGTTCTCTACAATATTTCAACAAGGAAAAATCAAGATTGGATTTTGAAATCAAGCTTGCTAACTTTGGAATCAAGATTGGATCTTGAAATCAAGCATGTTAGCTTTGAAAGATCTCAAAAACATTTCAACAAGGAGAAGAAGGATCTTGGAATCAAGCTTATTAGGATAGTTTGACCTTCTCTAAAGATATGTTTTCCATTAGTGAGTTATCATTAGTGAAACATATAGTGATGTATTATGTATTGGATACATAATAACATAGTTTGATATTGAAATTTGGCTAATAAATTGTGTATGGATGCTTGGGAAGTATAAACACAATATCATAAACATAAAATTAGAGTTTAGAACTCTAGATAAAAGCTTGGAGCTATGGCTACCATTCTAGAATCACTTGACCACCTTTGAGTGACATAGAATTGTTCATGAGTCACTTCATTATGGGATTCTAATTTTATTTATGTTTTGGATTCAAAATTTACGCATGTGCGTATTTAGAATAAATTTATTTTTTTGTAAAAATATTTGATATTTTGAAAAATAAGATTTTGTTCTATAACATGTGTTGATGTTGGTTTTGATGTTAAAAATTAAATTTTGGGTGTTTGGAAACATTTAGAGAAAATTGGAAGTAATTAGGTAAAAATCCTATTTGCATCAACTCTTTGTTTCTAAAGAATATATGGCTTAACAAGAAAATTAAAAAAACTACTTAGCATATGCACAGTGTACACACTGTGCGCTCGTACTATGCGCACGCGCAATGAATGCTACACGCGTGTCGGTAGCCTATTTTTATTTTCTCTCGTTCTTGAGCTTTCAAACTTTGATTAAGTCCCAATTTTTTCCTATACACTCGTAATAGAATATAGTATTCTAATAAATTATTTAAAAATATACCAATGCTAGATATCCATGAGTTAGACCCATTTCCGCTGCGAGGGGAACTGATTCGACCCTATGGATCCCACATCCGTCCCAACAACTCTATCATCCTCGTCTGAATCAAATTCAGAATTAGTATAATCCTCAATTTACAGCTCCCACTAGTCAAAACAAAATCCTTAATTCTTCTTAAGTATTTATGGATTCCGTTTGACCATCATCAAATGTCGTTCTCTAAGATATGCATGATATGTGCTCGTAACTCTTACAGCATTGGTCACATCAGATCTGGTGCATAGAATTACGTTCATGAGATTCCTTATGGCTAGAGCATAAGTAATCCTCTACATGTACGTATGATTGACTTCGGTCTTGGATCTCAGCTCTTGTAGAGAGATTAACTCCATGATTGTAAGGAAAGACATGTTCCTTTAAGTCATCCATACTGGAACCTTTTTCAGTATTATTTCTATGTACAAAATTTCTTTGAAAAACCTACTATTTGTTTCAATCTATCACTTATAGAGATGAAAACCTTAATATATGTTACTGTTCCCAAATATTTTATATGGAGATCACATTAGATAACCATAATTTTCTCTCAGTTTAACACACTCACTTCCATTCCCATAATAAGTATATCAAATAAATAATTTACAAAGAATTGACTGGTATTGTTAACATCCTTCTCATAGACCTATTGTTCATCAATATTTATGATGAAATCAAACAATTTGACCGCATCATTAAATCATATATTCCAATTTTTGGAAGCTCGTTTAGATCCAAATATGGATCTATGTAGTTTACTACATCTTCGACTATCTGAAACAACCCATGCTGGTTGTGTCATATATATGGACTCAATGAAACATTGAGGACGGATGTCTAAACATCCATTTGACATATCAAACAGTCATTATAATTTGTTATAGCAAGTATTATCCAAATATGTTAATATGGACAATTCCCTTAGGTTGATCAACTAGTGACCACACATGATTAGTCTATTTTCGATTTCATGGTTCCAACCCATCTTTCAGAATTTGATATCTAATATTATTTCTACGTAGGTTCTAGGATCATCATTCTGCATCACTTCTTCTATCACGAATGATTTAAAATCATTGTTTATATGAAAAGAAATATTTATGCATAAGGTGTTTTATCCTAGAGGATCTACGAAGAGATTGGTCTACAAAATGCTGAGTATTAGATCAAACAAGTTGATCTATATGAATTAATTCATCATTATCAATAGGCTCATCCATCTAACATTTGATCAATATCAAACTTTCTAGATTTGCATCCAGCTCATCAGGTTTAACAATTTTAACAAAAATTGAACCTTTATAAGACTTCAACTGATTAAAGTTTTGGACGTTTCCCATACCATATCCGATATGTAGTTCTGGGAAATTATTTGGATGGAGTCTTATTCAAGATTTTTATTATGGTATGGAGACTAAGTACACGAAGTTCATCATAAATCAAACCATATCAAGTAAAATATAATTTCTCTTTTCCGATACACCATTACTTTAATTGTATAAGAAAGAGTGAGTTAGAGAAAATATACTATTAATCATAAAGAAATCCAGAAATTCAGTACTCAAATATAATCCACCACGATCAGATCATGGTGTTTTAATATCTTTACTCTTTGTTTCTCTACTTCTGCTTTGAATCGTTTGAACATTTCAAGTGATTCAAATTTTGTACTTCTTTAAGTACATATAACCCTATAGTTATATATCATCCGTATAGGTTACGAAGTATAAGAAATTTTATTTGATCATTTTATCAAATGACTCACATACATCTATGTGTTACAATTCAATGAACTCATTGGCTCATTTCCTTTGACAAGCAAATGGCGATCTGGTCATCTTACATTGGAGACGTGATTAATAAGTTGAGTAAGGTTAATAACCCAATGGACCTTAAGTCCATCTGTACCCATTTTTATAATATGTTTTCTCCAATATGACCTAATCAATAAAGTCAAATTATTCTTTGATTATATTTGTAGATTCTTTCTTAGCAATATTTGTCATGGTCATTTCAATGACATGTAAACAATCTATATTTAGACTTGTGCCAATCTATTCATTTTTTAAATGAATAAAATATTTTTATCTATCAAAAGTGAAAGTGTAGCGAAATTTACACATTCGATTGACATACAAAATATTTCTATCAGCTGTATCAATATACAATACTTCGTACAATACATGTATAGCTCAAAGGCGTAACAAGTCTTACAGTCCCTTAATATGTAGCAACTAATCTTGCTGTATTAGACATATTCTTAAGTTATAGAGCCATCCTTAAATAACTAATTACTATGTAGGTTCTGTAATAACATAAAATTTGTGAAGCGACTTTTGAGTCTAATATTCAGGAATTAGAATCTAAAATAATATTTTATTCAGTTCTAAAACATGACATGAAATTATATATTACGGTTTTTTTTTTATCTCAAGCTCTCAAAGTACATAGGACAGTTCCTCGTCCTTTGATCAAGCTTCTTTGCGAAAAAGACATTCATCTTTACATGATGTTTGACACCCACGGCTTTAGTCTTATGTCTTTCTGAATTCTCTAAGAGATGCATCATTTAGGTCAAAAGCCGGAGGTTTTCTTGCCTTTGTTGTCTTACTAGAAGACGACTGTAGGCACTGTATTTTTGCATGAAGCCTAATGATGAGCCTCGTATGGAGGCACTACCTGAAAAGTTGCGGGCGTCGTGGGAAACGAATGCCGGAAGGAAAAACCTCCAAAATTAACACCTCATGGGATTCTGACTCTCTAACCCGCCGCGGATTCGCTCAGCCGCTATTTTAAACCTTAGCCTCAGCCCAAAAGCCCATTTATCCGCAAAATACACGCCCACACCACAGAAGGCCCAGACAAGCCCATGAAAGCCCACACGCCTAAGTCTTCCCAAATAAAAAATCCCATGCAAAACACATGTCAAAATCCCTCAAATCACCTTCCAATTTAACAAGATTTAAAATATCCTCCTCACCAAATTTACAAATATTCTTTCCCAAAATATATCCCCCAAATTTATTTGATTTATTTCCTTGCTTGGGAGATCCATTTTTACTATAAATTAAAACACACAATCACAAGAAAACCATAGAGCTGCACACGGCCACAACAATAAAAAAAATACGCATCACGTCTCTCTCTCTCTCAACCTAAAACACATTCTTTCTAGAGAGATTCACTCGGCAATCAACACCCAAACAAAAAAAACATAAGCTCTCTTCATCTCTTTCTCTCACACACTCACATGGCATTAATCATTATCAACCCTAGACATCTCATCAACCTAACGGCAACATCAACAAAGACTAACTCTCCTCTCTTTCTTCAACTGACCAGCAAACAAAACAAACAAAGACTCAAAGCAGCAGCCCTGACCGACAAAGCAACAAACAAACAATAACCCTCACCGATTCAACAAGCCATAAATCAAAGCCCCTCAACCGACCAGCAAACAAAACAAATCAAACCAACACAAAATCCCCCACAAACAAAGACTCAAAGCAGCAGCCCTAATCAACGTAAAAAAAAATACATAAAGCACAAAGCAGCCCCCTCCACCGAACACAAAAGCCACAAACAAGAAACCAAGACACTCACGGCACCACAACAAACCAAATACCAACCGAACAAAACAAATCAAGCAACAAAAAGCCAACAACAAACAAAGAACCAAACCGACCAAAACAAACACGTGAACCCAGCCCCCTAAACTCACGGCAAACAGCCCCCAAAACAGTCCCCTAAAACAGTGAACAAATAACCCAAAATAGTCCCCTACAACCACCGAAAATAACCCAAAACAGCCCCATAAAAATCGAAACAGTGAGCCAAAATACAACTAAAAAACAGCAGCCCCAAAAACAGTAAACAACAGTCCAAAAACAGCCCAAAACCAGTCCCCAAAAATAGCGAAGTAGTGAGCATAAACCGAATCAGTAAACCAGAAAAAAAAACAAGCTTTAATCCTTCCGGCGATGACATAACGTACTTCCGAGAAGCAACTTAAAATGTAAGACTTGAGGGCACCCTTACCCTATTTATTTTTATAGTTATGGACACGGCATGCTTGGCTGGACGTGAAATACGTCCAGCCGAGTATGCAAAGTCCTATATTAAAGACGGCCAAATTTTTTTGTCACACTTTTCTTTATTCCGCTTTTATTTAGTTATTTGTCTTTTTATTTATCGTTATTTCTTTATTCCGCTTTTATCTTTTTTTATTTTATTTATTCACCGTTATTTATTATTTCGCATTTATTTTATGTTATTTATCTTTATTTATTATTTCGCATTTAGTTTATTATTTATCTTTTAGTTTATTTATTTCGCCTTTATTCATTCATGTTGGTGATTATATGCATATGCATTATTATATTTCATGTCTATTTTTATTACATTAATGTTTATGTGTGTCACCCCTTACGGTATATCATATGGAAACCCAGACATAAATTCTATAGCTGAATCCGAATGGACGGTAGTGCGGTCTGTACTTGGGATACAACTCCACGTACCACTCGGGAAATACTCGCATATGCATGACTAACCCTCATTTTATTCGCTATTTACTTATTAACACTTTTCCCGCTTTTGACTGTTTATTATAATTTTCATTATCGCATTTCTTAATTTAATTTGCTTTTTTTTATATTCATGTTTATGGGTGTGCAAATGTCTGTTTATTTGAATTATCTTGCATGAATTACATAAGACTTGGTTATACCATTGTGTGAACCCGTCCATTATACTGGCATAAGTAAGGGACCATTCCGAACCCAACGGTTTGAGGTCTTCCCTTGCAAGGGGTGAGTACGGCCTTAAATCATTTCCCAGTTCACACTGACCGGTGACTCTTTTATTCTCTGGTTTAGTCCCCTACGGGCTACTCCGTACTCTCTATGGGCTGCGAGCCCAACAGTGTCGTGGTCGCCGAGAATCATAGGCATAACGGTAAACCATGCTTCGCTCCTACAGATGGGGACTCCACTGGGGACAAAGAATCAACCCTGAAACAATGCCTTGTAGTGTCCGTGGATTTGGATTTGGTTACCCAAGTCTCATATATTTTGCATACCTTTATTACCCCGATGGTGTCATGTATCGTGAAGTCACTTTCACTCAAGGCGGCGGATCATTATGTGGCGTCATCACTCGTTGGCACGTACCTTAGGGTATAAAAAAGGCACGCTCACTCGGTCACTCGAACCCTTGAGTAGGGAGACCTAGTTGTGGGCAACCATTCGCCGACGGGAGCCTTTATCCATACCCTTGTAAGCCCACATATGAACCATAGTTATATATCCTATAGAAGCTACCCTTATGCTTGTGTTTAGGACCATTATCATTCGGATCCATTTGGACTTCTCGTCATAGGATACGAACTTGTTGGGCCATTTAAACTGGGACAAGTTTATATCTTATGATGATTGGGCCAAAAGTTTTCAAAATGACAACGGGCCACCTTATGTTTGGGCCCCCTATCATTTGAAGTTGTTTAGCCACCTTATCGCAAAAGTGTAAACCTGTTGGGCCTTTTCAACTGGGACAAGTTTACACCTCACGATAACCTGATTGAATACTTTAAAATGATAAGGGGCCAACTTGTATGAAAACCTTGATGGGCTTATAAGGTCCAAACATGATCCGAATATGCCGGACACATGAGTCCAATATCCGCACTGGCTTTCATCCAGGAATGGTACACCTTGTTATGACATATTTGTATACTTTTGGATATCTCCAAGTCCATCTCCACAACCATGATTACCGAGGGCCCAATTCGTCATTTCTAGACAAATGCACGATCCCCATAATAGGCTTAGTCAATTTTATAAATGGGCGGTCTTTGTCTTTTACCGATGGAAAGGGACTGAGGTAGCCAAGGTTCACCCCTGTAGTGTAAGAAAGAACGATTTTGTGTACCCCACATTGGTGCATAAAATGAGCCATACCTAGGGAAGAAATGGACTTACCACGAGTGTGGGAGGAATAAGGTCGGAAGGATATATGTTGTTTTGCTAACCACGTGCATCGCACGCATACATGCATCATGTTGACCCCTTTGTCTAAAAGCCATCATAGATATTCATTGGGTTAGAGAAGAATGAAGACTTGTCAAGAATAGTTTAGAAAACATGGATATCGAGGAAGATGACGTCGATAAACATAAAATTTTACGGCCAAAATAGAAAGACCATTGGGGGCCTTCAGCAAAAAAAAATTAGTTTTAGTCCTTAACAGTTAGACATAAGTCTGATGATGAAATTGATTGCTTCATGGTGAAACCTTAGAAACGATAAGCTCTTTATTGTACTTTTATCTGATGTTTTGAGTAATTGATCTAGGTTAGACTCGTGAGCACTTAATCATAGGTTTTTAGCAGTGAAAGTCTGAGTAGTTGGCAAAGTGACTAGTTGAAGAAATTGCATGTCGATGAATGACCGTTTTCTTAGATGTCTATCCTGATTTGCTAGTGTTATGATGTGTGGTATGGTTGGAAATGAAAGAAAAGTCTCTAAAGAAAAAAATTAAACCACTTATAACCAATAAGCTTGAAGCTACCCATGGGCGAGTATTAGGACCACCATGAGGAGAAATGCTACCTTAAAGGGTAGGTGTGTTAAGAAAAATTCAAAAAGAAAAAAAAAAGATGAAAGAAAAAAAAATCATACCATATTGAGCACAGAAAAAGCAATTGCATAGCATAACTGAGATATCTAGGTTGTTTTGACCCACCGATCCCAATTTTTGAAACAAAATCATTGAGCTGGCTTACCTAGGAATCAAGCTGTAAATGAACCTTTGCACACACACACTGTGAGTCTGACTTAGATGATTTATTCAAAGACTCGGATTTGAGTTGCATTGAGTGTTTTGAAGGTTCTCTAGTTTCATTACTGGATATTCTTTGAGGACAATAATATGTGTAACTATTGGGACTATTTCATAGCCTGTGACATAGTATGTCGATACGGAATGCCACATCATATAGTGACGGACAATTGAGTCCAATTTCAGGGAGAAGTCACATTTAGAAACCTGAGAATTGGAAGGCATGATCCCAAAAGAATGAGGTCACTTTCAAAAAGGTGTAATCCATATTGACCTATTGCAGATAGCGAATAGCAGAAATTTGAGCCAGGTATGGAGGCGACCAGTTTACCACCCCGCAAATAAGGGACACAACGGGACCTTGAGCCCTGAGACCAAAGAGAATTGAGCAATCACCAGAAGAGAACTGGCAGAAGGAAACTACAAGCAGGCCAATGGGGCGACCAGAGTTTCTCATAAGCAGAAGAGCACAAGGAATGTCTAACCAAAGATGTCATCAAGCCAACAAGACAAAGAAAACCCAACGGAATAGGGAATGCATCCATGCATACATGCATACAAATAATTTTTGTTTTCTGTTCGCAGGCTTTGAAGAAAAAAGAAAAACGATGAAGACAAGCAACTCCTCGAGAATGAGGACGAGCAAATCGGGAATGGCACTCCGGGAATGGAGAACAACCCCGGGTATGGAGAACAACCTCGGGAATGAGGACAAGCAACTCCTCGGGAATGAGCACGAGCGAGCAAGGAATGGCACTCTGGGAATGGAGAACGACCTCGGGAATAAGGACAAGCAACTCCTCGGGAATGAGGATGAGCGAGTCGGGAATGGCACTCCGGGAATGGAGAATAACCTCGGGAATGAGGACAAGCAACTCCTCAGGAAAAAGGACGAGCAAGCCGGGAATGGCACTACGAGAATGGAGAACAACCTCGGGAATGAGGACAAGCAACTCCTTGGGAATAAGGATGAGTAAGCCGAGAATGGCACTCTGAGAATGGAGAAAAACCTCGAGAATGAAGACAAGTAACTCCTCGGGAATGAGGACGAGCGAGCCGGGAATGGCACTCCGGGAATGGAAACAACCCCGGGTATGGAGAACAACCTCGGGAATGAGGACAAGCAACTCCTCGGGAATGAGCACGAGCGAGCAAGGAATGGCACTCTGGGAATGGAGAACGACCTCGGGAATAAGGACAAGCAACTCCTCGGGAATGAGGATGAGCGAGTCGGGAATGGCACTCCTGGAATGGAGAATAACCTCGGGAATGAGGACAAGCAACTCCTCAGGAAAAAGGACGAGCAAGCCGGGAATGGCACTACGAGAATGGAGAACAACCTCGGAATGAGGACAAGCAACTCCTTGGGAATAAGGATGAGTAAGCCGAGAATGGCACTCTGAGAATGGAGAAAAACCTCGAGAATGAAGACAAGTAACTCCTCGGGAATGAGGACGAGCGAGCCGGGAATGGCACTCCGGGAATGGAGAATAACCTCGGGAATGAGGACAAGCAACTCCTCGAGAACGAGGATGAGTGTGGGACACGGAAACTAGGTGACGCATGTTGTCCCGAACTCGCGGCCCGGTTGGGAGTACGGAGTAGCCCGCGGAGGACTAAACCGTAGAATAATGGAGTCGCCACCCGGTGTGAACCGGGACAAAGATTTAAGGCCGCACTCACTCATCGCAAGGGAAGACCTCAAACCGCTGGGTTCAGAATGGTCCCTTACTTATGTCACTTTTAATAAAATGATTTGTGCAATAATATAACCAAGCCTAAGCAACATATTTCCAAGGGTAATTCACTCCTAAGTTTGCATGCATAGGTAAAAAGCTCATATCTAAGTTTACATATAACACATTTTTCATGTTTGCATACAACCTATTTGTATATAATCTATGTCTGAATTCATGCATAAAGATATATTAACATACAGAAGACATACAATCTCACATTGGTAGGCACAGAAGCGCAAACACATAGCATTCATACAAGCATGCATATTAGGGAAAGACAATTAAGCGTATAATAGAAATAGATAACTAAAGAGGTAATACAAATACATAAGGTAAAAAAAGATAACTATGTGCTAAGATAGACATGTCGAGATGTGATGCAGGAGGACCTGTTTACCGTGGGCGTTCATGCGGCGTTCGTATACGCATTCGAACGGTAAACAGAAGGTTCGCGTTCGTATAGCGTTTGATAACGCGTTCGAACGGGACCAGACAGAAAACATGCGTTCCTGTGGCGTTCTGAAACGCGTTCGAACGGGGTCACAACAACGACCTCTAAAATGCAGTAAACTACATGAAACATACATGAACGGATGAATATATGACATCTAATAAATAATAGCGGGCTAAAAGCGTGGTAAAGCATCGTGGTAAATGATTTTAACCTCTCAAAATAGAGGACATTTAATCGCACTTACTAAGCTCATGCGCAATCAACACAACACATATATAAAAAGTAAAGACAATGATATCGGACTTCGTATACCCGATTGAACACATCTTACATTCAACCGAATATACATCAATCGGCGCGGCAAAGCATCGTGGTAAAAGATTTTAACCCCTCAGAATAAGGGACCTTTAATCCAACTTACTAAGCCCATTCGCTCGATCACATCATACATATAAACAACAAAGACAATAATATCGGACTTCGTATACCTGATTGAACACATATTACATTCAACCGAATATACATCAATCGGCGCGGCAAAGCATCGTGGTAAAGGATTTTAACCCCTCAAAATAGGGGACCTTTAACCCAACTTACTAAGCCCATGCGCTCGATCACGTCATTACATAAACAAATAACATACGGAAACCAAGTAACGAATGACAAACAAATCAAAACAACATAAAACAAAATATGCGTCGTTTTCTCAAGTGGTACGTGGAGTTGTATCCCGAGTACAGATCATACTACCGACCATTCGGAATCGACTATGAAATTTATGTCTGGGTTTCCATCCTATATACCACGAGAGGCGACACATTTTTCATTTTATGCAAGGGCCACAACATACATCATGCATTTTTATCTACTCAAGGGCCACAACATGCATTTTAATATAGTAATCATGCGAACAAAACTCAATAAATAATAAAGATAAAACTGAAAACAAGTGTGAAAAATACCCTCAGGTCTAACCTTTTTTGCGGACTTTCGGACTTACGTTTCACGGAGATCGGAAGGGTTAAAGCTCCCCACCTTCTTCGGTTCACTGGTTTAGCGTCTTAGCTCACTGTTTTGCTGTTTTGCTTGCTGTTTGACCTCCGTTTTGCTACTGTTTCCTCTGATTTTTCTGCTTACTGTTTCAGGTATTCAAAGCTACTGTTTTGGCATTTCAATGGACTGGTTTGGGTGTTTTTTTTAAAGGTTTTAAGTGCAGTTTTTTTTTCACTGTTTTAAGGATTTTAGGGACTATTTTAAGAGAATTTGGAGGGCTTCACGGTGTGGCTGCGTGAATGGGGCAAGTGGCGTTGTGTGCGTGTGTTTGGGGTGATGAAGGCTAAGGATCTTTGATGCTTGCGCCAGTGGGCTAGTTGACGAAGGCAGTGGCGTGGAGTGAATGGTGGCGTGTTGATTATATGGTGAAGCTGGTTTGTGTTTTTTCACATGATCAGGGGTGATGAATGGCGTGGCTTGTGATGGAATAGAGGTCAGGGGCGTGTGTCTTTGGGGGTTTATGTGTGCGTTTAGGTGAAGGACGTGTGTGCTGGACGTGAGTGACTTTTTGTGATGAGTGATGGTGTTAAGGTTGGGCAGTGTATGGTTTCTAGTTTGCCGTGAATTAGCTTCTTTGCTTTGTGTTTATTGCCGTGAATATGCTAGTGAGACATTGGAGAGGGGGTTGGCTTTGGTTTTGGGTTGTTTATATAGAAAAGGGCTAGGGCTTCTCCTTGTCTCACAAGGAAGGGATTTTGGCATTAAAGAGAGGATTTGATTTGGTGTTGGATAAGGAAATCAAGGGATTTGATGGGGGACAAATTTTGGTGAATTATGAAGGTTGAATATTTGATTGGTTTAGATTAGGAATATAATATATTTAATTTGTTATGATTGTTTTTAATTAGGCATGCAATTTGTTAAGTTAGGTATATAATATTTGTGATTTATCTTAATTAGGTATGATTTAATTTAATGTTTTCTTTAATTTAGTATATAATATTTTGGATTAGGAAGTTACAATATTTTAATTTGGTATAATTATATTTTATGTCTTATTTAATTTGGTAAATGACTTAATTAATATTTTATTTAGTTAATATTTAATTTAATTTGGGTGTATTTTAGAGGCCATGGGCGTGTGGGCCTAGGTGGGTGTGGGCGTGGGCTTTGTCTTGTTAAGGTAGGTGTTGTGTTGGTTTGGTGAGTTGGCTTAGGTGGGTGGCAAGGGTTTTGGGCCAAGGTTAAAAGGTTTGCGGGGTTTTTTTTTGGGCCAAATGTGCTCTAAACGGAGGTCCAACAAGTGAGCTTGACACTAAACAAGTGAATAAGGATCTAACGAAATACCGATTCCCTTCCGACGACCGTTTCCCGCAATATCCTTAACTAAAAAGGTAGTGCCTCCAACTGAGACTCATCATCGGGTTTCACATGAAAAATGCAATGCCTACAGTCGCCCCCAATTTGATGGGACTTGTGCAGTGTGTGACTTTGAACAATCCTATCAAAGTTATGTAATGCATTTTCACTTACCTGGCTCGGCTGCTGCCTCGAGCTGAGTTGAGTTGATTTTGTTGTGAGGTGGTCCATTCTCGAACCGGGTTGATGAGAGGTGGTCCATTCTTGAATCGTTACTGTGAGGCGGTCCATTCCCGAACCGTGCTTCATTCTCGGAGTTTCATTCTTGGTTTGTTCATTCCCGAACCTTGCTCCATTCTCGGATTACCATTATCGGATTGTTCATTCTCGAACTTTGTTCCATTCTCAGATTACCATTCTTGGCTTGTTCATTCTCGAACCTTACTCCATTCTTGGATTGCCATTCTCGGCTTGTTCATTCTCGAACCTTGTTCCATTCTTGGATTGCCATTCGCAGCTTGTTCATTCTCGAACCTTGTTCTATTCTCGGATTGCCATTCTTGGCTAGTTCATTCTCGAACCTTACTCCATTCTTGGATTGCCATTCTCGGCTTGTTCATTCTCGAACCTTGTTCCATTCTTGGATTGCCATTCTCGGCTTTGTTCATTCTTGGATTGCCATTCTCGGCTTGTTCATTCTCGAACCTTGTTCCATTCTCGGATTGCCATTCTTGGCTTGTTCATTCTCGAACCCTGCTCCATTCTCGGAGTGCATTCCAAAGTGCCATACTCGGCCAGACTGATTCTGATAAAGATATGGGCCTCGCCCCCAGAGTGTCATACCCGGCAAAACTGATGTTGATAATGATGTGGGCCTCACCCCAAACTGGTACTGATGTGGGCTTCGCCCCCAAACTGGTACTGATGTGGGCTTCGCCCTCAGATTGATGCTGATGTGGGCATTGCCCTCGAACTGATGTGGGCCTCGCCCCAACACTGTTACTGATGTGGGCCTCACCCCAAACTGGTACTGATATGGGCCTCAACCCTGGGACTCATCCCTAAGACTGGTGCTGATGCGGGCCTCGGCCCTGAAACTGATGTGGGTCTCGCCCCAACACTGTTACTGATGTGGGCCTCGCCCCAGATTGATACTGATATGGGCCTCAACCCTGGGACTCGTCCGTAAACTGCTGATGTTATATTGATGCTTCTGATTGGCTTTCATTTGCCGCTTTCTCTTTTCTTCTTCAAAACCTGGGAATACAAAAAAACAAACACAAAGCACAAAAAGGAATGCAAAATATGTTACGTGTATGCATGCGTGCGTGAATTAGTTTCCTATCCCGTTGGGTTAGGTCTTCTGCTAATTCCCTTGGCGACTACTCAGTCTTCTTTTCCTCAGGCAAGCTACTACTTCAATTGTCTACGTTGATGGCTCGGTGAACTAATTCCCTTCCAAGTCTGATATTTTCACTGCCTCTATTTCCCAATTTCTGAATGTCTATCTTATCTTTTCTGTTTGCTTATTTCGAGGGTTCCTCATGTTCATCACTGGATTCCATAGTACCAAGGTTGAATACTTTTCCCAAATATACTTATGTTGCAGAAGAGATTCAGCGAAATGAACATCTTTATTATCATTTAAGAAAATGGTTCGAACAGGTAGACTAAATCAATGTCTTTATTAAAAATACAGGATTACAATCAAATAAACCAAGAAAAATATCTTCATTGTTTGCGGCATTGTCTTTTTTTTTCAGTCTATGGTTCTTCACTACTGCCATCTTCTATCTCAATGTAAGAAGCCTGGTGGTTGAGAGTTTGGAGGACAAAGGTTTCGGGTAGGCCGGAGTTGATCATGTAGGTGGGTGGTGGAACAGAGTGGTAGTTTGGTAGAGGGTTTCTGTGTGTTAGGTTGTTATTTTCTTGGATCGGGTATTTTATGGGAATCTATGAGGTCTTGGATTTCATGCCTGGGGCGGGTGCAGCTGTCGGTGCCATGGCCATGTAGCTGGTGGAAGTGACAATAAAGGTTCACATTTATGTGTGGCGGTGGGGGGTGTGGAAGTGGTTTGCCTTCTAAAGGTTTCAAGAGTCCTTGTCCCTGTAACTTTTCAAACACCTTCGACAAAGGTCTACCAAGGTTGGAGAATTGCCTGTTTCTGATGGCAGCGACTTCGGCAGTAGCGGGCTTGGTCTCAGAAGGCCCCCCAAAAGTTCTTCTATTCTGGCCATAAAACTTTCTGTTTTCAGCCTCCTCTTCTTCAATATCCATAACAGTCTCTCTCAACTGTCGGAAATCAGTAATCATGGAGGTCATCCTCCTCAGCTTACCATAAATAGAGGGCTTGGTGCCCTTGATGATCATTTTAATTTGGTCTTTCTCTGAAGGCCGAGTCTGCATTTTCAAAAGCTGGCTTCTCCAGCGATCCACATACTCTTTGAAACTTTCCTCTGGCTTCTGCTTAGTGTTCTCCAAATCACGGAGTGACAAGTCAATTTCTAAGTCTGTAACATACTGCTTCAGAAAAGCATCAGCTAGTTCCCTCCAATCTTCCTTAACCTTCTTCTCAAGGCTATGATACCAAACCACAGGTGCCCCCTCGAGTGACATCCTAAACATCTTTTGGACTTGGCGCTGTGATAGGCCCACTGAACTCATGACTGAGACATATTGTTGCAGATGGACTCTCGGGTCTCCATTCCCATTAAACTTGGCCATGTCGGGCATTTTAAACTGAGCTGGCTGCTGTTTTCTGAAGGTCATTGCCTCATAATCTAACAACTCTTCATGTTTACCCCTCATTTTGCGGGTAACTGTTTCAACTTGATCCCGAAGCTTCTAAAATTTTGCCTGAGACCCAATCACTCTGCCATGTCATCATCAAAAGTGGGGATATCATCCCCCAACCCATTCGGAGGCTCCTCACGCCTCATATTCTCAGAATTTCCCCCAGCACGGGGTACATCCATATTTGACATGGCGGTAGTCAAGGCTTGCAACTGTTCTGTAATCTTGGCGAAACCATTTTCCAACTGATATATCTGGGATACCTCGTTATCGGATGTACTCATATCTTTTTACCGATCTTTTAGTGAGACTTCACTCTTCCCCAACCCAACGCAAATCTATGATGGCTTTCAAGACAAAATGGGTTAACATGGTGCATGTATGCATGAGGTGCATGTGATGCATGCGATACAAGAAATATATTAACTCATTAAAATTTTCACACAAATCGGCCCATCATCATTTTAGAAGCTTTTGGGCTAACTGTAATAGGAGTGAACTCGTCCCAGTTTAAATGGCCCAACAAGTTCACATCTCATGGCAAGAAGTCCAACCGTATCCAACTGATAATTTTCCTAAACACAAACATATAATGGCCCATTGGCGTTTTAGAAGCTTTTGGCCCAATCATAGTAAGATACGTTCTTGACCCAGTTTAAATGGCCCAACAAACCCATACCTCATGACAAAAGGTCCGAATTGATCCAAACGGCAATGTTCCCAAACACAAGCATACAGAAATAATTTCTACAGAGTGGCCCATCAACATTTTAGAAGCTTTTGGCCCATTTTCATAGGATACGAACTCGTCCCAGTTTAAATGGCCCAACAATTTCGAATTTCTGACAAGAAGCCCAAGTGCATCCAAATGAGGATGGTCCACAAGCACAAGGAAATAGTTGCTATAGGCCATACAACCCCGGTCTACGTGTGGGTTTGTGGGAGTGTAGACAAAAACTCTCGCTGGCGAAGGATTGCCCATAACTAGGTCTCTTCACTCAAGGGTTCAAGCGACCAAATGAGCGCACCTTTTTTATACCTTAAGGTACGTGCCAATGAGCTATGGTATGTGACTGACTGTCAAATGAATTTCCCGTTGTAGATTCCCCAGAGGGAGGGTGGAGCGAGGCTCTCTTAAGTACCCAAGCCTCTTAGGCTCTTATCACTTGGTTTCAGGAATAAACAACGAGTCGTCCAAATTAGTCCATCACCGTAGGTTACGAGTAGATGATTATCTAGGTGCCTTCACAACTTTTCCTTCTAGAAAGGTAGTGAGTGAAGGAAGACACCAAACCATTACCTAGCCTCAAAATGCCTTTGATTAAACCCCTTTTAACTCACAGTAGACACGGTTAATTAAAGCACAAATCATAATATTACAAGACATTATTTCAGGGCTGATTCTCTATCCTCAGTGGAGTCGCCAGACTGTGGGACACATAAACTGGGTGACGCATGCTGTCCCGGGCTCACGGCCCGGTTGGGAGTACGGAGTAGCCCGCAGGGGACTAAACCTGAGAATAATGGAGTCACCACCCGGTGTGAACTGGGACAAAGATTTAAGGTCGCACTCACCCCTCGCAAGGGAAGACCTCAAACCGCTGGGGTCGGAATGGTCCCTTACTAATGTCACTTTTAAAAAAATGATTTGTGCAATAATCTAACCAAGCCTAAGCAACATATTTCCAAGGGTAATTCACTCCTAAGTTTGCATGCATAGTTACAAAGCTCATATCTCAGTTTACATATAACACATTTTTCATGTTTGCATACAACCTATTTGTATATAATTTATGTCCGAATTCATGCATAAAGATATATTAACATACGGAAGACATACAATCTCACATTGGTAGGCACAGAAGCGCAAACACATAGCATTCATACAAGCATGCATATTAGGGAAAGACACTTAAGCGCATAATAGAAACAGATAACTAAAGAGGTAATACAAATACATAAGGTAAAAAGAGATAACTATGTGCTAAGATAGACATGTCGCGATGTGATGCAGAAGGACCTGTTTACCGTGGGCATTTGTGCGGCGTTCGTATACGCGTTCGAATGGTAAACAGAAGGTTCGCGTTCATATAGCGTTTGATAACGCGTTCGAACGGGATCAGACATAAAACATGCGTTCGTGTGGCGTTCTGAAACGCGTTCGAACGGGGTCAAAACAACGACCTCTAAAATGCAGTAAACAACATGACACATACATGAACGGATGAATATATGACACCTAATAAATAATAACGGGCTAAAAGCGCGGCAAAGCATCGTGGTTAAGGATTTTAACCTCTCAAAATAGAGGACCTTTAATTGCACTTACTAAGCCCATGCGCAATCAACACAACACATATATAAAAAGTAAAGACAATGATATCGGACTTCGTATACCCGATTGAACACATCTTACATTCAACCGAATATACATCAATCGGCGCGGCAAAGCATCGTGGTAAAGGATTTTAACCCCTCAGAATAAGGGACCTTTAATCCAACTTACTAGCCCATGCGCTCGATCACATCATACATATAAACAACAAAGACAATAATATCGGACTTCGTATACTCGATTGAACACATCTTACATTCAACCGAATATACATCAATCGGCGCGGCAAAGCATCGTGGTAAAGGATTTTAACCCCTCAAAATAGGGGACCTTTAACCCAACTTACTAAGCCCATGCGCTCGATCACGTCATTACATAAACAAATAACATACGGAAACCAAGTAACGATTGACAAACAAATCAAAACAACATAAAACAAAATATGCGTCGTTTTCTCAAGTGGTACGTGGAGTTGTATCCAGAGTACAGATTATACTACTGTCCATTCGGAATCGGCTATGAAATTTATGTCTGGGTTTCCATCCTATATACCACGAGAGGCGACGCATTTTTCATTTTATCCAAGGGCCACAACATACATCATGCATTTTTATCTACTCAAGGGCCACAACATGCATTTTAATATAGTAATCATGCGAACAAAACTCAATAAATAATAAAGATAAAACTGAAAACAAGTGTGAAAAATACCCTCAGGTCTAACCTTTTTTGCCGACTTTCGGACTTACGTTTCACAGAGATCGGAATGGTTAAAGCTCCTCAACTTCTCTGGTTCACTGGTTTAGCGTCTTAGCTCACTGTTTTGCTGTTTTGCTTGCTGTTTGACCTTCGTTTTGCTACTGTTTCCTCTTATTTTTCTGCTTACTGTTTCAGGTCTTCAAAGCTACTGTTTTGGCGTTTCACTTGACTGTTTTGGGTGTTTTTTTTTAAAGGTTTTAAGTGCAGTTTTTTTTGTTCACTGTTTTAAGGATTTTAGGGACTGTTTTAAGAGGATTTGGAGGGCTTCACGGTGTGGCTGCGTGAATGGGGCAAGTGGCGTTGTGTGCTTGTGTTTGGGGTGATGAAGGCTATGGATCTTTGATGCTTGCGCTAGTGGGCTAGTTGACGAAGGCAGTGGCGTGGAGTGAATGGTGGCGTGTTGATTATATGGTGAAGCTGGTTTGTGTTTTTTCACGTGATCATGGGTGATGAATGGCGTGGCTTGTGAGGGAATAGAGGTCAGGGGCGTGTGTCTTTGGGGGTTTATGTGTGCGTTTAGGTGAAGGACGTGTGTGCTGGACGTGAGTGACTTTTTGTGATGAGTGATGGTGTTAAGGTTGGGCAGTGTATGGTTTCTGGTTTGCCGTGAATTAGCTTCTTTGCTTTGTGTTTATTGCCGTGAATATGCTAGTGAGAGATTGGAGAGGGGGTTGGCTTTGGTTTTGGGTTGTTTATATAGACAAGGGTTAAGGCTTCTCCTTGTCTCACAAGGAAGGGATTTTGGCATTAAAGAGAGGATTTGATTTGGTGTTGGATAAGGAAATCAAGGGATTTGATGGGGGACAAATTTTGGTGAATTATGAAGGTTGAATATTTGATTGGTTTAGATTAGGAATACAATATATTTAATTTGCTATGATTGATTTTAATTAGGCATGCAATTTGTTAAGTTAGGTATATAATATTTGTGATTTATCTTAATTAGGTATGATTTAATTTAATGTTTTCTTTAATTTAGTATATAATATTTTGGATTAGGAAGTTACAATATTTTAATTTGGTATAATTATATTTTATGTCTTATTTAATTTGGTAAATGACTTAATTAATATTTTATTTAGTTAATATTTAATTTAATTAATATTTAATTTAATTTGGGTGTATTTTAGAGGCCATGGGCGTGTGGGCCTAGGTGGGTGTGGGCGTGGGCTTTGTCTTGGTAAGTTAGGTGTTGTGTTGGTTTGGTGAGTGGGCTTAGGTGGATGGCAAGGGTTTTGAGCCAAGGTTAAAAGGTTTGCGGGGGTTTTTTTTTTGGGCCAAAGGTGCTCTAAACGGAGGTCCAACAAGTGAGCTTGACGCTAAACAAGTGAATAAGGATCTAACGAAATACCGATTCCCTTCCGACGACCGTTTCCCGCAATATCCTTAACTAAAAAGGTAGTGCCTCCAACTGAGACTCATCATCGGGTTTCACATGCAAAAATGCAATGCCTACAATGAGCGAGCCGGGAATGGCACTCTGGGAATGGAGAACGACCTCGAGAATAAGGACAAGTAACTCATCGGGAATGAGGACGAGCGAGCCGGGAATGACACTCCGAGAATAGAGAACGACCTCGGGAATTAGGACAAGCAACTCCTCAGGAATGAGGACGAGCGAGCCGGGAATGGCACTCCGGGAATGAGGACAAGCAACTCCTCGGGAATAAGGACGAGCAAGCCGGGAATGGCACTCCGGGAATGGAGAACAACCTCGGGAAAGAGGACAAGCAACTCCTCGGGAATAAGGACGAGCAAGCCGAAAATGGAGAACAACCTCGGGAATGAGGACAAGCAACTCATCAAGAATTAGGACAAGTGAGCCGGGAATGGCACTCAAGGAATGAAGAACAACCTCGGGAATGAGGACAAGCAACTCCTCGGGAATGAGGATGAGCAAGCCGAGAATGGCACTTCGAGAATGGAGAACAACCTCGGGAATGAGGAAAAGCAACTCCTCGGGAATGAGGACAAGCGAGCCGGGAATGGCACTTTGGGAATGGAGAACGACCTCGGGAATGAGGACAAGCAACTCCTCGGGAATGAGGACGAGCGAGCCGGGAATGGCACTCCGGGAATGGACTCGGGAATGAGGACAAGCAACTCCTCGGGAATAAGGATGAGCAAGCCGGGAATGGCACTCCGAGAATGGAGAACAACCTCGGGAATGTGGACAAGCAACTCCTCGGGAATGAGGACGAGCAAGCCGGGAATGGCACTCCGAGAATGGAGAACAACCTCGGGAATGAGGACAAGCAAGCCGGGAATGAGGACGAGCAAGCCGGGAATGGCACACCGGGAATGGAGAACAACCTCGGGAATGAGGATAAGTAACTTCTCGGGAATAAGGACGAGCAAGCCGGAAATGGCACTCTGAGAATGGAGAACAACCTCGGGAATGAGGACAAACAACTCCTCGGGAATGAGGACGAGCGAGCCGGGAATGGCACTCCGTGAATGGAGAACAACCTCGGGAATGAGGACAAGCAACTCATCGGGAATGAGGACGAGCGAGCCGGGAATGGCACTCAGGGAATGGAGAACAACCTCGAGAATGAGGACAAGCAACTCCTCGAGAATGAGGACGAGCGAGCCGTGAATGGCACTCCGGGAATGGAGAACAACCTCGGGAATGAGGAAAAGCAACTCCTCGGGAATGAGGACAAGCGAGCCGGGAATGGCACTCCGGGAATAGAGAACGTCCTCGGGAATGAGGACAAGCAACTCCTCGGGAATAAGGATGAGCAAGCCGGGAATGGCACTCCGAGAATGGAGAACAACCTCGGGAATGAGGAAAAGCAACTCCTCGGGAATGAGGACAAGCGAGCCGGGAATGGCACTTTGGGAATGGAGAACGACCTCGGGAATGAGGACAAGCAACTCCTCAGGAATTAGGACGAGCGAGCCGGGAATGACACTCCGGGAATGGACTCGGGAATGAGGACAACCAACTCCTCGGGAATAAGGATGAGCAAGCCGGGAATGGCACTCCGAGAATGGAGAACAACCTCGGCAATGTGGACAAGCAACTCCTCGGGAATGAGGACGAGCAAACAGGGAATGGCACTCCGAGAATGGAAAACAACCTCGGGAATGAGTACAAGCGAGCCGAGAATGAGGACGAGCAAGCCGGGAATGGCACTCCGGGAATGGAGAATAACCTCGGGAATGAGGATAATCAACTTCTCGGGAATTAGGACGAGCAAGCTGGAAATGGCACTCCGAGAATGGAGAACAACCTCGGGAATGAGGATAAACAACTCCTCAGGAATGAGGACTAGCGAGCCGGGAATGGCACTCCAGGAATGGAGAACAACCTCGGGAATTAGGACAAGTAACTCATCGGGAATGAGGACGAGCGAGCTGGGAATGGCACTCAGGGAATGGAGAACAACCTCGAGAATGAGGACAAGCAACTCCTCGGGAATGAGGACGAGCGAGCCGTGAATAGTACTCTAGGAATGGAGAACAACCTCGGGAATGAGGAAAAGCAACTCCTCGGGAATGAGGACAAGCGAGCCGAGAATGGTACTCCGGGAATAGAGAACGTCCTCGGGAATGAGGATAAACAACTCCTCGGGAATAAGGATGAGCAAGCTGGGAATGGCACTCCGAGAATGGAGAACAATCTCGGGAATGTGGACAAGCAACTCCTCGGGAATGAGGATGAGCAAGCCGGGAATGGCACTACGGGAATGGAGAACAACCTCGGGAATGAGCACAAGCAACTGCTCGGGAATGAGAACGAGCAAGCCGGGAATGGCACTCCAAGAATGGAGGACAACTTAGTTCGGGAACAAAACCCAGAGATCAAACCATCTCATACCAGTAACGGTTCGGGAATGAACCATCTCAAACCAGTTAAGGTTCGGGAATGAACCATCTCACACCAGTAACGGTTCGGGAATGAACCACCTCACACTAGGAACGGTTCGGGAATGAACCATCTCACACTTGGAATGTATTCGGGAATGAATCCTAGAGATCGAAGCATCTCGCAGGGATGAACCTCAGGGGTCGCAGCACCTCGCCACCAAATCAGCTCAGTTCGGTAATGAATCCTAGAGATCACAGCATCTCGCAGGGATGAACCTCAGGGGTCACAGCACCTCGCCACCAAATCAGCTCAGTTCGGTAATGAATCCTAGAGATCACAACATCTTTTAGGGATGAACCTTAAGGGTCGCAGCACCTTGCAAAAGCAGCAGAACAACAGGTAAGTCTGGCAACGACCGACGAACCAGGTAAGTAAAAATGCATGCATGACTTTGATAGGGTTGTCACTGTCACATACTGCACAAGCCCCATCAAAGTGAGGGGGACTGTAGGCACTGTATTTTTGCATGAAGCCCAATGATGAGCCTCGTATGGAGGCTCTACTTGAAAATTTGCGGAAGTCACGGAAAACGAATGCCGGAAGGAAAAACCTCCAAAATTAACACCTCATGGGATTCTGACTCTCTAACCCACCGCGGATTCGCTCAGCCACTGTTTTAAACCTTAGCCTCGGCCCAAAAACCCATTTATCCTCAAAAAACACGCCCAGACCACACAAGGCCCAGACAAGCCCATGAAAGTCCACACGCCTAAGCCTTCCTAAATAAAAAATCTCATGCAAAACACATGTCAAAATCCCTCAAATCACCTTCCAATTTAACAAGATTTAAAATATCCTTCTCACCAAATTTACAAATATTATTTCCCAAAATATATCCCCCAAATTTATTTGATTTATTTCCTTGCTTGGGAGATCCTTTGTTACTATAAATTAAAGCACACAATCATAAGAAAACCCTAGAGCTACACACGGCCACAACAACAAAAAAAACACGCACCACGTCTCTCTCTCTCTCAACCTAAAACACATTCTTTCTAGAGAGATTCACTCGGCAATCAACACCCAAACAAAAAAAAAACATAAGCTATCTTCATCTCTTTCTCTCACACACTCACACATCATTAATCATTATCAACCCTAGGCATCTCATCAACCTAACGGCAACATCAACAAAGACTAACTCTCATCTCTTTCTTCAACTGACCAGCAAACAAAGACTCAAAGCAACAGCCCTGACCGACAAAGCAACAAACAAACAATAACCCTCACCTATTCAACAAGCCACAAATCAAAGCCCCTCAATCGACCAGCAAACAAAACAAATCAAACCAACACAAAATCCCCCACAAACAAAGACTCAAAGCAGCAGCCCTAATCAACTCAAAAAAAAAAAAAAAACAACGTACAAAGCACAAAGCAGTCCCCTCCACCGAACACAAAGCCACAAACAAGAAACCAAGACACTCACGGCAACTTGACACAATAATAAAAAACCAACCAAACCAGCACAAAACAACAAACCAAATACCAACCGAACAAAACAAATCAAGCAATAAAGAGCCAACAACAAACTAAGAACCAAATCGACCAAAACAAACACGTGAACCCAGCCCCCTAAACTCACGGCAAACAGCCCCCTAAAGCAGTCCCCTAAAACAGTGAACAAATAACCTAAAACAGTCCCATACAACCACCGAAAATAACCCAAAACAGCCCCCCTAAAAATTGAAACAGTGAGCCAAAATACAACTAAAAAATAGCAGCCCCAAAAACAATAAACAGCAATCCAAAAACAGCCCAAAACCAGTCCCCAAAAACAACGAAACAGTGAGTAGAAACCGAATCAGGAAACCAGAAAAACAGCAAGCTTTAATCCTTCCGGCAACGGCATAACGCACTTCCGAGAAGCAACTTAAAAGGTAAGACCTGAGGCACATAAGACGTAGACATAACACAATAAAACACATGCTCTCAACTGGCATTATTTCCATTGATTTTGTAAAATCAAATGAGAATATTGCAGATCAATTAACAAAGGGTATACCAAAGGAGAAAGTGTTATATTTATCGAGGGGAATGGGCTTAAATCCAATACAATGAGAAGTAACTTAGCGGAAACCCAACCTAGCAAATTGGTAAATCAATTATAGGTTCAATGTGGCAAACTAGTTGGGTGAAACTCAAGTAATATGGCATAACAAACTGCTCATTCCTATGATAAGGAAAGTTATGTTATCTATGATGATAAGGATGAATGATTAATCATTCTTAATGACACTAACAGAAGAAAGGAAATTAGTATTGTATGATACTTATAATCGTTGTGTCACCTATATATGAGTAATATGGGGTCGCATTTATGATAATGAAATGGCTAAATTCTCTAAAGTTCCTATGAATCCAGGATTGTTCAGGACCAAAATGAACGTAACCGTATGAATCGAAAGATGTCGAAATTTGATATATGTGATACTTGTTGTCTTGATTTACAAAATATGATGAACAGATCAATGTCTTCTATACACACTGATTCATCGGTAAATCCAACAAGTACTTACTAAGGAAGGTTCAAGTTCAAAAGACACATCTCCTGATGTATATCGATTTTAAGTTTTCTCTGGATCATGTTATGTACAGTATCGCCACTATTTACTATACAAATGTGGGGTATTGTAAGAGTTTGTATAGAAATAGTGGAAGTAGTCCCACATCTAAAAAGTAAATGGAAGTTGAAAGGTTTATAAGTGTTTAATAAACTTTTATATTAAATTGGACAAATGAAGCTTGGGCTTGAACTGAGTGGATGGTTGGCATGGCATGGTAATTAATTAATATATTTAATATAAATATTTAATTAATCAAATATGGGCATTGGGCCTTGGGGCTCTTGGGATTTATTAAATGTCTTGTGCTAGAAAACGTTTTTTGCTTTTTGTGGTTTTAAGTTTTAAAAACAGAAAAACACAACTCTACATAACGTTGGAAAAACGTTTGCATCTATTCATCACTTAACTGTTTTATATTTTGTTTAAAAATATAAAACAGTATTGCAGAATGGAACATAATTGTTATCTATACAAAACTTTCCATATACAAATTTTTGATCCTTGAAAACAAGCATCCAGTAGATTCGCCAGGGGTCGAAACATCGGGTGTAGATTTTCGACTTACAGATTGTTGAATCCTGGGGCAGACGTCCAACGAACTACGAGCACAAGAGTATGGGCGAATTTCTGCTATAGGACATAGCCTAATACGCTAGCATCAATCTTACAAGTTAGTGAGTTTATTGATTTTGGTTACTTGAATTGTAAGTTATGTTTGTTGATGACCAATTTATATAAAACCTGTTGTGTATTTATGTTGGAACTTAGGACTAATGTTGATGACTATATTTGTTTTGATGTTGAAATTTATATTGATTGTTTCAATAGTGATAATTATGTTTGTTTTTATGTTAGAAACTATTAGAATTAATAATTATATTTTTATATTTTTCATTTTATTTAATTAAAATTATTTATGAGGTCTATCAATTTTTTCAGTTTAACCTATTGAATCAATGACCCATTAAATTTTTAAAATTATACTGATTTTTTTTTTTTTGATGAGTATTTAAATTTTTTCTTATTGATTGAGTGATGACTTTTTATTATTTTCTTTTAGGTTGCTGAAATCATAAATGTTAATTAAATAAAATTAGCCCCACGTGTTCCACCTATACTGCACATGATGTGAAAGGTGAGAGTAGAGAGATTAAAAGGAATATAATTTTAAAAAAAATATATATATATATTTACATACTTAAAATGGATGATACGTTTTACTTTGCATATAATTAAAATATCTTGGTGGTTGAATGAGTAGATTGTCCACGTAGAAAATAAAATAAACCCAAAAAAATTGGTATGACAACCTGACCACGTATTCATATAAGATTATCAATTGTCCATCTTGTTAGTTAGCTTTTAGGTTAAATCCCACTATAGGTTTGTGGACTTTACAAAGTTACCAATAACGGCTCTATTTAGTATTGTGGTGTAACCTTATTAGTAATATTTAGTGATAAATATGAGACTTCTTATCTCATATAGGAAGGACATTGAGAGTAAAATACGTTAATAAGATTTCTCACACCTAATAATTTAAATTGGTGTTGGAAGGTTATGGACGGAAAATTATTAGAGGAAAATAAAAATATTTGATATATAATATTTAAAGTCAAATATGGGTACTTTGGCACTTGAAATTTAAAATTCCGTAATTAATTAAGATAATTTAATTAATTCCAAATTTCAATTTTTGATAGTTTTTTAGTTTAAAGTAAAAACCGTTTTCAAGCCAATAGTTGTCTAAACCAAGAGTTATGACTTTAAGACTTAAGGCTTTATAAATACGTATTTCCTCTTCTGAAAATACATAACTTCTGAAACTCCATCTATTCTCAATAAACGTATTTCTTACATGTTTTTGGGAGAATTTCTAGATTTTGCTATCTATAAATTATGTGTGGTGTTGTATATCCTGAATAAATTATCATGGATCCAGTAGTAATATACTGGAGACATAATTCCTTTAAAAATAGTGAATACGTATTAAAAGTTTTCTATTTTTATTTATTCTTTCTAACAAACGTATGTTGAGGTGACAAAATTATATTATGGTCAAAACAAGGTTTTTTAGTGCTTAGTTAATGATAAAAAATTACGATTACTAATCGTGATTTCTTTTAAAATTTAATTTTGTAAAAGTTAGAATTTTTAGCTTTTCTCCACCATCAAAATATTATAAAACCGTAATGCAATAATTTTTTTACTATAAAACAAAATTACATAAAATCATTTATAAACCATCGTGTGTTCACCATATTTTTTTTAATCGCAATACCAAATAGAGCCAGCATTAATTAAATCAAATGTGATTATGTAAATTATAAATTGATTAGAATTCATTTATCGTTTAAAATCATTTTAAAAATATGACCTTAATGTTAGAATTATTTAAATTTTATTAATATCGATTTCAAAAACAATAGTTAAATTGTACTATCAAACTAATCCTTAGCATGAAGTTGCAATGGCGTTGGTAATTCACTAGAATATGGACTTAATGTCATCTTCATTTAATTATTTAAATAAAGTTTTATATCACAGCATTTCCATTGATATTTTTCTGTTTACTTCTTGTATTTTGCGATATATACTTTTGGCAAAAAAACACACAAGATCAGTACAGAAATGATTTAATAATAGTGAAAACTGGTATACACATCAATAGCGAATATTACAACAGTTGCTGAAACAATCAGAAAATGGAAAAACAACAAGATACAGAAAATTAAAATGCCGAGACCTGTCACAGATATTGTCATTCAAACAGATTCACCTCCTAGCAATAGGTGCATAAGATATGCAATGCGTTTGTTTATCAGATAAAACGGTGTCGAATAATCTCGGAGCACAAGCGTGTCGGGTGAGGAAGGGACAAAACCGAACGCAGCGGAATCCACTCGAGATCAAATCCCGAGCGAATAATTTTTTTTTTTTTTAATGTCCTAAAAACAGTGGGTTTAATATTTTTAATTACAAACTTGAAATTTCCAATGCATTAAAACATTTTCATGCATTAAAAATTACCATAAGTCCATTTAAAAATTTCAACACACTTAAATACATTTATCAACTCTTGATAAATCATTGCAAGCAATAAATTAATTTTCCAACTCTTGGAAAAATTAATCCAAGCTAACAAAATAATTTTCTAACACTTGCAAAATTATTCCAAGCATATTACATAACTTCCAACTCTTGAAAATTACTCAAAACATACAAAAATTTATATATCAACTATATATCAATTATCATACACTTCTATGCTCATAATTCCTCACTTATATACTTCCAATTAATCCAACAAATCCACAATATTTTTTCTCAACAATAATCATCAACAAATCTAACAATAAATTTACAAATTAAATTTACCAACCAGCTTTGCCAATGATCATTTCCATCAAGCTTTTCTAAATCTTCCAAGCTTTAAGCTTTCTTCAAATTCCACCAAATTAAGCAACTCAAGAACAAGTCTTGGTGATCAAAATGTGGTTTGATCACTCAAGAGTGGCAACAAACTTTTCCTCAAAATTCAACTCTTGAACCCTAGGAAAAATTGAAGAACTTCAAGAACAATAATCAACCCTTAACTCTTAGGGATTAATTCCATGTTGTTAGAAATTAATGTTTGGGTAATTTTGGTGAGAGATTTTTGGCTTGATTTTTGAAAAACAAAAATCAATTTTCTTTCTCTTGTTTCTGTCGGCAGAGAGCATAGAAGCAAAAATGAAGGTTTTAATTCATTTCCTTGTTTTCGGCAGAAGCAGCAAAAGGGAAAGTAATAATTTTCCTTTTTATTTTCATTTTGTTTTTATTAAATAAAATTAAGAAAACCAAACCAAACCAATGCCATTAATTTAAACCATGGTTTAAGGAATCTTTTCCCTACATCACACATTTCAAAAAGCAACTTAACCATAATTAAAATTTTGGATGTGCTATAAATGTTTGTATTCATTATTCCAGTAGATTTCGGATTATATATCTATAAAATTGTATTGTAATAAAAAAAAAAAAGCAACTTAACCATAATTAAAATTAAATCTCACCAACTTTATCATAAAGTTAACTTAGTTACCTTTTATGAATCATTTAGTTACTTTAACTAAACAATCCAATTTACTTTAATTAATTAATTGTATAAAATAAGTAATTAATATTGTATATTAATTTAATAATTAAATTAATTCACAAAATAATTAATAATTTAATGTAAATCAGATTTACATTTATTATACAATAAACTTATATCAACTATTGATATAAAATTAATTAATTCAATTTATTTCATGAATTATCGGATCAAACAATTTAATTCTTAAAACCCAAAAGTCACTCTAGTGCCCAACAAGTAAACTTAATATAATGGAACTCTCAAGGCTCACGTTCGGTTGTTACTTATATATATACATATATATCTCATATATTCGTACATATATTTATGAAGGCCTGCCCACCTACAAATCACGACTAAAAACAACACGACATGTCGAACCATACAAGTCGAGGTTAAAACGCTAATGTATAATCCCTTCGTCATTACCGTTTCCAATTGAGTAAGGTTATAGTTATACTGTCAAAACCTTATCTACTCAATATAAACTAACTTTTCAAAACTATATTCCATTAATAAATAATATATGCGAAACTCTTTTTAATATTATTTATAATGTCAAAGAAAACAATTTATTCGACGAACTTTCGACCAAAAGATTTCCGGAGTATACTCTGAAAAATATCTGGAAACATAATCCAACCATATGGAATGACGAATCCTCATATTAACACACACCGATCTTCGTGAGCATCGGTCTATACCTAACAGACATCCAGCGGTCAGACCATAAAAGGTCTCTAACATGCATGGTATCAGGCACAGAGGATCACTCACAAGACCACTGTTGTGTCTCAAGTCAAAGGACCACAATAACTACTCAACTCGAAAAGACAACTATTGACAGTTTTATGGAATATCTATTAGTCATCTTTTATGAGTTTGTTCAATACTCATTCAACTAATGAATATCTGCATTTCTATACGAACTTCCGCTAAGCTCACAGTCTGTTGAGACAAACCATATGTCCATTACATATATAGACAATGCACTAGTCTTACTAATATAATGACCGACCCATGTCAATATATCTAGACTAGTAATAATTTATATTCGAGAGAATGCGTGACATTTCTCAACACCATTTGCAACTCTTGCAACTATATCACCATATGTTGTAACTCTCAGGTCTTTACTAAATTTATATAAGGTTCCGAGTGTAGCTCGAAATCTCTAACTCTTAGAGTAATTTAACTCTTAGATTTATAATATATAAATAAAAGTAAGAGTTTTACCATATAAATAAATAAATAACCATGATAAAATAAATAATATATTGTATAAATATCAAATATTCATACAAAAAGTGAATGGTGCACGATCACCATTTCCAACAAAGCGAACTCGAGCTGGACATAACTTGATCAAAGGTAAAACCAACAATACACACGGTAGTGCAAAAATTTCCTCTCAGTGGTGGGGTAAATTTTTTCCCCCTGTGGTGGTCTCTCTTTCAATATTTTTCTCTGTCTTTTATGCAAACATAAGGTTTTCCTTTATAAAAATTAAGTTAAGACTCTCCAAATTTCACCAAGAGATGTTACTATGATTTAATTGAAATCAATTAAATTAAATTGAGTAATTAAATTCAAGCAGCCCATTAGCATATTTCTTTTATTTTCTTGTAACTGTTAGCAGCTCAAATAATTTCAACTCTATGATGTCTGTAAAAGAAAAACTGCTCAGTTTTAAAAAAAAAAAGATGGAAATTAGCAAAATCGTGGTTAGGCGGGCCTGTTCGAATCAGGCCACTATTCATGTATGTAGGACGTGCGAGTGCCCACGAGTTAAACCAATTTGAGCTAGGATTTGCACTCCCCTCTGGGCACGCGTAGAGAGAGCCTCTCTCCTAACACTTCTTACTCAACTATACTTGAGTGATTATATATAAATCCATTTAGCCTTGTTTTTCTATTAGATGTGAGATTGATTAATTTCTCTTTATTTTTCCATCATATCGGGTGTCTTTTGAGAGACAATTTCTTATTCACCTCAGTATCATTTTGAGCATATAAATATATGATTTGGAAGTACACACAAAGGAGAATTCGAATCACTCATGACCTTTTACATTCACAAAGTGGGTCTAAATCACAATAATGCCTCAAAATAATTAGTCATGTTATTTCCAACAATCCCTACATGAATGAAAATTGGCATAAAACATATGTTTTGACATCAAAACATTTGAACTAGGTGTTCGAGTTCAAGAAATTGAAACCTGCATAAGATAGGTAGGTGTTAGCCTTTGAACCTTCTCTTATATATTTACGTTACTAACTGACTAGTAGACGCGATGTCTTTGAACTATTCCATCGTTAGTGTAAACAATGATGTATTGCACACTTGTAACTTTTCTTGCCCAATTGAGTTCTCATGGTTATGTTCTTTTTGGCCTTGATCAACTGCTTGGGTATGCTAGAGTTTCTTAGAATTGAGCCATTTACAATTTCCTTTGAAACAGCCCCACTTCTCTCTCACATTGGTGATTTCTTAATCCGAAATAATCAATCTTACTCTATAAGAATCATTAAAATCATAGGTCATCCTCACTTATTTAAACATCACTAATTTATCATAGGAATGGACAAGACTGTAACCCCTCACATAAGAATACCCCCATAGTGATCCAATAAAGTCTTTACAATTAGGTTGTCCCTTTAAACTTAGATCTTGGGATCTCCAGTCAGCTAGGTTGGGTTTCTCTTCATATTGACTTATTATTTTATGGGATTCAGTCTCATTCTCCTAGATTATTCCTTTACTACTTCTCTATTTAACCCTTTGGTTAGCGAATTCTTAATATTATTCTTTGACCTCACATAGTCAATAGAAATAATCACAGTAGAGAGTAACTGTCTAATGGTATTATGTCTACGACGAAAATGTCTAGACTTATCATTATACATATCATTTTATGCTCTTCCAATAGCAGATTGATTGTCATGGTGTATACAAATTATCAGCACTGGACTTGGCCACTTTGGAATACCCTCTAAGAAAAACATTCAGCCTCCTCACCACACTTATCCAAAGCAATAAACTTAGATTCCATGGTGGATCTGGCTATAACAGTCTGTTTAGAAGATTTCCAGGATCCAGCTACACCTCATAGTGTGAACACATATGCACTAGTAGACTTTGAGTCTTTTATATCAGATATACAGTTAGTATCATTGTATCCTTCTAACAAGACTGGGTATCTAATATAGTGTAGCCCATAACTACAAGTATACCGTAAATACCTGAGTATTCTTGTGATCGCTTTTCAATGGTCAGCTTCAGGATTACTCGTGTATCTACTAAGTTTACTAATTGTGTAAGCTATGTATGGCCTTGTAAAACTCATCAGGTACATTAAAGTTCCAATGACTCTGAAGTACTCTACTTGAAAAATACATTCTCATATATTCTTCGATATATGTTGGCTAGTATCTATCGGTGTTATGGCCATGAAAAAATCATCTTTATTAAATTTCTCAAGAATCTTGTCTATATAATGTGATTGACTTATAACGATGCCATATGATAATTTTTATATTTTTATTCCAAGTATCACATCTATAATACCAATGTCTTTCATGTCAAATCTTGAATTCAATATATTTTTAGTAGATTTTATCATTTTATCATCCCTACCTACAATGAGCATGTCATCAACGTAAAGATACAAAATGATAGCCATTTGTTGTCTCTTTGACATAAACACATTTGTCACATTTGTTGATTATGAAACCATTAGCCATCATATTATTATCAAATTTCACATGTCAAAGTTTTGGTGCTTGCTTTAATCCACATAAAAACTTGACCATCTTACACATTTTCTTTTCTTGTCATGGGGCAGAAAAACCTTTCAGTTGTTCCATGTAGATTTCTTCTTCCAAATCTCCATTAAGAAATAATGTTTTCACATCCATTTAATGTATTTCGAGATTGCGCAAAGCTGTAATTGCTAGTATCATCCTAATGGAATTTATTCTTGTCACAAGAGAATATATATCAAAGTAGTCTATGCATTCTTTTTGCTTATAATCTTTAATTACAAGTCTAGCCTTATACTTATCAATCGATCCATAAACTTCCATTTTCCTTTTGAAAACCCATTTAGAATATAGAAATTTACATCCCAGAGGAAGTTCCAATAGTTCTCATTTGTGATTTTACAAGATAGACTTAATTTCGCTCATAATTGCTTCTTTGCACAAAGTTCATTCTGCAGAGCTCACCACTACTACAAAGGTTTGTGGTTCATCGTCTAGCAAATAAGTTAGAAAATATGGACCAAATTCTTTTTCTATCTTTACTCTTTTGCTCCGTCTGGGTTCAGCATCAACCTCATTTTCTTGTTCTTGGTTCTGACTATTTCCATCTATAGTCTCATGTGTTCATTTAGACAAACTCAATTCTTTAATTGATCTATACATAAATAAATACATGTTTAAAAAATGATGTATTTCTTGAGTCTATTATCATATTCTTATGGACATTTGGAATTTCATACTTACGTACAAGAAATCGACAAATACTGCTATTATATGTGACACGCTCGAAAAATGGTCTTTTACTCCCAAGTATAAGAGTGTCGAAGTAATAAATAACCCGGTGAGTCCGGGGTCGATCCACAGAGAAGAGATTTAGCAAAATAGAATAATGACAAGTGCGGGAATGAAAAGTTTACTTTGTTGAAGTAGTTGGAGGATTTTAGGTTGGAATGCAATAATAGAAAGAAATGCTGGAGTTTTGGGATCCACTTTTAGTCTTTTAAACATTTAGAAATCTCATTTTATCATAATTTATAAATTGTCATTTTTACCCACTTAATTTATTACAGGAATTAATTATGCCAATAAAAAGAACCAGCCATAAAAGCGGTAGTCATTTCTGTCAATACTTAGTCCTACCAAGGTACTAAACATGCCAAAAACATAAAACCAGCCATAAAGGCGGTGATGCCGTTGTCTATAACAAGTCCTACCAAGGTACTTAATTATGCCAAATCGTATAAAACCGGCCATAAAGGTGGTATAAAGATAAAACCAGCCATAAAGGCGGTAGACGGATAAAACCAGCCATAAAGGCGGTATAAAGATAAAACCGACCATAAAGGCGGTGGTATAAAGATAAAACCAGCCATAAGGGCGGTAGACAGATAAAACCAGCAATAAAGGCGGATAGCGGTATAAAGATAAAACCAGCCATAAAGGCGGTAGACAGATAAAACCAGCAATAAAGGCGGTATAAAGATAAAACCGACCATAAAGGCGGTATAAAGATAAAACCAGCCATAAAGGCGGTAGACAGATAAAACCAGCAATAAAGGCGGGTATAAAGATAAAACCAGCCATAAAGGCGGTAGACAGATAAAACCAGCAATAAAGGCGGTATAAAGATAAAACCGACCATAAAGGCGGTATAAAGATAAAACCAGCCATAAAGGCGGTAGACAGATAAAACCAGCCATAAAGGCGGTAGACAGATAAAACCAGCCATAAAGTCGGTATAAAGATTGTCAATAATTAATCTAGATTTAAATCAAGTTTTAATCATTAGATTTCAATTTATTTATTATAATAAAAGCGATTTTAATCTATGTTCTCATTATAAAAGCTTCACCCTTACTCCAGCAGAAAAGAAATTAACTACTCATTTTGTAATAAAATATATTCGTACTTTTATTATTGAAAGAAAAAGACATTACAAAAAGCTTTAAGTAAATAAACAAACAAGACACTCTCTCTCCAAGAATTACAGAGGAATCAGGAAAGAAAGTATGAAAATTTCTAATGCCGGATGGTCATTTTTATAGGCAAATTCGCCGCCCAGACCATGGAATGCATGTTGTGGACACTTGTCAAATAATGGTGAAGCCACGTTGGGGACACGTGTCAGAGAATGGTGAAGCCACGTTGGGGACACGTGTCGCGATGTAAAGGTTCCACGTGTCACGACGTGCTTGCAGAATTTACGAGATGCTTGCTGATTTTACGACGTTCTTGCAGATTTTACGACATGCTTGCCGATTTTACGACGTGCTTGCAGATTTTACGATGTGCTTGCAGATTTTACGACGTGCTTGCAGAATATTTTTTTCATGTCTGATTTGTCCCGTCGAGCTTCCGAGCAGTATTTTTCCTGACAAAAACATAAAATAATACAGTAAAAGCACTCAAAGCATAACTTTAAAATATTTACACAAATGTGTCAATTTAAGGGGTTTAAGGAAACTATAAGTGTAAAATGATTAACTTATCGTCTAATAAATATGCACTTTTTAGTATTCATCACACCCCCGAACCAGCTTATTACTAGTCCCTAGTAATTCAAGCGGAAGAAAAATTCTTATCTAAGTCAACAATTGTTTTCTTTTTTTCTGAATGATCAAATAAATGACTTCTCCTGTACTTTTTTTTACCATTCTTCAATATACTCATAAAATAAGGTATTAATCAATATATTGTGCCCACAATATCACAGGTATTTATTGAAAAGAGAGTAATATTTTTATCCTAAGATTATATTAGAGTTTACACTTTTTTGGCAGTGAAAGTTTATTTATAAACATATCTTCAATCCATGTATCGAACTTTAGGCCAGTGACTCCCAAACCAGTTGGTTTTAGGGCACTAGGTGTTAAGACACCCATACTCGCTTAATTGCTCGGATCTCAGATAATCAGTGTGTAAAATATATCTTCAATCCATATATCGATCTTTGGGCCAGTGACTCACAAACCAGATGGTTTTAGGGCACTAGGTGTTAAGACACCCCTACGGGCTTAATTGCTCAGATCTCAGATAAACAGTGTCCGATTTCCTTAAGCTTTCTTATTAACCCTTGTAACGAGCTTTGGGCCAGTAATTCCCAGACCAGTTGGTCTTAGGGTACTAAGTGTTAAAACACCCATTCGAACTTAATTGCTCGGGTTAGAAAGGCTACGAAACGAACTTTATTCAAACTTCTCTTCTTTTTTTTTTCTTTTTTTTTTCATTTTTGCAAAATAAGAAATTTCACTGCTTTTAGGTGTTACCTCCAACAAATTAGAGAACTGAATATTACAAAATTTTCACTTACCACCCATGGTCATATGTTACCATATTGTTGATAATATCAGCCAGACGAGCATATAAAGATCAAATTTAATCAATGTTATGGAGAATTCACAAATTTAAATGATTCAAAAAAGAAAGGAACGATAAATAACTTGTTACGAATTATATTGAGATGCGTCTCATGAGTGAAAACTCCTTACACAGCCACCTCTGAACAACAATTCCACTTGGTTTAGAAAATAAATTTGTTGTTAGTTTGTGTGTATATATATATGGATATATATTTTTACACACAAAATAACAACACGGTAAAAACTAACATCAATGAAACAGACATAACACATGAAAATTATTTATTTCCTAAACTATTATCTCCCCCCCAACCAAAATGAGACATTGTCCCCAATGTTTAAAGAAATAAAAAAAGAGTTTAGAAGATATCACCTAGTAATTGTGAAATTGACAGTCATAACTAAAGATTACAGATTAAGGTCCAGGTTTACTTTGCGCTTTTTGCCACGATCGTTACCAGACCAGTTCAACTTGGAAAGAATAGGGTCCATTTTTGGTTCATAAGCTAAAAGTTGGTCAATTAAATCATCAGCTGTTCGTGCAGTTAGGAAGATATCTCTTACCGGTTTTGAAATAAACCCATTTCTTTTAGCATCTTTAAGAAATACAAAAAGAAAATCGAAAAATCCATTAACATTAAATAGCCCAATAGGTTTTTGGTGAATATTCAAGTTTGCCCATGACGCAACAGTGAATATTTCTTCCAACTTCCACCTTCATGTACAGCTTTTGAAATACACCCCATCAATCCAGATTGCCACCGCCATATACTAAGTGCATATTTCTGTTTGCCATAACTCTACCCAATTCTCGTGCTCCCTCAACAAATTCTGGTTTAGTTCGGAGCTAGTTCCACAAAATACACAGATATTAGTGAATCGTTGTTTTGAAGTTGTCTCTATTTGTGCTGCCTCTCTTAGCTAGATGTGTTGAGGAAATGGAAATGACAAGCTGAATTTATAGATCCTGAAAAGGGTGAGTGAGAAATGCACTAATATCTGCAAAATGAAAACTATCAGAAAAATAGATCGTGAACAAAAAATGTTAGATACTGTCGGCAAAAAGTAAATGAAAACAGTAATTTAAAGTAAAGAAAATCAATGCAATAATATGTACTGGAAGTTGTGATTGTGGCTCACATCTTCCTATGGGTCGGGGATAGGCTTCCCATCCAATTTTCTTATAAATTGGCAAACATGGTCTTTTAAAGTCAGATTCCCGAGACTGTATGGTTGTCTTTCTTTATGTAATTGTGTACGTAATCTGAGAATTTCACGATGAACATATCCACTAGGATGCGTCTCAAGAGTCAATGATATATCATCAAAAGGCTCCTTACTCAGTCCATCCCTAATGAATTATATTTTATCCTCACGATTATCAGACACCATTCTTAAGAACGACAACGAGTGTTGCACGTACAGCGTGCACCCTTATAAAAAACACCCATTTGTTTAGCTCTTCGTTTTTTAGAATATGTGCTTTTCCCTAAACCAGACATGTAAGGAATGAAGGAGTCAGATGACTCACCTGCCAAACGAACCCTTGCTTCGATTACCCAACGAATATCATTAGGAATACCATGAATCATAAGAATTCTCAATATTTCTGTGCGGGCTTTGTAATTTTTAATCAGAGCATTTCAGGGAAGTGCAGGAAAATATTTACGGAGGGTTGCGAGAGTTTCTTCCATGCCTTAGTTTGTAGGGTATCGGTGTTTTTAGGAAACTGAAATAACCGACTTGAGTCACAGAGTACCGTTATCCGCTGCTTTACCGGGGTGTGAGATAAAATAAAAGAACAAGAACACTGCAAAACTAAGAACAATGGAATTACAGAAATATTAAACAGAACATGAAAGAAACTACATCAATCAAGGTATATTGGGTCTGACAGGAAAAAAATTTCTTGAAATTTTGAGTACTCCAAAAAGGGTTTCAGACGCTGTCCATTTACTTTAAATACATCATCGTCCCTAGGATTCTCAATGTTAATAGCCCCGTATGGGTAAATGTGTTTCACAATAAATGGGCCACTCCATTTGGATTTTAACTTTCCAGGAAATAAATGAAGACGAGAATTATAAAGCAAAACCTTTTGACCAACTTCAAATATTTTTCGTGAAATTCGACTATCATGAAAGGCTTTAGTTTTGGCTTTAATAATTTTGTATTTTCATATGAATCATTCCTTAACTCTTCAATTTCATTTAGTTGCAATTTACGTTCATGACCAGCATTTTCAAGGTTTGAATTAAATGCTTTAATATCCCAAAATGCTTTATGCTCAAGTTCTACAAGCAAATGACAAGGTTTTCCATAAAAAATAGACGAAGGAGACATACCCAAGGATGTTTTGAAAGCTGTTCGATATGCCCAAAGTGCATCAGTTAGTCGAAGAGACCAATCTTTGCAATTTGGGTTAACCATTTTTTCTAGAATTTGTTTAATTTCCCTATTTGCTAATTCTACTTGTCCATTTGTCTGAGGGTGATAAGATGTGAAAATTTTGTGTGTGACTCCATACTTTTTCATTAAGGATTCAAAAGGTCTATTACAAAAGTGTTTACCTCCATCACTATTATGGCCCGAGGAATTCCAAATCGACTCAACAAGTTTTATTTTAAAAATTTGATCACAGTTCTGTGATCATTGTTCCGACAAGGAATTGCCTCGACCCATTTTGAAACATAATCGACTGTAACTAAAATATATAAAAATCCAAAGGATAGTGGAAATGGGCCCATAAAATCTATCCCCCAACAATCAAAGATTTCGATGACAAGGATGGGATTTAAAAGCATTATGTTTCTTTTTGAAATAGATCCCAACTTTTGACAATTTTTGCAAGTTTTCCAGAAAGTGTATGTATCTTTAAAAATGGTGGGCCAATAAAATCCACACTGCAAGATTTTTGCAGCGGTTTTCTTAGATGAGAAATGACCTCCACATGCTTCTGAATGACAGAATTGAATAATACCACTTATCTCACTGTCAGGTATGCATCGTCTGAAAATCTGATCAGGGCAGCATTTAAACAGATAAGGATCATCCCAGTAGAATCTTTTGACTTCGGTCAAAAATTTCCTCTTATCTTGTTGGCTCCAGTTTGGGGGTATCTTTCCTGTCGCAAGAAAATTGACAATATTAGCATACCAAGGCATTACATTTACCGAAAATAAAAATTCATCGGCGAAAGAGTCATTGATAGGAGTGGTATCGATTAGTGACTCGTTTGTGAGTCTCGATAAATGATCTGCAACCACGTTCTCTGCCCCTTTTTTTATCTTTGATTGTGATATTGATTCTTGAAGCAACAAAATCCATCGTATTAATCTTGGCTTGGCATCCTGTTTAGACATCAAATATCTAACAGCAGCATGATCAGAGTAAACAACAGTTGAAGAACCGATTAAATATGATCGAATTTATCCAATGCAAATATTACAGCAAGTAGTTCTTTTTTTGTGGTAGTGTAATTCATTTGTGCACTGTTTAATGTTCTACTAGCGTAATATATCACATGCGGTTTACCTTCCTTTCTCTGCCCTAGAACTGTACCAACTGCATAATCACTAGCATCACATATTAGCTCAAAGGGCAAGGACCAATCAGAGGATTGCATAATAGGAGCAGAAGTTAAAAGATTGATAATTTTTTGGAATGATTTTTGACATTCTCTATCCATTCAAATGTCGCATCTTTTAATAGGAGGTTATATAGGGTTTGGATATGGTACTGAAGTCTTTAATGAACCTCCTATAAAATCCTGCATGTCCTAAAAAAGAACGAATATCCCTGACTGTTTTGGTGATGGTTGACCGGCGTAAACACACACGTATAACGCAAGCGCACGTATCATTCAAGTAGTATAAAAATATCGATCCCACGAGGACTTAATTCCTACTATTGTTATTAATTGTTGATACTATTTATTTACAAATATCTAATTATAGGGAGAATAGAATTGATTGCTTTTGATTGGTTGAATGTGGTTTTGCAAAATAAAATAAAAATAGACTTAAAAGAAAATACTAAGGAAAATAACAAAAGACACAAAGATCTAGGGTTGTGAATCATTCTAATATCTTTTTAAAAGATGAAGTGATTATTTTATGTTTGTGTAATAAATTAGATTACTAACCTGGAACACGAATTTATGTGAAAGCATATGTCGATGGTCAGACACAAATACCCAGTTTAATCCAATTGAATCATATGTCTATGTCAATTAAATTATCTTGATTCATTAAGTTTAAGTTCCAATTATGGCTACCCCCGCCAGACAGGTATATGTCTATCCTGTAAGGAAATCTATTAAAGGGTTATCTATCCCCAAAGAAGATCGTGGGCTATTAAGTCAAAGATTGAAACCTAAAATCCCTATGTCTAGTTCATTTTAGATTTAACCATATCAATCTTATTGGTTATCAGACAACAAGAAGCATTAAATTAAGACTTAATAAGTAAACCTTTAAATTATCCAAACTATAAAATAACCTCTTATAAACCGGTGATATTAGATTTTATCACAACCCTAGAAAACTAACTTAAGTACAACACATAATTAGGACAAGTAAGAAAGAGACATAAAAATTAAATGCAGAAAAATAAATAAAATGGTAAGGAAAAAAAGAATTAACTTCTACTATTTACTATTTAGATATCTCCCATAATATAATATATATTCTTGTGATATTTTAAATCAACCGTCCGGAATGGCGGTATCCTGATTAAGTCAAATTCAAATATAACCAGCCATAAGGCGGAACAGAAATATAAACTTAAACCAACCGTCCAGTATGGCGGTATCCTCATTAAGTCGGGTTTAACCAATTTAAATTGAATAACCAACCGACCAGTATGGCGGTATCCTCATTTAGTCAGGTTTTAAATAGTTTATATATTATATTTTATGGAGATTAATCTAAATAGCAATAGTAAAAGAATTACATTTTCACCTTAGCATGGAGAAGTTCCATCGCATAGTAAAACGGTAAAAAGTAAAAATAAAATTACTATTCAAAAAAAATAAAATTACTATTACTATTTCAGAACTTAATTAAAATTAACTACAAAACTGAAATTAAAAGAAACTAAGAAGAAAACTCCCCCTATTTACATCAGAGGATTTCAAGGAAAAGGTACATTTGAAACTGAAATTTGAAGCTGAATTTATAGGCCCCGCTAGACCTTGGGCGTCGCGACGCCAAGGGCTTTGGCGTCGCTACGCGATGATGTGGCACGACCTTATTGGTTTCTTTGCATCTTACCGGACACGTGGCAGGGCGGCTGAAAATTTCGCCTCGTTGAATTTTTGACACGTGGCAAGGCGGCTGGCTGAAGTCGGCTCGTTGAATTTTTGACACGTGGCATGCGGCGCACGTTAGCAGATCGCTTGTGATGATGACACGTGGCACGGCGCACGTTAGCAAAGTCAAACTTCTCAAACTCTGACCTGTGGAACCGGCGCACGTTAGCAGCAGCTCGGCGCACGTTAAGCGTCGCGACGCCAAGGGTTTGGGCGTCGCGACACGCAAAATTACAAAAATACCCTTTTTTGCCAATTTTCACAGTTTTGCTCCAAATCACCTCTAGAATGTCCTGAAACTTTTTTATCTAAAAAATAACACAAAATATTCACAAAACTCAAGAAACTATACAAAATATTAAGTTAAATAAGTGGGAAATAGTGATACATTTACCACTCATCAATGGTCTTTCATTTAGCGTCGATTATTCTTCGACACTAAATGTCTTCATTTAGCGTCGACTATTGTATTCGACGCTAAATGTCTACCATTAAAAATAATAATTAAAAACAAATATATCATAGTTATACTATTAATCATTACGTTAATATTTCAACCATATCTAAAGAGTAATTAAAATCAACAACCATACATTAATAATCCATAAAATTATTTATCAATCACAAAATACTGTAACTTCATAATTAATCACTATTATCGTCGGTATTTGAGGATTCGTGACTGGAATCGAAGTCATCTTCAGTGTCAAATTGTTCTTCACGTTGCTACTTCAACGCTCACTTCAGAATGAGGAATTAGCTCAACGTCTGTACTAGCTCGAGTTAATGTGATATTTTCAGGAACGTTGACAGTTGGTCCAAAAAATATCTGTTCAGGAACTTCAAAATTGCCGGAGACTTCTTGTGTTTCATCTGATATGTCAACTCTATCTTTCTCATGCGTGTCCCAAATGGCCATATGTTGTAACTTTTCTACCACCATCCATCCAGTTCCTAACTTAGGATCACGTATATATATCACTGAACGTGCTTGCGTACAAAAAATGTATGGATCATTCTTGTACCAACAACGTTGAACATTAATTGACGTGAGATGATTACTAACTTGAATTCTCCTCTTTCTGGCATTTGTGTCAAACCACTTACATTGGAATAGCACAATATGTCGTCTGGGTCGATATATCAACTCAATGACCGATTGCAATACGCCGTAGAAGTCAATTACATCTGAGCCTTGTTCTCCTTGGACTACAATTCCAGAATTTTGAGTCACATGAGTAACATCTCGCTGTTCGGTATGAAATCTAACTTCGTTGACAATACATCCACTGTACTCATAAGCCTGCTTTTGAGGCCCATAAGCCAAAGAAAACCAACGAGGATTGCGAGTCCAATTGACCATTTTACACTTGATTAATAATCTGACAATGAAATATATGTGTTAATATAACAAACTGAAATGTCTAATGTTAGGATCAAAATAAATATAAAATATTCTAACTTACACTTGTCTCAAACCATTTAGGAAATTCTTTTTGGGGGTTTCATCAACATTATGGTCACCATCATATTGTAGCATTGTTAGATGTTGCCTACAATAAATTATCACGGTTAATGAATGGAAAAAAATACAGTAATGATGCACCAGAAAAACTTACGTTAAATACGGTTGCACTTCATCACAATTACTCAATATTAACAGCTTCAGTTATTGAACCTTCAGGGCGTGCCTTGTTTTTCACTATTGTTTTGTACTCCCAAAGCTCTGCAGATATGACAACAAGTTTGCATTAAGACTAAATTCTATGCACATAAAAACGGTACAAATTTCTTATATAAAAATGTATATATATATATATATATATATAATATATTATATATATATATATATATATATATATATATATATATATATATATATATAGTACCTCTCAATGGGATACATCCATCTGTAATGGACATGACCTCCCTTTCTAGCTTCAGCCGGTAAATGCACAGCCAGATGTACCATGACATCAAAGAAAGCGGGTGGCAAAATTCGCTCCAGCTTGCATAGGATTATCACGATTCCTCGCTCAAGGTCGTCAATAACAGATGTGCTTAATGTCCTCTGACATAATTGTTTAAAGAAGCCACATAGATCAAGTACGACGTCGCATACATTCGGGGGGAGATAAGGTCGAATGCCAATAGGAAGGAGAATCTCGTGCAGCACATGACAATCGTGACTCTTTAATCCCGTTATTGTATCATCTCTGACCCAACGCCCAATATTGGATGCATAATTATTAGGGAATTTAACCATTTTCAGCCAATCAAAGAATGATTTTCTCTCCGATTGATTGAGCACATAACTAGCAGGAGGCTTAATAAAACCTCGAGAGGCGACTTGTAAATGCAATTCATGCGAATTCTAAGATCTTGTAGGTCCAATCTAGCATTTACAGTGTCTTTTGTCTTACCCGAAATATTAATAGTGTACCCACTAAACTCTCACAAATATTTTTCTCTATATGCATTACATCCAAATTATGTCGCAAACTCAGAGTCCCCCAATATTCTAACTCAAAGAAAATACTCTTTCCTGTCCAATTCAACTCTTCAGGTAACCGTTTTCGATTTTTATCTATTATTAGGATGTTTACCTGGTGTGCTGTCTTGAGATGTTGATGTTGGCAAAGTATGTCAAATGCAGACAATCGACTGGGCTTACTCTGAGGTTCATGTTGCCCGTTAAATAATTTACTCCTCCGCCAAGGATGACTCGACTCAAGAAAATCTCCTGTGCCCCGTGTATCCGATTTTATTCCGTAATCGTTGCGAAGGTGTATGACCCGCACAAACTGGACATGCCATGTATCCCTTAGTGCTCCATCCAGATAATGAACCATAGGCTAGAAAATCATTAATGGTCCATAATAATGCGGCATGCATCTGAAAATACTGATCTGAAGCTGCATCATAGGTATGCACACCCACATTCCATAATGTTGTAACTCCTCGATCAATGGTCTCAAGTAAATATTTATATCTTTACCAGGTGAACGTGGACCAGGGATAAGCAATGACATAAACATGAACGGATCCTTCATACATTTCCATGGAGGTAAGTTATATGGAATGACAATAACGGGCCAGATGCTATAAGAGTTGTACATATTCCCAAATGGGTTAAAACCATCAGAGGCAAGACCTAACCTGACATTACGGGGGTCCTCAGTGAAACGGGGTACATGTCATCAAATTCCTTCCATTCGGTTTCGTCCGCAGGATGTCTAAGTATGCCCTCCGCACCGATCCTCTTTTCATGATGCCACATCATATCAGTCGCTGTGTGTCGTGACATGAACAATCTCTGCAGCCTGGGCGTTAAAGGAAATATCGCAATATCTTTTGAGGCACTTTCTTCCCCATACCACGGACTTTGTACCGACTTTCACCACATATCGGACAATGTTCAAGTGATTCATACTCGGCACGAAATAATACACAATCAAACTTACAAGCATGAATGGATTCATACCCCATTCCCAAATCACGCAACATTTTCTTTGTCTCGTAGTACGACTTAGGCAATTCGCTTCCAACCGGTAACATTTGGGCCAGTAACTCTAACATCATATCGATACTTTTGTTGGTCATTCTGTTGATCACTTTAATGTGTAATAATTTCACAACGAAATTCAAGATCGACATTCCAGCACCTTCGAATGGAATTTTTTTTGCCTCATCAAGTAGTTCACTAAATAAATTTTGATCATTTCCACTTAACACTGGCATGTCATCACTAACACTATGACCAAGTTGTGGACCTTGTAAGTCATGCAAAATATCGGTGATCTCATCGTTTGCAGGTTGATTGTAACTACTACTCCCTTCGCCGACATCAAAAAACCATGACTGAGAATGATACTGCTCACCGTGATAAATCCACGTACGGTAAGTTGGTGATATTCCTGGCATGTATAAATGATTATGAACTTCATCTAACCGCTTCCTTTTCCTATTCAAACAATTTGCAGATGGACAACGAACACGACCTTCTGCATCAATGTGTTGCTTTGCGACTTCCATAAACTCAGACACTCCATTACGATATTCAACACTCAATCTATCCAGAGAGCTCATCCAATTTCTATCCATTTCAGCAGAATACCTAAATATAATATATAATTATTAGATATCATTTTACAGTAATCAACATTACTAATTCAGTAATACTTTATTTAAGCATATATATATATATATATATATATAGATATATATATATATAATAATATTTGGTTGATAAATTAAATAGTTTACAAAAAATTATATTTTATTAATTAATATACTTACTCTACATATATAATCATAAATCACTAACAACAACATATATAATCATAAAAATTGAAAATAATAAAGAAATATGAAAGAAGAATTACCTTATCGGAAATTGATTACAATTTTATTGAAATTTTAGGAGAGATGTGAGGCTGTAGAGGAGAAATTCTCAGATTTCAGAGGATGAAAATGAAGAGAATGAGAGAAAAAACAGAAGGGGAGAAGGGTTGGTGGCAATCTGCATTTTAATCTATCTTTAGCGTCGAATATTCAAATTCGACGCTAATTGTTGCCGTTTTTAGCGTCGAAACGGTTGTTTCGACGCTAAATATATAAATAAATTAGCGTCGAAATTAATTTAGACGCAAAAGAAGATTTGTCGGTGGAAACTTCGTAAACCTTTAGCGACGATATATGTTCGACGCTAAAAGTATATTTATGGCGTCGACTCCGTTTTTGACGCTAAAAGTGTAATATTGGCGCCAAAAATTATTGCAATAATAGAATTATTCAGGGTCGAATATTATTCGACGCTAAAGTACTGATTTTAGCGTCGAAAAAGGTTTCGACGCTAAAACATTAAATTCTGCGTCGAAATTTTATTTCGTCGCTAAAAATATGACATATAGCGTCGAAAATGATTTTCGACGCTAAAACTCACTTTTAGCGTCAAATACTGTTTCGACGCTAAATATTTGGACGCTAAAGGCCATAATTCTTGTAGTGTATCGTCAAAGAAGATCGTGGGCTATTAAGTCAAAGATTGAACCTAAAATCCATATGTCTAGTTTCATTTTAGATTTACCATATCAATCTTATTGGTGATCAGACAACAAGAAGCATTAAACTTAAGACTTAATAAGTAAACCTTTAAATTATCCAAACTATAAAATAACCTATATAAACCGGTGATATTGAATTTTATCACAACCCAGAAAACTAACTTAGTTACAACACATAATTAGGACAAGTAAAAAAGAAAAAGACATAAAAATTAAATTCAGAAAAATAAATAAATGCTAAGGAAAAAAAGAATTAACTTCTACTATTTACTATTTAGATATCTCCCATAATAAATATATATTCTTGTGATATTTAAATCAACAGTCCGGATGGCGTTATCCTGATTATGTCAAATTTTAATATACCAGCCATAAGGCGGAACAGAAATATAAACTTAAACCAACCGTCCAGTATGGCGGTACCCTCATTAAGTCAGGTTTAACTAATTTAAATTGAATAACCAACCGACCAGTATGGCGGTATCCTCATTTAGTCAGGTTTTAAATAGTTTATATATTATATTTTAGGGAGATTAATCTAAATAGCAATAGTAAAAGAATTACTTTTTCACCTTAGCATGGAGAAGTTACCCTCGCATAGTAAAACGGTAAAAAGTAAAAATAAAATTACTATTAAAAAAAATAGAATTACTATTACTATTTCAGAACTTAATTAAAATTAACTACAAAACTGAAATTAAAATAAACTAAGAAGAAAACTGTAGACACTGCATTTTTGCATATAAGTCCCGATGATGAGCCTCGTACGGAGGCAGTACTCTTTAAGTTGCGGAAGTCGCGGGAAACATACGTCGGAAGGGAAAAAGTCAGAAATCAATACCTTGTTGGATTTAATTCGTTTGCTTAGCCTCGGGTTCGCTCGTTGGATCTCTGTTTTAATATTTATCCTCGGCCTAAAACCCACACAACCCATCCAAGCCCATTTCGCCCAAGCCCAATCCAAAATAATTAAAACATTTAAAACACATGTCACAAATTAAATTAAATTAAAACAAATCAAATCAAATAAAATCCTCATGCCAAATTAAATAAAACACATGCCTAAATTAAAGAAATCAAATCAAATCCCATAAATCCATTTCCTAAACTAAAACAAATCACCTTCTTAACTAAATAAATCTTTTCCTTATAACAAACTAATTAAATCTTCCCCATGATCACACAATCTCCATTTCCTACCCACACAAGGACAACCCTAACCCACTCCTGTAAAAAGAAACACAAACCAAACCCTTTGGGAGAACTCACTTCTTAATCCCCCACAATTCATCTATTTCTCTCTCTAAACTCACAATTCACGACTCTCTCTCTCTAACCTTTCGTCTCTCTCTAAAAGCCAACAAACCCTAATATATATCTCTTCTTCTCGGTCCCTCATTCATCAACATCATACACTCGGCTCCCTCATTCATCAACATCATACACTCGGCCTCTCTCCCTCATTCACAGCCCCGAACCTAGCCAACACCCCCTCAACTCGGCCACAACAAGGAAACCCTAAACTAACTCTATTTTTCACGTGAACCAGCAGCCCTACACCTCACACCCTCATTCACGCCAATAACAAAAAGAAACCCTAGACTCTCCTCCCTCTCCCACATCATACGCCAAAACCCTCACAACCCTAAAAGCCATCATATGCCAAAACTATCACAACAGCACAAACCCTATATTCTTTTGATCAAAATAACACTCACACTGCAAGCCCTCATGGACGCCAAATAACACACTGCAAAGACTCACCTTCAAGTTACAAATAGAACCTCAAAGGCCACGTCCCCAAGCAGCACACGGCAAACTCTCTACTCACGAAACACACAAATCAGCAGCCACTTCAAACCGATCACCACTCCATAAACACATATAAGCCCTCACGCCATACGCACCTTCATCGGCCCTCACTAGCCCTCATGTAGTAAGCTCCAATCCACGCCAAATCCGGCCCTTCACAGCAAGGTTCAAGCCAACACCTTTCACGCCACTGCCAAACACGCACAGCTCTCTCATACTCTCCATTCTTCACGGCTATATGACCAAAGAAAACCCTTCATTATCAACAACCCATAAACCCTAAATCTCCCCTCACAAGCCGAGCAAATAGCAGCCTTCAACCAGCCTCAACCGAGAGCCATGCACAAATCAAATTGAACCAGCCACTCTCGGTAATAAACCCTTTCACTCAACCTTCAGCACTCACACAGCCTATCCCCTTATGATCGAGATACCACACTCACAAAATGCACGCATCAACCACTAAGAAGACACTCAAACCCTAAACTCATGCACAAATACAAACTGCTACCCATTAGCCTCAAACTATAGCCTTAATCCACGAGAAACAATCCCCCTGAAACCGTGACCGTAACACCTCACTAGCCGAGCATACAGCAGCCCATTACCCTACTGACCGAACACACTCACCACAGCCCTTAACTGACCAAAACAGTCCAGAAAAAGTCTCCAAATTGCACCCTCAAACAGCGACCAAAACACACCTCAAAACAGCATAAAACAGCGAGCGGAAATTGCGAGTGAAAGCAGAGAAAACAGCAAGTGGAAACAGCGAGTGAATCAAAGGAAATAGTGAAAACCGTGAACCAGTGAAAACGATGAAAACATTGGAAATGGCAAACCAGTGAAAACAGTGGAAACGATAACCCTTCCGGCACCGTGAAACGCACCCCCGAAAAGCGACTTAAAAGGTAAAACCTGAGGGTACCCTTTGTTATATTTTATTTTATTAACCCGGACATGGCATGCTCAGTTGACGTGGAATACGTCCAACCGGGTATGCGAGGTCCGACATTGAGAACGGTCAAATTCCTTGATCACATGTTTATTCCGCATATATTAATTTAACGTATTCATGAGATCGCATGTTAGCCGTTATTCCGACTTACTTTTAAAGCATGTAAATTTAGATATAGGATTTACTTTTATGAATACGAACTAGATTTAGGTTATTCTTGGACATGTATGTTGTGTAGACTTAGTTAAATTATTGCACAAATCCGTTCATTACAAATGGCATAAGTAAGGGACCATTCCGAACCCAACGGTTTGAGGTCTTCCCTTGCGAAGGGTGAGTGCGGCCTTGAATCATTTTCCCGGTTCACACCGGGTGGCGACTCCATTTTATTCTCTAGTTTAGTCCCCCGCGGGCTACTCCGTACTCCCGATCGGGCCGCGAGCCCGGAACACCATCGCCGATTTCTGTGTCCTACAAAAACTCCCTATTTACATCAGAGGATTTCAAGGAAAAGGTACATTGAAACTGAAATTTGAAGTTGAATTTATAGGCCCCGGTAGACCTTGGGCGTCGCGACTCCAAGGGCTTTGGCGTCGCTACGCGATGACGTGGCACGACCTTATTGGTTGCTTGGCATCTCACCGGACACGTGGCAGGGCGGCTAAAAAATTTCGGCTCGTTGAATTTTTGACACGTGGCATGCGGCTCACGTTAGCAGATCGCTTGTGATTATGACACGTGGCACGGCGCACGTTAGCAAAGTCAAACTTCTCAAACTCTGACCTGTAGACCCGACGCACGTTAGCAGCAGCTCGGCTCCAAATCACCTCCAGAATGTCCTGAAACTTTATTTATCTATAAAATAACATAAAACACATGAAAATATTCACAAAACTCAAGAAACTATACAAAATATTAAGTTAAATGAGTGGGAAATAGTGATACATTTACCACTCATCAATGGTAATTTAGAAATGACCTCTATTTTTGCTTTGTTAACCTCAATACCTTTAGACGACACAACGTGTCCTAAAACAATTCCTGAATCAGTCATGAAATGGCATTTTTCCCAATATAACACAAGTCATTTTTCTTTACATCTTTTCAAAACTTTTTCCAGATTAGTCAAGCAATTATCAAATGAATTTCCAAAGACAGTTGTATCATCCATAAAGACCTCTAAACAGTGTTCAACCATGTCACTAAATATGCTCAACATGCATCGTTGGAATGTTGCAGGTGCATTACAGAGTCCAAATGGCATTTTTCTAAATGCAAATGTTCCAAAGGGGCATGTGAATGTGGTCTTTTCCTGGTCTTCTAAAGCAATGGGAATCTGATAATAACCTGAGTAACCATCAAGAAAACAATAATAAGGGTGTCCAACTACTCTTTCTAAAATTTGGTCAAGAAATGGCAAAGGGAAATGATCTTTTCTAGTTGCGTCATTCAATATTCTATAATCAATGCACATACGCCAATTAGATGAAATACGAGTTGGGATTAATTCCCCTTTATCATTTTTTATAACAGTGATTCCGGAATTTTTAGGTACAACCTGTGTAGGACTTACCCACTTACTATCAGAAATAGGATAGATAATGCATGCATCAAGAAGTTTAAGGACCTCAGTTTTTACTACTTCTTTCATGTGGGGGTTTAATCTTCTTTGGGGTTGACGATATGTCCAGCATTATCTTCTAGATGTATTCGATGTGTGCAAATTAATGGATTAATACCTTTTATGTCTTTTAAAGTCCATCCAATTGCCAGTTTATGTTCTTTCAACACATTTAAAAGTTTACCTCTTGATCGCTTGTAAGAGAAGAATAAATTACCACAGGGTAAGTTTGATTATCTTCTAGAAATGCATATTTCAGTCCTTCTGGCAAAGCTTTTAACTCCAAATTGGGTGCTTCTTCATGTTTTTCTTCTTCCAGTGTTCCCAGTTCTTCATCGTCTTCCATACCTGAATAGAGTCAAGTAGAAAATCATTAGTAATATCCGAATCAGTTTGTGCACTTGACTCAACATAATTAGCAGTAAAAAATTTCATGGGATCAGATAAACTCCCCTGAATATGCTCATCCACAATAGGTTTAATTGATTATGCACTTTCGTTTTCATTATCTTTATCATATGGCTGTTTGCACATGTTAAAAATATTAACTCTAATGTCATGTTGCCAAAAGAAAGATTCATGATTCCATTCCTGTAATTTATAAAGCGTTAGCTGTTGCTAAAAATGGCCGACCAAGTATTACATGGATTGGCTTATAACTCTCTGCCACAGGTTGTGTTTCTAAAACAATAAAATCCACATGATATACGAATGTATCGATTGCAATAACACATCTTCCACAATTACTTTTGTACCTTAACTGATCTATCGGAAGTAAAAGGGTAGTTGAGGTTGGTTTCATCTCACCGATATTAAGTTGCTGGTAAACCGAAAATGGCAGTAAATTTACACTAGCTCCAAGATCAAGCAAAACATGTTCAATGTTTTGATTTCCAATAATACAATAAATAGTTGGACAACCAGGGTCTTTGTATTTTAATGCATTATTAGTTGAGAGAATGGAACTTACCTGTTCAGCTAGAAAAGCTTTCTTTCTTACCTGATGTTTTCTTTTAACGGTGCACAGATCTTTCAGAAATTTGGCATAAGATGATATCTGTTGAATGGCATCTAACAAATGGATATTGACCTTTACCTGTTTGAATATTTCATAAATCTCTGGGGAATGGTTCAATTTCTTTGTTTTTAATGCCTGAGGAAATGGAGGTGTATGAGAAAAACTGTTATTATCAACAACGGGTAATGGTTTATCAACCCCTTCCTTACCCTCTGATTCTGATTTTTCCTCAGTTTCACGAGGTTCAAGAATAGGTCTGTGGATGGTCTTACCACTACGAAGAGTAATAATATTTGACTTGGTCTAAGTGTTGACTTCCAGAACTACCCTCATGAGGGTTTTGATGGCTTTTAGGATTTCACTGAGATTATGCGGGAAACTTACCTTTCTCTTTAATGGCCCAAGCAGATGTGATTTTATCAAAAGTTTCTTTCAAATCATTCATCATTTGTGTATTTTGGTTATTGATGGTTTCTTGTTTTTCCATGCATGCACTCAAGTTATCTTCAATGGTTTTCTTAGGTGGTGGGACATATGGTGCATAATTCTGGGAGTTTCGGAAATTCTGGTGAAACTGGGGAGGTTGGTGTGAATGTTGTGCTTAGTTATCATTCCTCCACTTGAAATTTGGATGGTTTCTCCAACCAGGATTATAGGTCTGTGAGTATGGGTTTGGATTTGGTCTATTGAATGTATTATGGAACTGACCTGGTTATGGAGACATTCTTTCAGGGCTGGTAAGGACGGGTAAACTTCTGTGACATGTTCATTTGAACTACAAATTTGACATATGATTTCCTGAACTGACTTGATATGATCATTTTTCCCTGATCTAAAGCCTCAATTTTTTTAGACAAAAATGCATACTTGGCAGCAAGGTCATGGTCTTCCCTAAGGTTAAACATACCTCTACCATATGGTTGTGGTTTAACAGATGACTCATATGTAGCAATTGTATCCCATTGTTATGTATTCTCTGCTATATGCTCTAGGTAATCTAGTGCATCTTCGGATCTTTGTCCCTAAACTCACCATTACACATCATCTCCACTACTTGTCTACCTTGGGGTGTTAAACCCTCGTAGAATTGGGCAACTAACCTCCATGTTTCAAACCCGTGATGTGGACAAATATTTAACATTTCTTTATACCTCTCCCAACAATGGTAAAGTGTTTCCCCCGACTCTTGTGTGAATGTTGTGATTCTTCTCTAAAGGAATTTGTCCTCTGAGGAGGAAAGAACTTTTTAAGAAACTGCTCTTGTAATTCATCCAATGTTCTAATAGATCCTGACCTAAGGTTTTGTAGCCAAATTTTAGATTTATCCTTTAAAGAAAAGGGAAAAAACTTTAACCGAATTATATTCATGCTACAATTTTGGTATGTGCAAGTGTTACATAATTCTTTGAACTTTCTTATGTGCTGATAAGGGTTTTCTGATTCTAGACCATAGAATGTGGGTAAAAGATTGATGACACTTGATTTAAAATTGAAACGTGCTGCTTCTGAGGAAAAATAATACAAGATGGTGATCCTGACCTAGTGGGATTCATGAATTGTCTGAGTGTCCTAGGGTGATTAGGATCTCTATGCTGAGACTTGTTTTTTTCCCTGATTAACTCGGTTTTCAACTTGGGCAGGTGGATTTTCAATTTGGTTTTTAGCCATTTTGACTAACAATGAAGGTGATAAGGACTCTCTTTTTAATCTGCCACTAAATGTTCGAGACCAGTGATCATGCAACTTAAAAAAAAAACTATATGTAAAAATATGAAATTGCAAATACAAAACTTGAAAAAATGAAATTAAACAAAAAAAAAGAACAAATTAAGGAAAATACAAATGCAGTTATTTAGATCTAAAAATGTCCTCTAACCCTTGTTAATTCCGATCTCAATTGAATCTCTCGCTCATTTTTCTCAATGTCTTGAATTATGTTTTCGTGAAGCTTTATGAGAGCATCTTTACGTGGGGATGGTTCAAAAAATTCTTTTATGAACAGCAAACATCTTTTAAGTTGATTTTTCTGTTTCCTGTAACCAAGAAAAATTAAGAACAAGGTCTCCATATATGTGGGATTTCTGGGTTCAGGGTTCATTAAGGATTATCAGGACAGTTTGGATCTACAAAAATAAAAGAAATAAGAGGAAGATAAGATGCATAATTAATAAATAAAAACAAAATACGAAATAAAATAAGAAAAGAAAAGTAGAGAAAGAAGAAATAAATATTCTATCTACTAAATAATACTTCCCCGGCAACGGCGCCAAAAACTTGACACGTTCGAAAAGTGGTCTTTTACTCCCAAGTATAAGAGTGTCGAAGTAATAAATAACCCGATGAGTCCGGGGTCGATCCACAGAGAAGAGATTTAGTAAAATAGAATAATGACCAGTGCGGGAATGAAAAGTTTGCTTTGTTGAAGTAGTTGGAGGATTTTAGGTTGGAATACAATAATAGAAAGAACAGCTGGAGTTTTGGGATCCACTTTTAGTCTTTTAAACATTTAGAAATCTCACCTTATCATAATTTATAAATTGTCATTTTTACCCACTTAATTTATTACAGGAATTATTATGCCAATAAAAAGAACCAGCCATAAAAGCGGTAGTCATTTTTAATACTTAGTCCTACCAAGGTACTAAACATGCCAAAAACTAAAACCAGCCATAAAGGGGGTGATACCGTTTGTCTATAACAAGTCCTACCAAGGTACTTAATTATGCCAAAATCGTATAAAACCGGCCATAAAGGCGGTATAAAGATAAAACCAGCCATAAAGGCGGTAGACAGATAAAACCAGCAATAAAGGCGGTATAAAGATAAAACCGACCATAAAGGCGGTATAAAGATAAAACCAGCCATAAAGGCGGTAGACAGATAAAACCAGCCATAAAGGCGGTATAAAGATTGTCAATAATTAATCTAGATTTAAATCAAGTTTTAATCATTAGATTTCAATTATTTATTATAATAAAAGCGAGTTTAATCTATGTTCTCATTATAAAAGTTTCACCCTTACTCCAGCAGAAAAGAAATTAGCTACTCATTTTGTAATAAAATATATTCGTACTTTTATTATTGAAAGAATAAGACATTACAAAAAGCCTTAAGTAAATAAACAAACAAGACACCCTCTCTCCAAGAATTACAGAGGATTAGGAAGAAAGTATGAAAATTTCTAATGCCGGATGCTTCTTTTTATAGGCAAATTTACCGCCCAGACCAGTGAATGCATGTTGTGGACACGTGTCGCGACGTAAAGGTTCCACGTGTCACGACGTGCTTGCAGATTTTACGATATGCTTGTCGATTTTATGACGTTCTTGCAGATTTTACGACATGCTTGCCGATTTTACGATGTGCTTGCAGAATATTTTTTTCATGTCTGATTTGTCCCGTCGAGCTTCCGAGCAGTATTTTTCCTGACAAAAACATAAAATAACACAGTAAAAGCACTCAAAGCATAACTTTAAAATATTTACATAAATGTGTCAATTTAAGGGGATTAGTGAAACTATAAGTGTAAAATGATTAACTTATCGTCTAATAAATATTCACCTTTTAGTATTCATCAATATGCATAACCAATGAAAACACAATCAGCTGTCTTTGGTCCTACATTCACCGTCTTAAGTGGATGAATAATCACTTTAGCAAGACACCCTCACACTTGTAAGTATTTGTAATAAATTATTCTACATTTCCATAATTCATAGATTTGTTTTTTCTTTTTGGGGTACCTTATTTAAAAAGTAGTCAGCCGATAAAACAACATCCCCCATATGTTCTGAGGTAAACCAGCACCTATTATCATTGTATTTATCATTTCTTTCCAGGTACGATTTTTACGATCACCAATCCTATTGGATTGAGGTGATAAAGAGTTGTTGTTTGATGTATGATTCCATTTTGTTCACAAAATGACTTAAATGGAGCAACATATTCACCTCATTTATCACTTCTCAACTTCTTAATTTCGTTATTTAGTTGATTTTCAACTTCATTCTTATAGACAACAAATTTCTCTATAGCTTCGTCATTACTTTTCATCAAATATACATAACAGTACTTTGTGCAATCATCAATAAAAGTAATAATGTATTTATTACCACCTCTTGATTTAATGGATTTAAAGTCACATACATCACTATGTATTAGATCAAGAGGTTTATTGTTTCTTACAATTATTTGAAATGATGACTTTGTAAGTTTTATCTCAACACATGATTCACATTTATGTTTAGAATCAATTTGGAATGTAGGTATATGCTTCATATTAATTAACTTAAGCAATGAATTATAATTAACATAATTTAATCTAGCATGTCATAGATTTGAATACTCAAGAAAATAAGTAGAAGATATCCTTATTGATTTTTGGAATAACAGTGATTACATTGAGCTTAAACAACCCATCAGATACATATCCATTCCCCATACATTCCATTCTTAGACAAAACTACCATGCCTGACTCAAACACCATCTGAAAGCCAAGCTTGTTCAAAAGTGATTCTAATACCAAGTTATTCCTAATTTTTGGTATGAACAAAACATTATTCAAAGTCAACTCATTTCTAGAAGTTTTCTATAGAATCACCTTTCCTTGACCTTATATCTCAGATATAGCTGAATTCCCTATACACGGGTTTTCTCCATTTTCAGCAAATTCAATTGAAGTAAACAACCCATTGTCTGAACACACATGTTTGTTAGCTCCAGTATCAATCTACCACCCTTTTGGATTTGAACCTACTAGATTCATTTCTGACACAATAACGGAAAGGTTTATACCAGAAACATCTTGGGTGGTGTTGTTCATCATGTTGGATTCGTGAGCCCGTTTCTTCTTTGGTAATCTGTATTCCAAAGTTTTGTGTCCCATTTTATCATAGTTGAAGCATTTTCCTTGAAATTTGGTTTGCTTCTTAAAGCCACCTCCATTAGGACCTAACTTGGATCCTTTTGTTGATCTTTTTGCCTTTAAAGTTATGTCCATATTCCACTAAAATTCTTCTTGCCTCTAGTTGACATGACCAGTTTCTTTTTAGAATTCTTATTGCTCTCTTCAATTCGAAACTTAATAAAAAGATCCTCAATATTCATTTCATTTCTCTTATGCTTAAGTTAAGGTAACTCTTGAAATCTTTCCAAGGAGAAGGTAATTTTTCAATAATAGCAACAATTTAGAAATTTTCACTCAAGTTCATCCCCACTGTAAATATTTCTGACAGAATAACTTGGATTTCCTGAACTTGACTCATAATAGATTTGGAGTCCACCAATTTATAATCTAAGAATCAGCCAATGAAAAATTTTTTAATGCCAACATCTTTAGTATTATATTTATAGTCCAAAGCCTCCCACAGCTCATTGGCTTAGAGGTGGCCACGGTTCCGGTTCGGAATCGGAACCGAACTGGTTGGAATCAGATGGTTTCGATTCCAAATGGTTCTGGTTCCGGAACCGGAATCAGAATCTAAATTTTTTGGATTCGGTTAGGGTTCACCCCTGACTGAACCGAAAAGAATCACTGGAACCAGACGGTTCCAGCGGTTCTACGGTGGAACCGTTTTAGTATTTTTTTTTAAAAGAAATCAATATTAAAAGTAAAAAAAAATCGGAATGGAATCGGAACCGAACCGGAACTGTTTGGTTCGGTTCTGGTTTCGGTTCCGATTCCACACTTGTGGAACTGGGAATCGATCGGTTCGTTTCCGGTTTAGAAGCGGACCTGACCGGTAGCCACCTCTACCTTGGCTGTCTTCTTTTCATCATAAACATTGTACATAGAATCACTTATGCAATTAATGATATAATTTCATTGATAATTTGAACATCATTTTCACCATCCTTGGCCTTTGGAGCTATTTCTGTCAAAAACCTCACAAGGTTCAAAGTAGTCAGATACAAAAATATTATTTGCTGCCAACGTTTAAAATATCTTAATTATTTTTAACTAACCTATAATGTTTGGACACGTGGCAAGTGATTTGTTAGACTTGTTACTTGAATTTGTGTAACTTTTAACTTGTTAAACAAAGTGACTTGCAACTTGTGATAAAAGGGTAGAAGTCTCATGGTGACTTGTGTTAAAGGTCATTGTGTATAGAATACACAAATGAAACAAAAATTTCACATACACACATTAGGGAGAATTCGGCCAAGGCCTTAGTATTAAGGGAAAAATTATTTCCTTTTATTTTCCTTGGTGTTAGAGATTAAACAAGAAGATGAAATAGAAAATGAACTTGATTCCTTTGTGTTTCCTCCTCAAAGTTTTAGGCTTAGTTGCTTCCTTTTCCATACGAAATTGACTTGGCTAAAATTTTTTAAAAATAGTTTTCATAAGCTTTGATTAATCTCTCAAATAACAAATCGGAAATTTCATAAAGCTGATTTGGTGTGTGATTACGCTTGGAAATAACCGAAGATGGTTCGCTTTCCGGATTGAGCTCACTGTAGGTATACATGCTATACTCCTTTTTTATATACATATATATATATATATATGCTTTTATTGTGTAAAAGAAAAATTTTAACAAAACCCATAGAATTCGGTTAAGATCCTCAGTAGTCATAGGTAGAGAAACTGTTTCCCACCTTCACTTATAAGTAAAGAATTTTCTCAATTAGTTAGAGACCTTTTGGGTGGGCTTGAACCCATGCAAAAATAATACCATGAGGGGCCAGTTTCCTGGGCCAATCCTTGGACCGCCAGAACGGATAATATCTGACAAGTAGGGCCAGACCTTACAATACAAATGGTGTCAGAGCCAGATCCCAACCAGAATTGTGCCAGCAAGGACGTTGGACCCCAATGGGATGAATTGTAGTATCCCACATTACTTGGAAGAGATATTGAGATGTGATTATAAGTAAGAGATTCCCTCAACTAGTTAGAGGCATCTACTTGGTCCGATAGTACCATGGTGGGACCTAAGAACCTTATGTGAAGGAAGTCCATGGTTCAAGTCTCATTCTTATACATTATTTGAAGTAATAATGTGGGAAGAGGCCTTTTGGGTGGGCTTCGGCCCATGCTTAAAAAATCGTGAGGGTTCAGGGGGCTAGATTATTGGTCTAATCTCTGTGCCGCCAAAACAAACATTACCTGACTAGTTGGGTAGGACCTTACAGATGGTATCAGAGCCAGATCCCAACTAAAAATATGTCAACGACGACATTGAACCCCATGGGGTTGGATTATAGTATCCTACATTATTTAGAAGAGATCTTAAATATATGCTTATAAGTAAGGGGATTTCCTCAATTAGTTATAAGCGTTTTAGGTGGGGTTAAGCCCATGTCCAGAATAAAATCGTGAAGGGCCAGAAGGAGCAGGTTGCTAGACCAATCCCTGCGCCGCTAGAACGGACAATACCTAACCAATTGGGATGGACCTTATAGATTTTTTTTGTAATAAGAAATGAGAAATATTTTTTTCTTTCAATAAATTTCGTCTGCCATAAATCTACAATCACTCTAATGAAAGTATGAAACACAACCAATATGATCAAGCGTATAGAAGTGTAATACACAAAAAGTGTGATAGTCTTTCCTTTACAAATAATATGGGTCTCCTTTCAACATTTTTTGAAAAAATATTCAAAAAAAATGTATGACGATATTTATCTTTATTTTATTCTTACTCGCAAAATTATATATTTTTTAGAAACAAACAATAAATGATAAATAACTCGTATTTTGTTATTACAAAGTACAAGTAATTGAAATTTACATGATTAGCTTTGACAAATAACAAAGCTGACCATAAAATAAAGTTTAATTAATATATTTTAAATTTAAATATAAACTATAAATCGGTTTTGGATTTCGATAATTGAATAAAAAATATGCTACTTAAATTAGGAAAGTAGGAAACCAATAGCCAGCAGTTTACTTTTTTATAAAAAATAAAAAAATAAGCGCGGGCAATTAATAATTTAATATATAGTTGCTAAATATTTTAAAATATGTATTATTATTTTATTAACAATTATATAGTCTCAATTAGTTTTTTTTTTTTTTGTAGTTTAAATTTGCTATATGTTTGATAACTGTGACTGATATTGTAACTGCGATTGATTATTGGTGTAATTGTCTTTATAATTGAGAAATGTGATTAAATATTGTATATGTAACTGTTGACAACTAAAAATTATAAAAATCGTCCAAACGACCTAATAACCGAATCGTTCAATCGGTCTAGCAACCAAATTGCTCAATCAGCCAAGTAGCCAAATCGTCCCAACCAGCCAAAACAACAATCGAACCAAAGAGTTGTTACACAAACATGATCTGACAGTTGAAGAATGCGATGCATGTTCCTAGTAGTTACCATACGTAGCACATCATAACATGGAGCATAATTTGGCAGTTACCACGACTTAAGGGCATGACTGGAGCAGTTGTCACAGCTGGCAGAAGAGGAAATAATGAGTTGCAAGACATGAGATTCAACCGCTTAAGTAGTTACTAGGCAGTTATTTGCACCAATATATAAGCTCAAAGTCAAATATAGAGAAGGACAACGAACAAATAAAAGACTCTTATAAGCAATGTAATTTTTCTTTATCTATATTAATCAACTAGGATTGTGTGCTTATGCTACTTGGATGCATTCCTCAATAAAATCAGTCACCTTTTTTTCGGACTTTGTTCCAAGAGGTTTGAACCTTACACGCTCTATTTATGCTGTTAAACACTATTCGGCGACCACAGTGGGAGAATTGGTGAAAGGGAATTGAGATGCCTCCTAAAAAGAATACGAATACTGGATCAAGTAAAGATGATTTGAGGGCTTGGCAAAAGGAAGCCGATGTGAGACCATGAGGGAGTTGAATTCTAATGTGATACGGTATTTTCTTAGCGATTTCAATCCTGATGTGGTTGAATAGGTTATACTTCATAACAATCATAATATAGATAAATTCATTTAACTAGCACATTACATAATAAAAGCATGGCCAAATATTTAAGTGTGTTAAATAACCTAATGGCCAGATACATGGGTGTGAGGGTCTCTCCCTAAGGAGGTCTTGTGCCACCTATCATGTTACCTATGAGGGTAATAATGACCAAAATCATGATCATCCAAATGTACGATCATTGGTTGTGGGTCAAAACGCTAGACTAAGTAATGGTATATCGTATAAGGGGGACCTATCGTATGGGGCACCCTGTGGAGGGACACTTTATATCGAAAATGGCCAAAGTTTAGGGCCAAATAGTGGGATTTATTTGGATAATGTGGTTGAACATGAAAAAGTAGCGCCTCAAGGCCCGCAATGGCAGTACAACACAATAGTATGCCCATTTATGGGCTCTAACCACCAATCGAAGTTCCATTCGATGGAAACAATATGTTAAGATAGTAAATGGTTGAGAATATTCAGAACCAATTCGGTTTTAGGGTGAGGCTAATACGACCTAGTTATAAAAAGCCATATCATGATTAGATTGATATTGTTTATCTGTGGCTGAGAAACTATAAAATACCTGAATTTTCCTTATTCATGGGATCAAGAGAGATTCACACCGTTCAACACCTAGGTAGGTTCACTCTCTAGTGTGGTTAGATGAATGATTTTCATAATTTAATGTTATTCCATAGTTTCTTATCAGGAATATTTTTCTTTTGGTTTATCAATTTACCATTGAACTTGGTGGGAAATAGTACCAAATGGAACAATTCTTTCATGCCTAGTTTTACAAGACTAAGTCAGAAGTTACCTTGGCCGCTTTGGCCAACTTGAGGCAATTTCCAAATGAATGGGTCGATACTTTCATTGTAAAATTCAAAACGGCAAGGAGCAAATGCTTCACATCTTTGCCAGAAAAAGAATTTTTAAAAATCACCCAGATTTGTTTGAGTTTTGACTAAAAAAAAAGTTCTAAGATAGGGAATTCCCAGACCTCTTTCAGCTTACCAGCAATATGGTAAGATACGAGCAGTTATTGAATGAATATGAGCAAATGAAAAATTCGAGTCGAGGTACATACTACAAGGATGTCAACTACAAGTTAAGCGATGTTAAAGTTAATCAGGCTGATTTATGTCTGGCCACTGTAGTCGAAGGGAACTCTTATGTATGTAGGGTCTTACTCGGATCAGAGACAATAGTTGAAAATGACAATTCAGCTATGGAAAGTAAAAAGGATTCTATTACCTCAGGACAAATTACATTCAAAAGCAAAGACAATATGGCTGTAGACGAGAACTCATTCCTCAAGCCATTAGAAATGAATATGGTTAATCCAAACTTAACCAAAACTAGTCTGCTAAGATTCAAGTTGGTATTAGATGAAGGACATGACGACCAGCGTCCCGACGTGTTTGAATGACTGAGGTCTAGAGGGAAAGGATTTGCCAATAAGGATTGTGTATCCATTGTCGGAATAACATAAAATGGATGAAAGAGTTAGATGAAACCTGCGAAATGAGACCTCTACCAAGTAGGCCACCGGAGTATGGTATCCAATAACCTTCATCCCATGGTTATATGGGGAACATTCAAACTTCGTCTAGAATGTTAGGACTTCTCGACTACAACTGCGCAGGATCAACATATGGCATTCACATAACAAGTAAAATGAGAGGATAATTCTCATTGATGAGATGACAAGGACACATTTATGACAACATTAAAGGAATTATGTGTCAGAGGTATGGAGCAGAACGCCACAAAAGCTCACACGAGTCAATCATTACAGTGAGTGAAGATGATGATAAGAATGTCGAAAGGAAGCCCGAAAAATATCCCATGGAAACTAAGCCGACCCATGAATATAAAGAACGAGTAAGGTTTGATCTATGTGACATAGATAGAGAATGAGATATTAGATAATCCCTATCATTATCCAATTTGGTAGCATACTACCGGTCCTGGTCAACAACAATATGTTACCAAAAAAGTTTGAATGAAAATAGGTTTAAATTCAAAATATGGAAGAAGATATCTACAACATTGAAGAACTAGAAGCAACATCTTTTACATCGACTTTAGAAGGAGTTATATGAGGCATAGAATCCAGCAGTAGGCTCATTAGGAGTAGACACATGATGTTTTTAATACTATGTAATATACAACAAGCCTAAATTAAGGTAGAAAGTATCGTATTCAGAAAAATGGGATACATTAGCCAGAAGTTTTGATAGTGAGGCTTCGTCTACCAGCGCGCCACCCCTAATGCCTTCGTGTTGGGAATAGACGAACCTAAGGAAAAAGTGGAAGATGTTTTTACTATCTAGGTCGAGAAGCTCCAAGTAATGGATAATGATAACAATAAATAAAAAATAGAAATAGAGTCGGCCAATATGGTGATATTTCAAAAGCCCCGCAACAAATGCAAAACTTCTCAGACCGTTATACATAAAGGCAACTTTGAATGAAGTGTATGTTGCCAAGGTATTAATCGATAATGGATCAGCCATCAATTCCATCCCAATGAGAATGCTAAAGAAATTCGCAAAATCAAAAGCAGATCTCATCCCAATAAAAGTTGACTGGACAAGCTTCAATAGGGGAGCCACGACGACAAGATGTGTCGCTCCACTAGACATACACATTGGAAGCAACTAGAACGAGCGTTTTTTTGACATTGATGGACCCACCAGTTATAATATGCTCCTAGGATGAGACATGATCCATGGGATCCAATGTATTCATTCCTCTCTCCATCAGTGTTTAGTCGTTTGGAACCAGAAGGATAAAGGAAAAGTTGTACACACAAATAGTAGACTGTTCGTAGCGAAAATAAATTTTACAGTATACTATATGAATTAAAGCAACTACGAACCAGTTCAGATGGTAAATGAATGAGAAGATTCTACTGTCATTGGATAGAATAATGAGTTGTGTTTTATCGATTTCCTAACCGACATATTCACACGAATGAAGCAACATATTCCGGCCTTCGAAAAGCAGTAATTGACCGAAAATCCAATAGAGCAAATGATAGCAGTAAAGAAACTTGAGGAATATACCGCAACGGTAAGCCGAGCCAAATTTATTGCTCATCATCAAGAACATAAATCAGAATTTTTTAAGCACGCTGCTATTTCAGTGTTGAAAGAGAAATTGGTGGTGCGACATGTGCAGTATTGGATAGAACAAGAAACTTGTAAGATTGATTATCTTGAAGAAAGAAGCTCTAAATGATATGTTGAAGACTTGGGGGTAAGCTGGATGGGCATCAAAAGATGGGCTTCGTAAAAGCACAGATCCATTAGAAGAGGTCAATCTTAGAGATGAGGGGGATAATTGCCCTACCTACGTCATTTAGATGTTAAATACGGTGGAAGAACTAAAACCTTCTTATCACTTCTAAGGTTTAAGGATTATGATTACTTAGTCTGGAATAAAGAACATCAAAAGACTTTTGACAGCCTGAAAGCTTATCTCGCAAGACAACAAGTGCTGCCAATACAAGGACATCCAATGAGGCTATATTTAATAAAGAAACATTATATCGTCATCATAAATGCAGCTTTTAATGAAGGATAAGAAATATCAGTAAAAAAATATGGCTCCAATTTCATTGACTAAATCAATTGAGTTGTATTTGAAGGGTAATTGTTTACAACTAAAGTATACAATAATCGCCCAATCGGTCTAGCAACCAAATCATCCAATTGGTATAATAACCGAATCACCCAATCAGTCTAGTAACCAAATCACTCAATCGACCAAGTGGCCAAATCACCCCAATCAATCAAAACAACAATCGAACCATAGAGAAGTTCCATAAACTTGATCTGACAGTTGAAGAATGCAATACATATTCCTAGCACTTACCATAAGTAACACGTCATAACATGGAGCATAATCTGTCACTTACCAGGACTTGGAGGTACTACTGTAGTAATTGTTACAAGTGGCAGAAGAAGGAGCGGGGAGTTATAGAACGTAAAGTGCCACACAACCCAACAGTTACCAGAGGCTAAGGGCACGACTGGAACAATTATCATAGCTGGAAGAAGAGGAATCAAAGAGTTGCAAGATATGAGATTCAACAGTTCAAGTAGTTACTAGTAATTATATGCACCACTATATAAGCTCAAAGTCAATTCTAGAAAAGGACAACGAACAAATAAAAACTTTTATGAGCAATGTAATTATTCTTTATTTAGATTAATCAATTAGGATTATGTGTTTGTGCCCCTTAGAAGCATTCCTCAATAAAACTAGGATTATGTGTTTGTGCCCCTTAGAGACATTCCTTTATAAAACCAGTCACCCATTTTTAAGGAATTTGTTCCAAGATTTTTGAACCTTACACGTTCTCTTTCTGTTGTTCAACAGTGACTGGTATTGTGACTGAGAAAATGGGATTAGGTATTTGTAACTGTCATTGTAATTGAGAAATGTTACTGAAAATTGTGATTGAGTTGATTGTTTTATTAACAATGATATATTTTTAATTAGTTTTGGTAATTTAAATTTGCTATCTGTTCGGTAAGGGAGTCTGATAATGTAATTGTCATTGTAACTAATAAATATGACTGAGTATTGTATATGTGACTGTCATTGTGACGGAGAAAATATGATTGGATATGTGTAACTATTATTGTAACTGAGAAATGTGACTGAGTTGTATACGTGAGTGAGACTGTCAATTAGTTATAATAATGTAACTGTCCCATTTTTCATAAGGACAATTATAATTTTTGTAGAGAAATGATATGTAAGCAAAATAAGGACAAAGAAGGAACTAAATTTTTATCTTTTTGTATATTTAATAACAACAACAATAATAATATAATGATTTCACTTTTTTTTTCTTAAAAAAGTTATCATTATTAAATACACAAAAGAACAAAGATTTAGTCCCATATTTTTCGTTACTTTATTTACATATTATTTCTCATTTTTTAAGGACAATAACATTTTTTATAAGGACAATCATATTTTTTGTGAGCATAATCACATTTTTGTATTTTTGTATTATGTGCGATATAATGATTTTGGGTATGAATTCACCTTGCGAAATTCCTAATTTTTAGAAAGGTTCCATTATGAAAGTTGCAGGTATGAATTTTACCTGTATGGATCATTTTATATATTTTGATTTGGGTCAAATGAAAGAGATATTAATGTTTGAAAATAACTGATTTGTAATCATTAATCTTTTATAAATGTAAATGTCATTTTAGATACATTTTTTGTCGAAACATATTGTTTGCACCCAAAATATTTAAGTCCAACCCAATTGCTAGAAGAACCAGGCCTAAGCCCAAGGGAATCAAGGATGAGAATTATCTACAAATATTTCATCCAAAAAATCTGAACATGTACTATTTTTCCTCCATCATGTCGCAGTTTTCTCCAAAAACAAATGTAGAACGTGAATAGCAGTTGCAAGAGAGAAAGTGAAGGAAGCAGTTGCAGGACATGAGGAGCAAGTAGAAGAATGGGCGCTTGCAGGATGTGATGATTGTTGGGATATATGCCCTAAAGCATCATGTAATGTGTAAACAAAATTATTTATTTAAAACAAAAGATGCATTGTTCATTTATCAATTGTTTTGATTTAAATCACATATTGTAAATTATCCAGTTTACCATTGATTACTTATGTACCTTCAGACTTAGTGTATGAATGTTATACACAAAAGGATTTAGGTCTGAAGTTAGTAATCTAAAATTTTTCATAGAGAGCAAATGAATCGTGTACTTTATTTGTGGTTTATCTATAATTACGGTCCATTCTATAATTGTATGGCGACCTTAATCCAGGATCGTCTATGTGGTGACATGAGAATTGAAGCACCTTATATGATGTGATCATATAGGACTAAACCCAGATAGAAATGAATTTCTTATAATATCTGTTAAATAAAGAAATTCATTTCAATCTACTAGATTGTAATATATAGATTGATCTGAATCCTGAGTGTACTACGAACTCCTGCATGGCAGGTCATGTCCTTTGATTTACAAATGTGAGGTTGGTGTAGAAATCTAGACCAATAGCTTCATACTTTGGGGACATGATTTGGTGTGTAGCTAAAGACGATTTTTTTTTAATATAAATACGGAGTTCACTTCTTCTTCAAGAAGTATAAGAGTATCTTCTGTAAGGGTTTCGGTACTTGAATGGTTAGAGCGCTCAAGTTTTTCTATTACGAATAAAAATATTAATATTCATAATAGTTATAAATAAATCGTTCATTAGAGAATCAATGGTACTTAAGGTAAAAATAATTAGAGGGGTATAACAGACATTATGACCCAACTCTAATTATGAGATACCCGTGAAAGGTCAATCCGTATGTAATGACTATATCAATGGACACCAACATAATTCGGCTTATATTATTTATCTATGACAACAAGAATGCAGTTTTAGGTTTTTAGTGAAATAATCTGAAGTTAATAATTCTGAATATTTAATTAAAGAGTTTAATTAATATTACGGGATTATTGAAGCTCAGACATGTAGGTTCATTTGGTCCATGTGCTAGCTCGACATAATGTAACAAATTAATTACAATTAGATGGTCTAATTATAAACTCACATATATTATTGATGAGATCAATAATTAAAGTCACACTTAATAACTATGTTAAACTAGTTTAACATAAAGTGTTCATTTTATGATCATTTAGTTGAAACATTATTTTGAAATTGATGAATTTTAAAATTTGATTTTAAAACTCATAAATTCAAAAAGAGTTACAATTTTGAATTGTAACAAATAAAAGTTAATTTTTTATCTTGTAACTTACCAATATATTCATGATACATTAAAACCAAAAATTAAATTTGGATGTTACAAGAATGCTGATAAGTGCATGAAAATATACTTTGAACATCACTAATTCGGCTTTAGTATTAAGTATTTAATCTTAATTATAGTTTATTTTATGTTTTATTATTAGGAAGCAATGGAACATGTATCTTGGAGTAATTGTACGTGTTTTGGGACCTTACAGACGTATCAGAAGCACGCGGGAAGACTAGAAACGAAGAAAGCATCATTCCGAAAAAACTGCCACACGTCGCGACGTCCACTTCTTAGCATCGCGACGCGACCTCAAAATGCATACACATAGAAAACTCCCGAGAGTTAGGCTCCGCGGCGCCAAATGCATATGGCCAAATTTTGTTAGGGGTTTTGGGGATGATTTTGTAATTTTAGTTGTAAATTAATCTAACATAAACCCTAAGTATATAATGAAAGTTGTTTTCATTTTTGGTGGAATCTCATTTTGATCATAACCCTAGCTTCCTAGTTATTCACTATTCTCTCAAGTGCTGGAAGAAAAATAAAAAGAAAAAAATTTGTGTGACTTTTAATCTTTAGACTATTTACAGAATAATTTTGTGAGCATAGCCCCCTCTATCTTTTGTTGGCAACGAGTCATAGCACGTATGATCATTCGGTGTTAAAATAAATTTTTCATTCTTCCATTCCATTGTACTCACGGCAGTGAGCAGAAAATTCTGCTCACTGCCGCCACCTTTTATAAGTCATATGTGAGTCGATTTTGTTGATATTTTGCCCAGAAAATATGGGAACACAATGGGCGTTTTATGGACGTTTTCGGGCTATTTTAGAGTGATTATTTGTCCAAAATAGTGGTACAAAAATAAGCAAATAGCCAGCACAAAATAATGAGCTGTGCGCGCGTAATGGGTATTTTCCGTGTTCAAAACAATCCAGTCTTTGGGATTCTGTTCGGGGTTGGAAAAATCATTAAAAATAGAAGCAAAATAAGTCCAAAGAGGCTGAACGGTTTCAGCTAAGAAGGAGAAAATGTAGAAAAAAATTTCAAGGTTGATCCCGATGCATAACACGCTTCCGCCGCACGGGAAATCATTTCCTACAATTGCTATCAGGACATGGCGAGTTGCAAAAACTTGGAGGAAACGGTTGAGTACAAGATTATAAAAAGTAAAGAAGATAGATTAAAAAAGGAGGACCACCACATTGATAAAAAAAACTCAAAGCATGTCAATTTTCAATTACTATCTTAGTTAGTTAGTTACGTAGTTAATTTTCTTTGAAGCATTCCTCTGTAATTTTAGATCTCAATTCCAGTAAAACTCAGTTTCTCAATTCCTTATAGTTTTAGACTTTCAGTTCCAGTAAAATTTCCAGTTCCAGTATGTTTAACTTTTAGTGCTTTTTAACATCCCTTATATTCCAATAGTTTATACCTTGCAGGCTTTGAAAAACCCGTTTTTACAGTTGTTTATTAAAATTCAGTAGTTTATGTTGAGAATCCGCTCATCTGGCACACCCGCGCATAACACCAAATTTTTTTTGGAGCCAGCACATATCGACAATAATACTTGTTTTTAATGTTTATGATTTGTAAATTAATAATATGTTATTTTTTTCTTCAAATACTTTATATTTTTGGAGATATTTAATTTTTAAATTGAAAATTAAATTAAAAAAAGAAAAGAAAAAAGAGAGAGATAGAGAGAGCGCCGAATTTTGTCTTGCTCTATATACGCTGGTTTCTTTTTTTCTTTTTTAATTTATTTTAAAAAAATCTCAATGGTAAACTTCTTAGTTTATCATTTTGTTATGTATCTTTTTTGTTTGAATTTAGGCGATTGGTGAGTGACTCAAATCTGAATAAGGTGTGGCAGCCAGGGAAGGCAGTGGGTAGGGTATGGTGCGAGTTTTTCATTACCAAATCCGCACCCGCATATGTAAATAAATTACCAAACCCGCATCATACCCGTTGCGGGTTTTAATTTTCATTACCAAACCCGCACCGCATATAAAAATAAATTATCAAACCCGCATTGGTACCCAACGGATTTTTTGCGGGTTTTTAAAATATTGAATTACTTTGTGTTCTTAATAATATAATTTTTTTAATTAAATAATTTATTTTTAATTGCTAGCTGTAGTTTTCACATTTATTTTTCATTTGACATATACAACATGCAATGTATGTATATACAGTCATAGATAACAAAATATATGAAAGACTCGGTACCATATGTTTATTTTTTCATATAAACATAATTAAAATAAGTTATTCCCTTCATAATTATAATGATCTAAGTTAGCCAACTCAATCGACAATAAGCTAAAAAATAATCACTAACCTTTGGTCATATTTTTTATGCTAAATGTAATGAAAGTGATGCTTACAAGGCTCAAGTGGTGTAAGTGTAATGAAGAAGCAGGAAAGCTACTGAAGTTGCAGCAAACACTAGCTTATTTTGCTCATCTCCTGTTTCTGATCATGTGAACTTAATCCAAATTTTTGTATTATAATTTTATTAACAAGTGTGATTAAAAAAAACAATAATAGTCATGCAAAAAATCTTCAGTTGGGCAGGTTGCGGGCTGCGGCTGAGTGAGAGTGTGGAACTGTGGATTAGTGTTTTAGGTTTAGGTTTTGTTAGTTGTTTTTATATGAATGTTTTTTTATATTGTCCTAAAAATATTAATTAATAAAAATAATATTGCGGGTATGCGGATACCCGTATTTTTTTCTTAAATATCAAACCCGCACCGCACCCGCAGCGGGTTCTGCTTTAAATTACCAAACTCGCACCTCACCTACTAATATATTTACCAAATCCTACCCATTACAGGCGGGTTTTACGGATTTGCGGGTAAAATTGCCATCCCTAATGGCAGCTGTCAAAAGAATTAATGGCCAGGGTCCGCTTCCGAATAATAGAATCCGGTGTAATAATAATCCAGAAACCCATGGCCTCTCTCATCCAAAGAAAACAAATAAAAAAAACATAATTAATTAATTAATTAACCAATTAATTTTTAAGATTCTGATTCAGTTGAGTTTTATTTTATATTTTATAAAATAAAGTGAAATGATCATTCGTCTGTTAAAAGTTATGCTAATCCAAAATATACAAGACAATTGAAAATTTTCATATGTTAACTTAAGTTATAAAAAATAAATATTTAATATCTAAAAATTATTAATAGCGGAAATTTTACATCGGAAATTGGTAGTGAAAAAATATTTTACACCCAAAAAATTAATAATTTAAGTGTAAATTATCAATTTTTTTATAACTTAATATGGATGGATAAAATTTTTCAAAAACTTAAAATATTTTCAGATAGTGTTTTGTTTATTATTATTATTATTATTATTATTATTATTATTATTATTATTATTATTAGTGTAAGACAATAAATAATATTTAAATGAATTAATGGAAAAAAAATTATGAAAAATTTAAAACATCCAAAATCTTAATTTTGGGCCTATAAATAATGAAAACCAAACAAGAAATTGGGTAAAAATATCCACACGTAAGCCAACAACAATTTAGACCACCACCCACAGCCCCACGCTGAACCAGTGATTCTCTTCGACTTCGTTTCCGAATTCGCGATTGATTCACAAACCCAATAACAACAACAACAACGTAATAATAATAATTATTATTATTATAATTGAATCAAATGAAGTTCTTGTTGGAGTTCGTTTCGTGTTGTGGGTGTCACGAGTCATATGGTGGTGGAGACGCCAGTTCCGATCCCGAGAGTCCTTCGGAGGCGAGCACGTTGGTCCCCGTTGTCCGGAGGAGTTACAGGCGGAGGAGAAAGGGGAGGACGGTCGGTGATGGGCGTTCAGCGGGTGAGTGGAAGCCCTCGCTGTTTGCGATTGCTGAAGACAACGTTGTTATGGAAAGACAGAGAAATAATTCGGACAGAGACAGAGTTGTTAAGAGAAAAACCGGAGACTTGAAGCCAAATCTAGTTCGTGTCCGTAGTTTCAGCAATGATTTCGGGTATGGCTTCTCTCCTTTTTAAACATAAATAAAATCTATAGATTTATAAATATGATACTGAATATATTTATTTCTAACACAGATATTTTTTTTGAAAGATAGAAAAATTTTGTTTTAGTATTTACTCCTACTAATATTAATATTGTAAAAAAAAAAACAACTGTCCAATTTTAAAATAATGGAGTATGTGCAAACGCAGAAACTCAGAGCCTCGCTCCCTTACTAAGCCCAGTGGCAAATGTAAACATAGATTCACGACGGATAAAATTTGCTTAAAATATTTGTTTAAAAATTTCCTTGTGGGTAATTGTTTGTTTTTGTTATGGTTCAGACAAAATTCGATGCCAATTTTCTCTCCGGCGTTCTCTCCGACACCGTTCATGTTTTGAGGAAGGGAAGCAGTTGATTTACTAATCACTCAAAGCCCTTGATCGAGAATCTCTATTTGTGTATATATACAGTAGAGAATCACATCAAGGTGAACGATGATGGTCGCTGCTGAAACAAGAAATTTCTTAAAAATTTTTATTATAAATTAATGAAAAGTTTAGTATATTAATAAAATAATTTTAATTTGTTCATGTTAAATTGAGAAGTATCTAATATTTTATGAGCACATTCACATTTTCTATTTGTGTAGGAGTATAGGATGGTTGAAGATTTTATTAGCTCCGTTTAAGTTCGAGTCGGATTATTTGATGGTACGGTTTCCAAGGTTTCAAAAAAAGTATTATGTGCAATAAATTGATTTTGGGTCTAATTTCGACTTATGAATATATTGATTTGTAATCTAGATAAATGAGATATGAATGTTTGAAAATAATTGATATGTAATAAAAAAATCTTTTATAAATGTAAAAGTAATTTTTCATACTTTTTATCGAAACATATAGACAATAGTTTATAAATTAATAATATATAAATTTTTCTTAAATTATTTTATATTTCATGAGATATTTAATTTTTAAATCGAAAATTAAAAAAGAGCGAAATTCTGTCGGTCTCTTTTTTCTTTTTTAATTTATTTAAAAAAAAAAATCAATGGTAAACTTGTTTGTTTTTCATTTTGTTCTGTATTTTTTTTATTTGAATTAAATTGTAAGAGCCCTAATGATTTTGAGCTTATCAAGGAAACTTTAAAAAAAATGCAGTAATTCATGTTCAATTAAAACAGAGAAAAATAAAATTATTTAGTGGCAGTGAGTGACTCATATCAGAATAAGGTGTGGCTGCGGTCAAAGAATCAATGGCTGGAGGCCCACTACCGAATAATAGAATCCGGTGTAAGAATCCAGAAACCCAGGGCCTCTCTTATCTAAAGAAAATAAATAAAAAGCATAATTAATCAATAATTTTTTAAGATTTTGATTTTGTGTTTGGTATTTTATAAAATAAAGAGAAGTTATCATTCGTCTATTAAAAATTATGTTAAAATTCAAAAATATATTAGATTTTTTTAAAATTTTCATATGTTAATCTAAGTTATGAAAAATGAATATTAGATACCAAAAATTATTAATAGCATATATTTTATATCTGAAATTAGTTACGAAAAAATATTTTACACCCAAAAATTAATAATCTGGATATAAAATATCCTTTTTTCAATAACTTGGTGTGAATAGATAAAATTTTTAAAAACATAATATATTTTTAGACAATGTTGAGTTTAATTTTGTTCTTAACTTATATAAATTATTAGTGTTAATGTAAGACAATAAATAATATATTAATGAATTTAGGCCTATAAATAATGAAAACCAAAAAAGAAATTGGATAAAATATACATGCACTTAGTGTAAAAATTTCACAAAGTTCGATATCAACTTTCACTCCGACGTTCTCTCCGATGCCATTCATGTTTTGAGGAAGGGATGCAGTTGATTTATTAATTACTCAAAGCCCTTGATCGAGAATCTTTATTTGTATCAAGGTGAACGAGGACGGTCGCTGGTTAATCCAGAAATTTGTTAAATTTTGTATTTTATATTAATGAAAAGTTTGATATATTAATTTGATAATTTTAATTTGCTCATGTTAAAATGAGAAATATCTATTTTTTTATAATACTAAATTATTGTTCTAGTTATGTGTTAGCAACCTTGATCACTCTTACAACCCTAAAATGGCTAAAGAGAGACTCTTACACCTTCTCTTAGCTTCCATTTCCCTTCTAAAACTATGATGTGGGGGAGGGGAGGGGTTTACTCCTAATCCTATGAGGCTTCTTCATAGTTCCTTGAGCTTAAGGAATGATGTTTTATTCACTATTAGAAAAATGGGTTATATTGATTGAACTTTTATGACAATATTGATTATGTCATTGATTAATGATACATATATGACATATAACTTATTTATCGAGAATTAATGATAGAAAAATAGCATATAATTATTTATTAAGAAATAATGACATAGTGTCTGATAGAAAACACTTATATCAAGTACTAATGAAAGAATCCGTGACAAAAAATATTTTCATTAAGAATTAATTATAGAATTCTTAATAGAAAATATTTTTAACAAGAATTATACTTTTCAAATTTTTTTAAAAAACATTATTAAGAATTCATGATATTTCTTTCAATAATTTTATTTCTAACCAATATGTAATATTTTAATTAAAATATATTTCTTAATATTATGTTTAAAAAAAAAAATTGATAAAATAATAATATACTTGAACTTGGACTCAAATAATTTAAGAGTTGATACTGAAGGCAGTAAAAATTGGTGGTAAGATTTCGTACCCCTCAATGGGTTTTAGGCTTAATTCTTTAAGGTCAAATTTTTGAGTTGGGCCAGGAAATAGGTGTTTGATGGTCCAATGAAAGCTTCCTGCATGATTAGCACTCTGAAGCTTAAGTTAGAATCTTCATTTTTAGTTATTTATCTTTTTTGTTTGAAATTCAATTTACAGTTCTTTTCCTTACAATAACTTTTATGTATTTCTCTCTTTTTTTTCTTTAACATTTTAGTAAACATTTTCCAATATTTTATTGTTCCAAAAAACGTCCCCCTTTACTTAAAGCTCATTGGCTTATATAGGAGATTTTAGGTGGAAGTGTCAACACGTGTCCATTAATGGATTCATGTGAGATGCATGTTGAGCATCTGTCATATACCATGTTGATATGTAAAATTAGGTGGCATACCACATGTCACTATGCATGCTAAACTAAGATTGCATGTAAAGATAATGGGATTTCCATTAAAGCCCACTAACTTTGAAAGTAGCCCGGAGTGACTAACATCACATCGAAATCAAAGAACATCGGAGTAACTGGCATCACTCTGTAATGAAAGTACACTGGAGTGACTGACATCACTCTGGAATGACTGATATCACCACGAAATGGCTGATATCATCCCAGAATGGATGATATTGTTGGACAATTATGACCCATAGCATCACTATTTGTAAAAGACATGGTATTTTTGTACAAATTAACTATGTGACAAATGAAATTGCTCTTTTATCATTTTGTAATTGGATTACTTGGATATATAAATGATAAAGTCCATATGATTAGTACCAGATTAATAAGATATGAGACATTATTAATCCATGAAAGGTTTAATCATTAAATATCCATAGTCGTAGTATTATCGAGTCTGGACATCGATAATGCGGAATAGACTAGTATTACACTTATGCGCGTTATGGAAGCTTAACGACATAGTTCTCATATATTTAAGTATTAGATACTTATGCAAGTGTGATAGGAGGTTCTATTAGCCGTTGGACCGGGAACAGCTTCGCTCTGGATAGACCCCTCGGAGTCCCATTGGTAGTATGACTATGTGTCTATGGGAATCCAAATAAGGGTATGTGTATGTGGTCTTAACCTGAAACTTGCATCGCTAATACTTGCGACAATCAGTACGCTTTGGTTTTGGTCGTCCGGAGCTTTAACAGGTTCTGTGTACGCCTCTTCTGGGTTTATTGAGAATCGTAGTGTATTGGGTGTGATGTCAAGATGGAAGTATCACTTCAGTCATGTGGAGATGATGATCAAGCATGATACAGAACTAGTACTCTTAAATACTGCAGCTATCGGGATAGTATGACTAGGTCATGATTATCCGATTACAGAGACTAGTTGCTAGTGATCCGATATATGCTTCGTACGGGGCATACACAATTCCAGCCCTAGGCCTAGTATGTGACATCTGGTACTGGATCGTATTACGCAATACATTGTATACTACGCCTGACACATATTATATATTCCTCGTTGAATATTTCTGGAGAATTGGGTAGGCACAGCGCTTTGCTAGAAGCCAACCATGTCTTGTAAATCGGTAAGAACGTGGTACTGGGTACGCACGTGTTCGGATAATCCAATGACCGTATTTACTGCCAACATATCCAGGGATCTCTTGGGTCGCTTCCTAAAGATTCACCAATGACATTTGACTCGAACATAATTAATCTGGGATTAATTATGAGAGAGAAAATTAATCGGGGATTAATTACGGTAAAAATTTATCTGTGATTAAATTCGTCAAGAAGAGAGAACGCGATTAATTTGGAATTAATCGGAAAAGTAAATTTAATAGTTAAATTGGATTTTACTATTTAATTTATTTAATTGGGTTAAAATAATATATCGGATATATTAATTGAAATTGGATTTCAATACGGAATTAAAATTGGATTTTAATTCAAGTGAACAAATTAATTTGGAATTAATTCGTTAGCGACTTTCGTAATAATTTTTCTAGGCATAATTATTTAATTAAATTAGATTTAATTACGTCGCGACAGAAAACTCGTTTAATCGGATTAAACGAACCTGGGCCCAAAGTGTGTTGTGTAAGCCAACTTGAATTTTGAATTTAAAGTGGTGAGACCCACTTACTTACATCAAATGTCTACACATTGATGGAAGTGGTTGACAAGTATTAATTGGATTAATTACTCAACACAACTACCAAGTCAACATAACTTTTAGAAAGTGAATCAAGTTTGGAACTATTCATCATCTCTATTTTCTTCTCTCTTTGGGCGTGAGCCTCAAACCTTGGAGGGCAAATTTTTTCTTCAAAAATTTATAAAAGCTAGCACTTTTGGAGTCAACTAAGGTGATAGAGAAACTCACCCTTGAGTTTGGAATTCAATTTAAGGCTTGGAGCTTCTACATCCAACAAGTATGGTTTTGAACTTTAACCGATCAATGTAAGTATATTCCACAACTTATCTTGATATATTCACACACAAATCATGATTTAGAGATCCTTGGCATGTCTAGGATACTAACAATGGTATCTGAGCGCCATATCTAAGCATGATTTGAATCTAGGGTTCTAAACTTTAATTTGGGGATTTTATGCTTGGAGTCTGAAAATTCGAAATTGGTTGTTTGGTTGTGGTTGGATGATGATGAATTGGATTTGTGAAATTGATTGGATCAAAAATTTTCCCAAATCCTAAGCCTTGGCCGAAACTTGAACCCTTAAAGGCTCATGGTAATTTTTTGAATTTTGACAATTGGATATGTTAAATGCATGAAATGAATATTGATTTTTGATTTAATTGGATTGAAATCAAAATTGAATGTTATTCTATGCAATTGCCGTGAGTTTGAGCATGTTGATGGATGAGTTGATTTTGCTTCAATTTTGTGTTGGACATGAATTTGAAATTAAGCATGATTAATTGGATTAATTAGTGTTTTAGAAACATTAGATTAATTGATTAATTGATTAATTGTGTTAATTACACTTTAAATTGAATTAATGTATTTTTGGAATATTATGTTAATTTAATTTGTTGTAATTGGGCTAATGGGTTTGGTTGGGCCAAGTATGGTTTTGGACAATTGGATTGGATCCAATTGGGCCTAAAACCATTTCCATAAAGTCCAAATATGACTATTGGGCCTTTAAAATTTAATTGGGCCTCATGGGCCTAAATTGATTTTGTGGCATATGGTGATTCCTAACTTGGGCCTTGGCATCTTGGTTTGGATCCATAATGGCCAAAGACCATGCCTAAAGAATTAATTGAAAGCCCATTGGATGCTATTTGGGCCTTTGAGACCCAATTGGATTGGATTTGGAATCCAAATCTAAAAGGCACTATTAAAAGTGTAATTGTTTAATTTTGAATTAAACACGAATTAGTATTGGATACAATTTGAATAGGATTTAAAATTGTAGTTCGATATAATTCAAGAATACGTACTTTGAGTATTTATTCTTAAACGAGTTGGACTCGCGCAAATCAAATCGTTGTATGAACATTAGATGGTCTTTAATTCAAGATTAATTAATTGGATTAGATTGATTGAACAACATGCTTTATGTTAATAATTGGATGTATTTATATGAATAATGTATATCGGATGGATATTAGTTGGGTGGGGGCAATTTTGGAAATTGTTGTAAATTTGGAATTTATTAAATTGGACATGCGTGTCCAACCTTTCACCTCCTTATCTCTTTGTATTTCTCTTCTCACCAATTCCCCTCAATGTAAATGAGGTTTCTTTATGTATTATGTAATTGGGTAAAAGAATGTAAAGTGCTAGCGGGAGAGAGGAAAGATAGAGTGATTTGTTCTAGGAACAAATTGTATTATATATCCATTCGCATATCATTGTTAATTTATTCGCGCCTTATTATGCTTTTAGAATGCATGTTTAAGGGTGTATGATGGGACCTAATGAAAGATAATAAATTGGTTGCCAATTTACGTGAAAAACCCTCACTTTAATATTAAGCGTTTTCCTTCCATTGAGTGGTTCTCTCTCAAGATCCAAGATTGACTTTGATTTGTTGGCCAAAGTCAAGATCACTGTCCATCGCGGATGTGTTTGAACCACGGAAGCTTTATTATATATCGCATGTCTTGGGCAGTTGTGACTTGTTGGCCAAAGTCAAGGTCACTTCTGTACATCGACGTGGATTACGAAGTTTTCCCACTGTCAATGGGTCACGCTTAACTGGAATCATTAAGCTTGTTGAGCCAAAGCCAAGGCTTAGTTGATTCAGAGGAAAATGTTAGGAAATATATTGGATATATGTTTTGGACTTGGAGGTCCACCTACCGGATCTAGGAATTGGATGGGATCCAATTGATCTTAGAGATCTACCTAGTTAAGTTTCATACAACTTGTTGGCCAAAGTCAAGGTTGTGTTTAATTTAACGGGATCCTAGCCCACTAGGAAACTGGGTTTCCCGAGTATTCAACAGAGGGTTAGAGGCTCGCCGAAAAATAGTGGGAGGCCTGTTGGGTCTCTAAGATCAATCCCAAGATCATTTAAGCATAAAAGATAAGTGAATACGCAAAGAAGTAGCGGAAATACTTACATTGAACGGATTGGATGTAGGTGGAAAGTTCAAAACTTTTGCTCCCTTGAAGTGCTCCAAGCTCCTCTTTGATGATTGTATGTTGAGCTCCAAACCTTGGTGAATGAATTCCAAACTCAATGGACGTTTCCCTATCACCTTTGAATGACCCTTTTGTGTGCTAGCACTTTAGATTTTTGAATCAAAATCAAAGAAAAGGAACCCTAGGTTCACGCCCACGTTGAGAGAAAAATAGATGATATTCATGCCCAAGTGAAGTAAAATGAGAGAGTAAGTGTTGTTTTTTTTGATTTAGTGATTTGTGTATATCATTTTCAAAAAAAAAATTACCATTTACCAAATTCAAAATTAGGAAAAAGTCAATCACAAATCAAGGTTGTGTATATTTCAAGCAACCAAAATTCCCACCAACTTCTATCAACAAAAATTGATAAAGTTGACTAGGTGATGTGACTTGTGGGCCCCACTTTAATTCAAAATCCGAGTGGGCCCGCACACATTCGGGGCTCGGGTTTGTTAATTCCGAATTAACGAATTTTCTGTTGCGACTTAATTAGATCAAATTTAATTAAATAATTATGGCTAGCAAAATTACTATTAAAGTCACTTGCGAATTAATTCTAAATTAATTCGTTCGCCCGAATTAAAATCCAATTTTAATTCCGTTATGAAATCTAATTTCATTTAATATATCGAATATATTATTTAATCGATTAATTCCAAATTAATCGTTCTCTCTATTCTAGTTGAATTTTATCCCAGATAAATTCTTGCTGTAATTAATCCTAGATTAATTTTCTCTCTTCTAATTAATCACAAATTAATTATGTTCGAGTCAAACGTCATCGGTGAATCTTCGGGAAGCGACCCATGAGATTCATGGATATGTTGGCAGTAAATCCGGTCGTCGGACTTTCCAAATACGTGCGTACCCTTACCACATTCTTACCGATTTACAAGATATGATTGGCTTCTAGCAAAGCACCATGCCTACCCAATTCTCCAGAAATATTCTTTAAGGAATATATAATCTTTGTCAGGCATAATATACGTAGTATTGCGTATTGCGATCCAGTATCAGATGTCACATGCAAGGCCTGGGGCTGGAATAGTGTCTGCCACGTACGAAGCATATATCGAATCACAAGCAACTAGTCTTTATAATCGGATAATCATGACCTTGTCATATTATCCTGATAGTTGCAACATAGTAGAGAACCAGTTCTGTATCCGTGCGTGATCATCATCTCCATATGACTGAAGTGAGACTTCCGTCTTGACATCACACCCAATACACTACGATTCTCAATAAACCCATAAGAGGCGTACATAGAACCTGTTAAAGTCCCGGACGACCAAAACCAAAGCGTATTGATTGTCACAAGTATTAGCGATGCAGTCTCAGGTTAAGACCAAATACACCTACCATGATTCGGATTCCCATAGACACATAGTCATACTACTAATGGGATTCCGCGGGGTCTATCTAGAGAGAATCTGTTCCCGTACCATCGGTAAACACAACCTCCTATTACACTTGCATAAGTATCCAATACTTAAATATATGAGAACTATACCGTTATGCTCCCACAACGCGCATAAGTGCAATACTAGTCTATTCCGCATTATCGATGTCCAGTCTCGATAATACTACGACTAGGGATATTTAATGATTAAACCTTTGTGGATTGATATCGTCTCATATCTTATTAATCCGGAACTAATCATAAGGACTTTTATCATTTATATATATACAAGTAATGTAATTACAAAATGATAAAATAGCAATTTCCATTGTCACATAGTTAATTTGTACAAAAACCATAATGTTTTTTTACAAATAGTGACGCTGTGGGTCATAATTGTCCAACAATCTCCCACTTGGCCTATAGCCAGTCACTCAAGTATCTAACACCTGAACTATGTACATGTCGCTTAAACTTTTGCTGATGAATAGCTTTCGTTAGCGGATCTGCAATGTTGTCCTATGATGCGACCTTCTCGATCTTCACATCGCCCCGATGTATGATCTCACGAATCAGATGGAAATGTTGAAGAACATGCTTGGATCGTTGATGAGACCGTGATTCCTTAGCCTGCGCTATAGCCCCGTTATTGTCACAATACAATGGAACGGGCTTAACTGCTAACGGAACTACTCCTAATCCAATTAGGAATTTACGAATCCAAACTGCATTTTTTGTTGCTTCAGCTGCAGCAATATATTCCGCTTCTGTTGTTGAATCGGCAACAGTCTCTTGCTTGGAAGATTTCCAGCTTACTGCTCCGTTGTTCAAACAAAATATGTACCCAGATTACGACTTACAGTCGTCTTTATCGGTTTGGAAAATTGCATCGGTAAACCCAGTTACCTCAAGTTCTCCATCTCCATAGATTAAGAACGCATCCATAGTTCGTCTAAGATACTTAAGGATGTTCTTAACCGCAACCCAGTAACCATCACCTGGATCGGCCTGATAACGACTACACATGCTCAATGCATATGAAACATCAGGTCGTGTACATATCATGGCATACATTATCGATCTGACTGCAGAAGCGAATGGGATCCGACTCATGTTGTCTCTCTCATCTTGAGTTTTAGGACACATGTCCTTAGATAGAGTGACATCATGTGACACTGGCAATAGTCCCCTCTTAGATTGTTCCATGTTGAATCTCTTCAACACTTTGTCAATGTACGTGCTCTGAGAGAGTCCAAACAGATTTCTAGATCTATCCCGGTAGATCTTTATTCCCAGAATAAAGGCTGCTTCTCCCAGATCTTTCATGGAGAATTTTAATGAAAGTCAAGGTTTCACCGATTGTAGCATGGGAATATCATTGCCAATAAGCAATACATCATCAATGTAAAGAACAATGAATGTCAGTGCGCTCCCACTAACCTTCTTATATACAAAAGGATCATCCTCTTTTTGAATGAAATCATATTCTTTTATGATCTCATCAAAACGTTGGTTCCAAGAACACGATGCTTGCTTCAATCCATAAATGGATCGATTTAACTTGAAAACCGTCAGGCTGTTACATATAAACATCCTCCAAAAGGTTTCCGTTAAGGAAAGCGGTTTTGACGTCCATCTGCCATATTTTGTAATCGAAATATGCAGCAATAACAAGCATTATCTGAATGGATTTAATAATGGCAACTGGTGAAAGAGTTTCATCGTAATCGACACCATGTCGTTGACGATACCCTTTAGCTACAAGCCTAACTTTGTACGTTTGTATGTTGCCATCTATGTCGGTCTTCTTCTTGAAGACCCATTTGCAACCAATAGACTTTACGCCTTCTGGTGCATCAACCAGTGTCCAAACTTGGTTGGTGTACATGGAATCCATTTCGGATTTCATGGCATCTTGCCATAAACCGGATTTGATATCTTGTATCGCTTCCTCATACTTAGCAGGTTCGTCTTCCTCAATAAGATTAATATCCACATGAGGTGAGATCAGAAACCTCATACCTCTCAGGTTGTTTTCTGACTCTCTCCGACCTACGCGGTTCTTGTGTATTCGAAGATTGTGGTACAGTCTCATCCCTGATGAACTGTTCATGTTCCGTTAAGGAATCGGTGCCAGGAACAATATCACTCCGATTTTCATCGAGTTCTACTTTCCTCCCACTTACCACTGCTTTAAGGAATTCATTCTCAAGGAAAACCGCATGTAGAGCAACAAATACTTTGTTCTCTTTTGGGTTGTAGAAGTAATATCCTTTGGTTTCCCTAGGATAACCTACAAATAGACACTTATCCGATTTGGGTTCAAGTTTGGTAACATCCAAACGTTTAACGTATGCCCAGCAACCCCAAATCTTCAGGAATGAGAAACCCGGTTTCCTTCATGTCCTTATTTTATACGGAGTCTGTTGAACAGACTTTGACGGAACCTTATTCAAAATAAGTATTGCACTGTTCAATGCATATCCCCAGAAGGAAATAGGTAGCTCAGTGCGACTCATCATCGACCTTAACATATCCAACAAAGTTCGGCTTCTACGTTCAGACACACCGTTTAATTGAGGTGTTCCGGGAGTAGTCCACTGTGAAAGAATACCATACTCTTTCAAGTAATCGAGAAACCTATTGCCCAAGTATTCTCCACCATTCTCCACCACGCTCCGACCGTAATGTTTTAATACTTTTGCCGGTCTGTTTTTCTACTTCGTGTTGAAACTCTTTGAATTTCTCAAAGGTTTCCGACTTGTGTCTCATAAGATACACATAACCATAACGCGATGCATCATCCGTAAAGGTTACGAAGTATTCATATCCACCTCTAGCTTGGCTAGACATTGGCCCACATACGTCACTATGAACGAGGGCTAACAGTTCGGTGGCACGTGCATCTTTACCGCTAAAAGGTGTTTTAGGCATTTTGCCTAATAAACAAGATTCACAGACGTCATATGAATTTGGATCAAATCCGTCCAAGTAACCACTCTTCGAAAGTGTGGATATGTGAGTCTTGTTAATGTGTCCCAAACGACAATGCCACATATAAGTTTCATATTTGTTACTTAGTTTAAGCCTTTTGTTTGTTACATTATATGTTTGAGATTGATTTATATTCAAAATATAAAGACCATTATTCACATCAGCACTGCATATCTCCATATCATTTTTATACATAAAACACCCAGTGTTTCTAAGAACAAAAGTATACCCACATTGGGCTAATAAAGATACAGATATAATATTCCTAGTCAAACTAGGTACATAATAACAGTCTGATAAGTTTAGTACATGCCCCGATGGCAGTTCCAAAATATAAGTCCCTACAGCCAAAATAGCGACCCTGTCCC